>JACMZG010001859.1:374932-422432 GCA_018340805.1 Microvelia longipes
ACTGTAATATTATTGCTTACTATTAATAATAGAGGATTAATAAAATCAAATTTGTGAGAAAGCCTCTCACAATTGTGAAACGAGGCTGTGAAAATTCGCTAAATACGTGGCAAATGCCATGTAACAAGAAACGATAATGAAACCATAGATAATACAAAACAACAACAATGTTGCCGCGAAGCGGCCACTGGGAGGCCCCCGGGCCGACGCCGCGTAGCGGTTACGGGCCGAAGGCCCGTATTTTACTAATACATTAGAAAATTCGTTTATATCATGGCAGTATGCCACTTATATAAAGCAGGAATATGACGAACTGATAATGTGCAACAACCCAATGTGGCCGCGAAGCGGTCCCCAGCGCCGACGCCATGAAGGGGCAAATAGGCCGATGACCTCTTATTTTATTAACTGTAACAAACAAATTACAATAAGCGGCCGTTAAGTGGCCGATATTTACAGCTCCACGTATTAAAGAGATAGGTTTTTAGCATTACATAGATACATTGTACATGAATTATGGCAGTAATTAATAAATTATATTAAATAATTAAACATAAATTATGGTATTCTGTGCCGTTTTGGGATGTCCCAATACAGCTCAAAAATATATGCTATAGTACGACACACGGCTAACATCAGTTGACAGCGCGGGAAAATAGTGTTGAGGAACCAATAAGGTTGGCTTGATTTGAATTATAGGGCGTGGTTTAACATCCAGGACTAACCTCATTGGCTCCCTCGCATTATTTTCCCACGCTGTCAACTGAATTTAGTCGTGTGTCGTATTATAGTTTCCAAAAAATGAAGTAAAGATTTGTAAAGAGGCGGGAGGGAGTTACTTGTGTTACCATTTTGGGGGACCAGCGCTAGTTAAGTGTCGAAAGTAGAAGAAGAAGGAAGAAGACAATCTTGCTGTATAGGGTTTTATTATATAACTGTGATCGGAACAAACAAATCGCTGAAGCTGGACCCCCCAGAGGGATACTCTCTTGAACTGACTGATGCCATTTTAAACAAAATTTTGAAAAAATGCCGGTAATGCGGCAACACTGGGTACGTGTGTCTACCGATTGACTTGGAGGCATAGAGATATATTACTAGAGGGGCCTATTGGTTGAATTTTGAAACATCGAAAAGTACCTGACCACATTCGGTTTTATCATCAAAATAAAATAACAAAAAACAGTAAATTATATAGTAGAATGTTTAATACAAATCACAACACAAACAATCTGCGGGAAGCCGAAAACAATTGATTAATTGAAACCTCAACTCCCTCTTAAAGGAGATTCAATGAGTTACACGAGCCCCCCCACTAAAAATGTTTCAGGCCTCTCAGTATGTATTAAGATATGCTATGCCCCCTCTAGTATATATCTCTATGCTTGGAGGCACTCAAAGTTTTATAAGTTCCTATCTTGGAGGTGTAGCACGGGGGGGGGGGGGGGGTAGCATGGAGCCTGTATGGTGTCTCCACAGGTTTATCTCTTGAAAGATTTTTTATATATGGTCGTCACAGATTTTAAGGAAAATCGAGAAGAATGGCAAAGTTGTCCTACAACACTGACTTTAAAAAAAAAAATTGTGTTTTCACTCTTAATGATTATCAGCATAATCCTTGTAATATTGTATTTCTTTTCAGGATTCATAACTTAATCATCTCAAACTAGGTAAGAAAAACATTAACTGCCAACAATTAACCACTACACATTAATAAAGGAAAAAATTGGCTCGACATATTTATATACTGATGATAACGAGGATGAAGCCAAAGATCATGAATAATATTAAAAATCCTTACATGTAGCAGAGATATTAAACCTAAACGGCAGTGGTGCAATAGAATAAGGCAATAACAGGGATTCTTAGTGCTTTATAATACGCTCCTTATATTTTATATAAATTCCTTGAGGAGTAGTAGTTATTTTTGAATTTAAAGAAGTTAATTGAATAATTTGACAAATTAGAACATGTAGCTCATTCAAACGTTTAATTAATATTTAATTTTATATAAAATTTGTAACACTATTATATCTAAACATGACCATTTATTTATACTTAAATGAGCATAAAAAATACAGAATAAATAAAAATGAACAACAAAGGTAGAACATGTTGGAAGTATTAACTTAAGCATTTAACAAGTTGACATTACTACTCCGGCTCATTCTCTAGACGCCTGTAATGCCCACTGTGAGGAATAGAGAAAAAATATCGTCTATTCGTGGGTCATGAGTGAACTTCTAGGTATTTCTTGAAAATAAATTAATAACTATTATATTTAATTAGTGAATTAATCAAAATAAAGATTCTAGTTAGTGAATATATTAAAATGTCGCGGTAATTGTTGTTTAATTGATGAAAACTTTAGTTTTTTAGACTGTGTTTTCAATAGATTTCATTTCAAAATGGTCGGATATCCCTTGAAAAATTAAACCGCACGTGGTATTTATTTATTAATTGAAATATATATTTATCGACTAATTGTATGTTTTATTTTGTTGTTAAGTTGCATATGTTAGTTGAGTAGATTTGTTGAGATTTGAATTGTTTGGTCGAGGATTGTGAACAGATCGGTCACTTATGTCAGTTGTGACGGATCTGGGTGGCTCCGCTAAGCAGATATAATGAGCTACATTGATGTAAGTATGGAAGATATTTCGTTTTAACTTGCTTTATTCAGTCTTTGTAGATGCTGAGAAATTATCTAAATTAAATATCATTGTCAAGGAGAGACAGACTCTGAGATGAGAGGTTGGAATTCAGAGCACTGTACATTTTGCAAGTTACTACTATATCACTGGTCTAATGTGTAGAAACTAATGTCAGGGGGGGTTGTTTCTGACTAGTTTGAGGCAGGGAGTCATCTAACAGAGGATACAAGCTCCAACTAGTTACATGAGCTCCTGTCACTGCTCCAAGCACTGCCTGTCTCTGCTACTAGCAGTCAGTGTTCTGATTCCAAACCTCCTTATGGGTGAGATAAACTGGCATTTAACTAAGTGACCCCTAGAGTCTATCGTCTACTTTACAAATCTTGACAGGTCAGTTTAGGCACCGCCGGTTCTAAAGAAAAAAAATCCTTGCGAGAAAGGAGTAGGGAAAAAATATGTAAACAAATCAGGTTATTTTACCTCTATTTTCTTGGCGATATTTTTTTACATTTAATTCGTGTAGTTTTATTTTATAATATCATTTTTATGAGTAATTTGAAAGTAGTTTTCAAAACGGTTTAAACACAAAAGAAGCGCAAAAGAAAATCCGGGAAGAAGGTTGTTATCCTGCAGCGGTTATGGTAGTAGGAACTTTTTTTTTCTTTTCAAGTGAGGGTTTGGCAGCAGCTTCTTTGATTGGTCTATCCCCAAAATGCTTATGACCTTGGGGATTTTTAAACTAAACGATAGACTGTAGTTGCACTACTATGCTACAAGTTAGCTCAATTTGTTCTTACCTCCTGTTTTGTTGATTTCTATTTGTTGCTAAGCAACAGTCAACAGAGCGCCAGTGTTAATAATTAATAAAGTTTCTCTATTATATAAAGGGAAGCCAATGAACTGGTTGTTATAGCTGGTGCCAAGTGGCAGGCATAGAGATATCTTACAATTGATTGAATTTTCAAACATTGAAAATTTCCACCTTCGACAATTAATATAATCGAATAAACAAAACAAAAATACAGTAACTTATATAGTAGATCATTTAAAATACAAATGAAACACATTATATGTGCGGGAAGCCAAAAACAATGGATTCATGATAGTAAGTAATAGTAATATGGGAGTGGTAGTAACTACCAGGCAAGTAGGCCACGTTGTTGGGCGCTTTTTGCCAGCTCCCTAAGATAGTGTTCTACTCCTTTTAATTTCAAGTGTAGGTATATTTCATCTAATCTAGACAGAAGAGCCGTGGATTTTTATGGTTCCTCACATGCTTTATTCAAGTAATCATACATATTTTCACTGACTCTCTAGTGAAAACTGAGAACAACACGTGCTCTCACTGTTAAACCAAACCTCCACACACTTTAAACTTCAAGGCAGAAACAGTATAGTATTATAATGAATCTACAATGAGGGTCCTAAATTTTGTCTATACCCAGTTTCATTTAGGGTAAGGTATCTTTAACTAGTACCTGACAACGCACAGGCTCGAGACCACCGGCTTTATGTCCCTTCTGAAGGACGTGGTACGCAGAATTTTTATCCCTCTTATAAAAATCCCAGAGGCCCGTGCTGGGATTGAACCCATTACTAAAGTCCATTCATTCTGTGAATTGGCCGCATACCTTAACCACTACACCACGGGTGACTCTCTTGATTCATGATAATTTAGGCCTTTTAATGTATTGAGATAGCTATGTTTCCTTTAGTAATATATCTCTATGATGATGTGGCACTTCTGTGTGCATATTCGGAGCAACTAAAAGTTGCTGTCCCTACATACACTGGCCCCTCATTTTTACCTCAAAAAGGTTTGGGTAATGCTACATTTTATGTAAAACTCTTGAAGCGCTATAGTGTTTTACTTAGGGTGTAATAGAAAGGTGCTTATTAGAGTGACGTAGAACTTTATCATAGTACAGGTTGAGGGGAGGGGGGGGGGGCAGGCACAGGGTGCAATTCCCTGGTTCAAGGTCCTAAATCAGGAGCTTGATGAATCTAATATTTTTATCATTTGATTTATCTATCAATTGTTCCAATCTCAACAATTTTTAAGAAGATATTGTTCGACTTATTTAAAAACTCGAGTAATCACTACTGTGTCTCAAGTTTTGTGGAGGGTCTCAGGGTTTTGTGAAGCTTTAAGCTTAACTCAAGCTTATAGCTTTACTTTACTTTAAGTAAAGTAAGCTTTACTTGCTTTACTTTAACAGCAATGCCGGCTTAGCTGAGAGTATCTGCTTCACTGGGACATGATGTGATGGTAGTGTTCTAAACTCAAAAAGAGTTGCTTAATAAATCTCCACGTAAAGGCTTTGATCAAGTGGTTCCCCTCTCTTGTAGTCTGAGAATGATGATATGTCAGTAGCTGCACCTTTATGAAATAATGTGCTGCCATTCCTTTGCCTTTTGTAGTAAGAAGTTTCTGCTTTCAGAATTTGCAGTTTTTGAATTTAGAAGATGTGAGTAAGGAAGAAATAGATGAGATTAACACAATCCTGTACAGTGACAGCCGACAGCAAGGCTGTCTTCTGCTGCCGTGGACCCAGGAACAGCAGTACCCCCACCACCCCTATGGTATGGTACCTTAAAGCTATTTATTTAGTCCTTGACACAGTTAACTTTATAAGTGATTTTAGAAGGAAAAATGAGCTAATTACATTGGGGTCATGCATGGAGGTAGAGGGGGTGATAAGGGACTATTATAGATATATATATATATGTATATATATATATATATATATATATATATATTATATATATATATATATATATATATATATATATATATATATATATATATATATATATATATATATATATATATATATATATATAATATATATAATATATATATATATATTATATATATATATATATATATGTATATATATTTATATATATATTATATATATATATTATATATATATATATATATATATATATATATATATATATATATATATATATATATAATATATATATATATATATATATATATATATATATTTTTTTTTTTTTCTAGATGGCTTTGAAGCCTTTGGTTGACAATTAGACATGGTTTTGTTTGTTTCTTATTATCTGAAAAATCTATTTAAGGGAAACAAAAAAATATTAATTTCAGTGTCTGTAGGATAGTTATAAAGTTATATAACTAACTTCGACACATAACGAATCTTCAGTTTTAAAAATCTTTTAAGTTTTAGAAGTTTATTATAGGACTAGATCCTCAAAAATATAAACAACTTACAGAAAAAGGTGATGATTCTCAAACGAGAAAAGAACTGGGCGCATTTTCATTTTTATCGTGAAATCTCATATTTCCGTTATTTTCACAACCTAAACTTCTGCTGTACATTTTATAGTTCCATAGCGTCACCACTGTTAATAAGCTTAACTCCACAAAGTTTAACTTTTTCACTCCGCAAAGTTATTAATTTAACGTTGTTAAAGTTCCTTCAAAGGAATTAAAATTAATCACACTTCCCAACTATTGGGCAACCTATTAATCACACAAATGATTTTACATAGATTTCACTAAGTGAAATATGACATATTTTAAATTCCGCCACTCGGGCGTACATTAACAGAATGACATTAACTATTACACTTCTAAGGCTAGGTGAATACTGACTTGCTAATATCTTGGGATTGACCTGTTGAGATTGACCAGGTTTATTATATATAATGATTCAGCAAAAATTTGGACACAGAATATTGCTAGTTAGGCATAGTGCTATATTAGACTAACAAGTTGTGCCAAGTTTCATCTCACTATTAGCATTTCATTCAAATTGCAATTTAGTTGATGTGGAATGTTTGAAGATAAAATAAATGACTTTGTGGTTTATAAATTAGCTATAACAGATTTTAGTTACAACACATCAGTAAACAATTGCTAAAACATTTCCTATTAAGTTGTCATCACTTATTTACCCCCCCCCCCCCCCCCCCCCCCCAGGTAGAAAAACATGAACTGTATGAGTCGACGAAATGGTTTACAATATAAGGAGTAGAAAGAAATATCTTAATTTACTGTCCATACGTTCAGGGTAGAAAGTTATGTAGAGTCTATCATTTAGTTTAAAAATCCCCAAGGTCATAAGTATTTTGGGGATTGACCAATGAGAGAAGCCGCTGCCAACCTCTCACTTAAAAAGAGAAAAAAAAATCCCTATCACAATAACCACTGTGGGGAAAAAACCTTCCCGGCAATCGTTCACTTTGCTTATGGTTCTTCTTTTGATTACATCGGTTTGAAAACTACTTTCAAATTAATCTTAAAAATGATATTTTAAAACAAAACTACACAAAAGAAATGTAAAAAAAACATCGCCAAGAAAATACGGGTAAAATAACCTGATTTGTTTACATAGTTTTTTCCCGCTCCCTTCTTGCGGGGATTTTTTTTCTTAAGAATCAGTGGTGTCTAAACTGACCTGTCAAGATTTTTAATCTAAACGATAGATTGTAGTAGTCCTCAGAAAAAAAGATTATTACAAGGTAAATTATAAGCAATGATATTTTTTGATTGAGATTGATTTGTTGTTACAGAGGGAGGTGAGGTGTATGCTGGAGGAGCTCACCATGTCTTGTCCTATATACCTCCTCCTCCTTTCTACTCTCCTCATACTCAGGTAAATATATTTCTATTCTATTGTGCTAATACTGTGACTGCCAAGCGAGTTCATGTATGAATGTCAGTGTGTCAGTATCATGCTCAGGGTGCAAGATATCTTCTGCTCTGTGTGTGAAGTGACAGAGGTGTAGTTTGATATCATGTTGTGTGTGAAGTGACAGATAGTCCAAGAGCCCAGGGGTGTTTTGTTAATGAAAAGTGTAATGGCTGGAACTGGTCTCAATTTTTCAGAAATACCTTCCTGAACAAGGATCTGCAATTCTGCCGACTCGTATCGGATGGGTGTCCCAGGCAGAACGCTCTTTAGGGGTCGAAGGTTCTGCCTGGGACACCCATCCGATACGAGTCGGCAGAATTGCAGATCCTTGTTCAGGAAGGTATTTACGAAAAATTGAGACTGGTTCCAGCCATTACACTTTTTATTCACAAAACACCCCTGGGCTCTTGGTCTAAGAGGTGTAGTTTGATATCATGTTGTGTTGGCAGGTATACGATGGTATGAGGAGAAGGAGCAAGACAAGTCCTAAGAGGTCCAACCCTGCTACTCCACCCAGCCCGTACCATTCACCCTTAGGTTACTATCCAGCTGCTCTCGTACCCCCAGGTGTACCTCCGCAGCAGTACCAAATCATAGCCAACACACAGCACGCTACAGGTCACCCACTCTTCTTTCCTCCCCCTGTTTTTCCACCACCCCACCTCTACCCCCAGTACCCACCTCAGCAGGTCAGTATTCTATTTATTAGATGAGTTGATTTTTGTTAAAGGTCTGTACTCTGTCTTTTATTACCAAACTCCTTATTTTTGGAAGTATTATAATCTTGTGATAATGTTAGAACAGGGGTGTTTGGCTGACTCAGAACAGAGTTTGGCTGACTCAGAATAGGGGGGCTTGGTTGACTAAGAATAGGGGGCTTGGCTGACTCAGAATAGGGGGGCTTGGCTGGCTCGAAACAGAGGGGCTTGGCTGGCTCAAAACAGAGGGGCTTGGCTGACTCAGGACAGGGGTGCTTAGCTGACTCAAAACAAGTGTCTTATGTATAGGTCGTTGCTTATTGTATGATTTTGACAAATATTGAGGAGATATTAACCATGAGGATCTCTTAGCAGCCACTTACTGCACTGCACGTCTGAGATTAATTCCCTCATATACTTAAATATATTCCATAGATGTTGTTTTGTTCTTAAGAAACTTGGTATTTATTTTTTCTAAGAGTTGATACAAATACATAAAATTACAATTGTGTAAATAAAAGTATATTATAATAAAAGTAAATTACAAAGAACAATTATTTATAAACTCGTTTATAGAATAAAAAACTTCCGTAATCAAATATGTTTTTATTTGCTTAGCAAATGCTGTTAACTCTAAGTTTTGAGTTTTAGGCTTCAGGCAATTATACATTTTAATGGCAACTATTTTAGGCGAGTTAAAAGTTTTATGAAGTCTACAGTGAGGTACTATTAGCACATGGTTATATCTAGTATTATAGTTATGATTATCAATATTTCTATGGTGGTACTTCCGAGTGAAATAGATAAAAGCAAGTTATAAATAACAAAAGATGTAGAGTCATAAGAGAGAATTTCTTAAAATAGGGCTTACACGTTTCAGAATATTGTAAGTTAAAAATTATACGCAGGACCTTTTTTGGAGTAGAAAAATATTTAGAGCACTGGTACTGGTTCCCACAAGGCATCAGAATATTCTTTGAAAAGAAGTAGGCGTACACTCATGGTTTTCACATCCAATACTTCTGATAATTTCCTGAGTAGGAAGAGAACTGATGATAGCTTCTTTGCCTGTTGAGAAGTATGCTTCTCCCAGGTGAGTAGAGAATCCAGAGTAACTCCAAGGAGCTTCAGTGAATCTCTCTCTATCTGGCGATTCAGCGAAAATATCAACTCTTGACCCTTCCCATCATTAAGTGTCAGCGAATTGGTTGAAAACCAGTCTTTAGCTCTACTTATAACTACATCTTTCTGATTCATTAGAGTCTGTCTATTGGCGTTCTTGATTAAATACGTTATATCGTCTGCAAATCTAATGCACCTATGGCTGAAGTCAGGCAGATCATTACAGTAGATAAGAAAAAGAATGGGGCCTAGAACAGATCCTTGAGGAACTCCATACTGTAATTCTCTCGCGTCAGATAGTTTTCCGTTAACGTGTACCTGTTGAATCCTTTTAGTGAGATATGACATAATGAGCTCCAGAGGGAGACCCCTTATCCCACAACTCAGCAGCTTAAGTTTTAACGTCTGAAAATGAATGCAGTCAAAGGCTTTTGAAATGTCACACGATAGAGCAAGCAATTCTTCTTTGTTTTCTAAATGGTACCTAATAAACACATCATTTCAATTTAAGTAGCCACTGGGACTTAATATTTATTGGGGAGACGATTAGAACATGGTTTATGGGATCCATCTAATTCTGCTGGTGTTAGCTGAGACTGACACTGAGTGAGTAGTCTAAATAACTAGGGTGTGAAACATGAGCCTACCTCCCCACCCTTTAGCACTGTTGAAGCCTTGATAATTCTCATTTCCCTGACATTTCTTCCTAATTCTTTGTATGAAACGGCTTTTTATAATATTTGTTTTTTTTTATTACCTTTTAACTTCTTTTTTCTTTTCATTTAAATATATAATACAAATTGTTGTTTCATTTTTTATAATTGTATATGTTAATTGAAAATGTAGTGGGTTATTTTGTTGGTTAATATAGATTGTTGCTGTTATTTCAGGTGTACAATGCAGCACTACAACACCCAGCTCAGGATGGCAAGCCTGAGGAGGCTATCAGTATCAGTTCAACTCCTATCCTTACCATGCAACCTCCTGTCAAAGCAGTCCCTATAAATGCTACTCCTATTATTCCTCCACCTCATGGAGCACCTATCAGTGCTGCACCTATTGCTGGAGCACCTATCAGTGCTGCACCTATTGCTGGAGCACCTATCAGTGCTGCACCTATTGCTGGAGCACCTATCAGTGCTGCGCCTATTGCTGGAGCACCTATCAGTGCTGCACCTATTGCTGGTGCACCTAATAGTAGTAGTGGTGCTCCCATATCACGAGCACCTATCAATGCTACTTCCATGACTGGAGTACCTATTAGCGCTACCTCTATCACAGGAGCACCTATCAGTGCTTCTCCTATGGCTGTGTCTCCTATGAACACTATCCCTAGCGCTGCTACACCTTCAGGAGCTGCTGTCAGGGTGTCGGTTAGTGGCAGTACTGCTACTAGTGGACCAGCTGGTAATGCTACCGGGAAAGTAACACCAAGTGGACCAGCTTTGCCACATAGTGTTAATAAACCTGGTAATGAAGTGAGTATCCCCTCTGCTACATTAAATACATTATATTTTAGTCGAAGGGCCATAATTTTGAAATATGTGTTGTCTTGGTGGTGACCATGTTGAGAGGCATCAATGCACTATGGGAGGCATGTTGATAGATGTACTGCATGAAGGATGAAAACACAATGATGTAGAAACCTGACGATGCCTCTCACAGTGGAAGTAATTATTATTTACATTGACATAGTATAGTACATACTCCTCCTCGTGACAATAACATGCAAACCACTCATCTTGTGTCTCAAACCAAATTCTTCATAATAAATTTTCCTCTTGATACTATTTGCTTTGCAGGCCTGTCTTTTGAGACAATTTGCTTTTTACATAGTACAATGTTGAATTGACAAAGCAAGTACTCCTGCAACTAGTGTGAAGGTCTTATTGAACCTGATGTTGTCAAACTTGTAAGATTGTTTGTTTATCAGATTTTGCATGTTGCTTGCCATGTTGTTTCTGTGACACCAGTTTACTGGCCCTATGGCTTCATCATAGACCAGCTCATGGTTCTTCTACTTACCACATTAGTATCTGTTTTCAGGGCATTACTTGATGATTTTGTTGTTGTTGTTGTAGATTGTGGACAAGCCCAAATCCAACCCTCCGTTAAATGCTATTAAAACCATGGCACCTCCTCCTTCAGTCGGCATGAAACCTTGCAAGCAACCTCCGACTGTCTCACCAAGTCTACCAACTCCAGTTTCTGTAGAACAGGCAGGGGTACGTACTACACAAATCGACGAGCCAGCAAAAAAAGTGGACGAACCTACTCTGCCTGGTGAGTAAACTGATTGTTGCTTTGTCATCGTGAGTGAATGAAAAAGCAGATGTGGTTTAAAAAATCAGAAGTAGGGGACAATGCAATGAAATGCAATGCAATGCAATGCAATGTCCAAAGTATAAAATGGTTAAACATGTTGCCGGAAGCAACTAGGAACCTGCCCTGCCGGCTCATACAGTAATTAAATCAATGCTGAGGAATCATGTATTTTATAATGTAAAAGCGTTTAGGAATTTTATTAAATTTTATATATTTTTTGACATATTTTCTTGTGCTAGTTATAACTAGACTAGGAAATGTTTGTCCCTGTCTTATCAAGTCAATTTCAATTTTACCTAATTTCCTTAAAAAATGCTTATCAGGTGGTTTTCATGGGGGGGGGGATCCAGGAGTGTGACCAAAATTTGTTTTAGAGACATCCTAAATATTTGCATCATATGAGCACAAGTAGTGTTGTGGAGGATTGATTTTCTAATGATGATCATAGTTTTCTATTACTTACACACTTCCTTTGAAGAATATAGAAAATTGTGTGGAAACAAGTAATGCTTCTTTTATGCCGATAAACCAGAAATTTAAGCAAGAAATGGATTTCTTGCTTGGATTCAAGCAAGAAATGTTTGCTTGAGCTGAGAGGAATACCTAACCAGCTGGATGATGACACTGATAAGCTAACTAAAGCTTATTTTCAATTCATAAATGCAATTAACTGATTTCATTGTTTCAACTTATAGAAACAGTAAGGAAAAGTCTGGCTGTAGTAAATGGACAGTGAAAATAATGATAATCCAAATATCTTGCCTGACAATAGTCAAACTATCTCATCTAATGAATCTCATGACAAAAACTCATTTTCTTGGACATTCAAACAAATGCATCGACTATCTCGACTAACCAATCAAATACTGCTCATTCAGATAAGCTTAACCATTCAAACTCTATTGTAGAAACTGGTTCAACATCGTCAAGTGGAAAAAAAATCTTATCTGAATCAATAATAATAACAATGAGTAACAGCTTAGCTAGAGGCAAAGTGTTGGAACGGGCAAAGTTAATGTACAAGTCCACTACTATAACCTGCTCTAATATTGGTCTTACTGGTAAACAGGTAATTCACATTGGAGAACTGCTTTCCCCTCACACTAAATACTTACTATGGTTGGCAAAAACTGTTGGTACAGCTCTTAATTACTCAAGAGTCTGGGTTAAAGACTATACCGTCTATATGAAAAAAACAGATCAATCCAAACCTATAGTTATATTTGACACAGAAGACATACCTAGCAGCTAAAACATCTTTTCTCACTCATCTTTTGTCTAAAAGATTATCTAACCATGACGGATACAAATATAATAAATTTAGACCTCAAATTTAAAAACTGTGTTTTGGAAGGAACTTCTAGCTACAACCATCTGTTTAACACAAAGGATCTAGTTATTATGTAGTACAACATACGAGGTATCACCAAGAACTTTGATGACTTTGTATCATGGATACAACACTGTGCTCCAATACCTCAAGTCATCATTCTAACCGAATGATGACTTACCAGCTATAACAACCCCCTTTACTATTCCAGCATATCAAACTATGATGCGTCAGGGGGTGTATAACCTGACCTGATCACAAGGAGAGACAAGAGAGGACTGTAAATCTCAAGGATAGGTGGGTTGAGTAGGTAGGATCTTAAGCTAAGAAATAAAACAAAGACTTTACTGGTATGTTACTGTACTTGACTCAGAATAAACAAGATACAGACATTTAAATAATAGCTTATCAACTAGGTATGCCCTCAAATGTAAACAAGGTGTGCACTGATTCTATGGTAACTAAATAGCTTAAATAACTATGCTAATACTAGAGGGTACCTGACCTTAAAGTTAAAGCTGCCTATCGAGACGGGAAGTGGCCAGCTGAGGGTTGCCATGGGCCTAACCCTCAACTAAACGCTGGTGCGTCAGATGACAGGTGATTTAATTAAAGAAATACGAGCCAGATACAGCTCTCGTCCGTACCAGACAGTAGGAGACAAGAGTCTACTCACGACATCGCTGCTATAAAATTTATTGGCGGCCCAGCAAGGTTACAAGAAATAGGACCCTCGAAAGGAAAACTAAATTAGTGCTAGGAACATGCTGGATGTAGCATGGCGGATCATGTACACAAATGTAACCTTCAACAGGTGGCTAGATAAAAAATGGCAGTGTTGCCAACAAAGAAAAGAGGTAACCACAGACCTACGGTGCAGCCGCCTAAATTCAAAAAAATTAAACATGTTAAGCATCGGCCTTAACAAACTACTCATTTTCCAACTAAATTAAGTACTTACGATAGCCTATCTCTATTTATTAAAAATTATTTCATTGATGGAATCAAAATTCAGTCTGTCAAATGTATTCTTAACGCTAATGTGATACAATTATATTTCAGTTATTATAACAAAACTGTTAAATTAACAGGAATATATGGATCTCCTTGAGGAAATAGTCATCTATTTCCATCTGAATTGAATGAATATTTGAAAGCCCTTGATAAAAGTGGTTATCATGTCATACTTGCAGATATTAACCTAAATATTCTTGAACCTAAAAAACTTACAAGTGTAACAGATGAGTATCTTGATGTTTTGTGTAGTAATGTATTTTTGTCATATATTAACAGCCCTACTAGAGTAGGCAATACATCTGAAACTTGTTAAGAGATATTAAGTAGTATTCCCACTACTTAATATCTCTTAACAGATCTTGTCTAAGAAACCTAGTTAGCATACTGACAGGCCACTGCCACCTAAATAACCATTTACATAGACTTGGTATAGCTCCTAATGCTAGTTGCTCGAGGTGCGGGGATGATGAGGAATCTGTCTTTCACCTGCTTGCTGACTGTGAGGCTTTTACGTCTCAGTATCTTCGGGTCTGGTATTCTAGTCGAAAAAGAATTATCTACCATTAGCTGGAAAGATATTCTTCATTTTCTAAATAAATCAAAAAGACTGGAGGTGGAGTAGGCTGGAGGAATCGGGGCTGGCAAGAAGGGCCCAACAACGTGGCTTATTTGCCTGGTTTTGCCTCCCCACCCTATTACTACTACTACTACTACATCTGAAACTTGCTTAGATGATATTTTTTGTAAATCTAACCATCCTAGTTATTATAAAGCTGCAACTTTAAGAACTTTGACTTGTGATCACTACCCACCCTACCTTCATATCTATTGATTATAATGTTTATCTCTCTTTAATAAAAAACCAATTACAAATAAAACTAAACATATTGATTATGAATCTTTAAACAATGACTTAGCCAAAGAAATATAGAAGGATCTTACTGAAACTCATTTTATAAAAAATTAAACCATTATATTAATTGTAATTCCTCGGAAAAAAAATAAACAACATCTAAATAAATTTTGTTAACTCTAACCTTGGATTACTGATGTATTGTACACTCTATAAGGTACAGAGATAAACTCTTTGATAAAAAAAATAAAATGTTAAAAAAACACAGTGTAGAGTACTTAAAAAATAATGATTTTTTGTTTACATTTATCTAAAAAATATTCTGATTATAAGAAATTGCTTAAAAAGATAATTATAAAGAGAAAAGAAGAATATTATTCAAACATGATTGTCTAAGCTGGTAACAATACAAAAAAGATTTGGAATGTTATTAATAATCTTTCTGAACGCAAGAATAAACATAAGCCTGTCATAAAAACACTGATCCATGAAAATAAAACTGTAAAAACCAAACCTAAAGATATAGCTAATTGTATGAATAATTACTTCACAAATATAGTTAAAAAAATCAATCCTACTTCATTCAATGTTATAAGTAGCGACCAGAAAAATAATAATGTTCAAGAGAAAGTTAAATTAAACTGTACCAATACTTAATCTCAATTTACTTATTTATCTAAAATTAAAAATTTTATATCCACTCTAAAAAATGACTCTACTCCAGGAATTGACAAACTTGAATCAACTACACTTAAAAAAATCTCTGATAATATATCTGGTCCCTTATCTATTATTTTTAATAAGTGTATAATCAATGGATGTTTCCCTGATTTATTCAAAACTTCTATTATAATGCCAAGTCATAAATCGGGCGATGTTACTGACCCAGACAACTACAGACCCATTGCTATATTACCCCACCTTGCCAAAATTCTTGAAAAATGTATAAAAGTCCGAATTAATATCTACTTTGAGAATTGTTCAATTATTGCAAGTAATCAATTTGGATTTCAAGAAAAAAAGAGTACTGAAGATGCATTTATTTCTTAACAAGTAAGCTTTACCATGCTGGACAATAACAAAAAATCCCTTGTTTTCTTTCTTGACATTCGAAAGGCTTTTGATTCTGTTAACCTTAAACTAATGTTACAAAAATTAGAAGAAATTGGTATTAATGGTATGTGTAGACAATTTTTCCATAGTTATTTATTTAAAAGAAAGCAAATCACTAAAATAGGTGAAGTTGATAGCAATGAATCTGTAATGATAAGTGGAGTGCCTCAAGGCTCTGTACTTGGGCCTCTGCTCTTTCTAGTCTATATTAATGGTCTTTGTAATCTTGATTTGTTAGGAGATACTGTTACCTTTGCTGATGATACTGCTATATTCTTTTCTGATTATTCTTGGGAAAATGTTTATAATGAAACAAATATAGCTATTAAACTTTTACTAAGATGGATGTCTATAAATAGATTAGCTCTGAATTTTAAAAAGACTGTTTATGTTCCTTTTTACAATAGTGTTAGAAATGCAGCTCCTCCAGATCTCAAATTAACTTTGATGTCTCAATGTCTGACGTCTAGTTGAGTGAGAATGTACGTGTGAGTGAGATGTACGTGTGAGTGAGATGTACGTGTGAGTGAGATGTACGTATGAGTGAGTTTGTTAATTGTAAAAATAACTAAATATGTTACGCGCAATTAACATTAGAACCTCTATCAAAATGGACTGAAGAAATATCACGCGATATTGTGTGATTGGCAAAGTATAATTGTTATACAGGATATTTACTCTTATACTATCATATTTTTTTATAGACAAGAATATTTCCTTAGGATTTAATTTAAAGTAGATATATATAATAGATTTTCTTATTTAATTATGTTCGCTACTTCTCGATATTCCATTACTTTACTTTTCATATTCTTTAAGTATTTGTGTTAACTTTTTTTAAGGTTGGACCAAAAATTACAATTATTTATTATTTATAATTCCTCTAGGGGATCATTAATTATTCTAATAAGTCTCTTATATTATATATAACGTGAGATCTATATTATGATGGAGTTTATTGAGTTTCATTCTCACAGTGTTGTAATCATTTTTCTCAATGTTTAATATTTTATGCTACCTTTAGTGCTGACATATAGCCTTTTGAATAACAAACTTGGGTAATTTTTCTTATTTAATATAATGATAGTTCCTACATTTTCATTAACTTAATTTTATCATTATAAACTTTTTTATTTTATTTTGTTTTATTAAACTATATAATTTATGTCCTATTAGTTTTTTATATCTATATTGGGACTGCTTTTATAGCTGAAAATATTCACCAACTTTTTTTTAGTAATAAATTTCGTTATCTTTTTATAATGGTGCAGTTTATTTCTGTTATGACTTTGGCAAATACCTTTATATTATTCTTCTTATTTTATATTAGCCATTTCTTTATCTAACTTATTATTTTTACGCTTCTGTTGATTTTTTTTTTTAATGTTTTATTTCTTTTTCGTTTTTTATCTTATTACTTTGTTTCAATTTAATCTTTAATAAAATATATAGTTTACACAATAAGTTTGTTGAGAACTTACTGAAAAAAAATATCAAGTTGACTTAAGTTATGGGATCTTTAAGACACGGTGTTATAGTGCCGATCCTCTCTCTCTAGGACCACTTGTCTTGATGCGCTCTCCTTCAACATTGTCATGCTAGATTACATACTTTTAATTACTCTCTAACCATTTTTTTCTTGATATCGTTATTATTTATGGACTTCTATGGAAATATTATATTGACCCTTTGGTTTGTGTTAACTTTGGTGAATTTGAATTGTATGTGTGCTCAATATAGTATCGATATTGTTTAGAAATTAATGCCTGCTCAGTTTGCTCATGTTGCTCGTTCTGTTAGTGGTGGGTTTGACAGATTTTGATATATAAAAGAGTATTGTGTTGGTACTATACTATTTTTGGGAGATTAACTATATTAAAACCCTGCTTAATAGTGTGAGCAACTTTGTTGAAGTCTATTTACACTTTTGTACATTATGGAATAACTGCCTTTAATTAATATCTTAGCAAATATTGATTTTTATGATGATTTATCTATGGTTGTTACTATTAATAAGGTAGATGTGAAGTTTCACATGTGTATGTATTTGATCTGCTGATAGCAAATATTTCACTCGAATTTACTCTTACTTAGCTCAAAAGATTTAGTATTGCAAGTTATTTTGGTTTTGACTACAATGCGATATAACTTTTTCTCAAAACGTTATAGAATGTCGTGTTATGATAATTTGAGAATTTTTGCACATTTGTCTATAAATTTTAGTTTGTATTTAATATTTTATTATTAGTGCCATATATAATGGTGTAGATGAGTTGACCTGACTGTGCTCTTCAGCCCGTTGAATTTGTTGGAAATGGGGTAAAGACACGCTTAGGTACTAGTTTTCTACAGTAGCATTTCTTGTAAGGATCGTATAATTTTGGTGCTGGTTAAAGTATATTAGCTTGGGAGGTGTATATCTAATAATTTTTGTTGTGTATTTCTCGAGTTATAATTCTTCTCGGGTGTCCCAAGTTGATGTCGATTCGAGGAGAGACAGAGAGGGTGGTGGTTAAAGTCATGGGTGAGATTGTATCTCTAAGTGGCTTAGGCTCTCAATTCCCACTACAACGGATACTGACTACAGCTTCAACCAGGTTTATTCTGTCTTTCTTAACACTATAAAATGTTGTGATTTTTTTTTTGTGCAAATTGATAATGCTTCAACACTCAAAACGTATTGTTTGGCATTATTACCAACAAGAACTCTTAGTCTCGTCTTTATTAATTTATGTTATTTATTATATATATTATTATAATTCGAAACCTATATTTATTTATTTTATATTATATATATTTATATGTATGTATTGGTGTGTGTATTTGTACATCTAATAACACCACAATATAGTGTGTCATATTGTCATTGTTGTGTGTGTGTGTGTTTAATGATCTTATTAAGTTGTAAGGCTTTTTAGTGTCCTCCGCTATTTCTCGTGTATGATCAGACTGAAGACAGTTGGTGTGTTTCAATCAATCATCAAACCTTAATGATATGTATATAATATGTTCCTTATAATACAACAATTGGTTCATCAGTTATATGATGAGTACTATGAACCCAAAACATTTCATAGAATCAGCAAAGTACTTCATTATATTGAGTTTTTTAGCGAACATTTAGACATTTGATTGTGGTGGTTTTTATTGGAAACAATGAAGTTTGGGTAAGGACATTTATTATGCTACGATAATTTCATTACTGTTTCTTCTCACTATGAAACCTAATAAATCTACTTCTTTAACTGGTGTTTATTTACACAAGTTCTATCGTTCTGCGCATAGCTTAGGAGTTGTGTTTGTTTTGGACACAAAAGAGCATTCGAGTGTCAAATATTCTATGATCCAAAAGATAAGCTATGGGGAATAATGAACAGTTTTCCGTGTGCCCTCTGCGTTTAGAGTTCGTGGCTTTAGCGCGCTATATTGGAATTCTGTGAGGTGCTTGTATCACGATCAGGATTTCGCGGTTTCAAATTGAAGTTGCTTGTACCGGTTGGCATATTTAAGGGCCTCTTTCAACTGTGGGCATCATCAGCTTTTCCGCTGGCGGGTGGACAACCTTTAGTTATAAAAACCAATCTTGTTTATATATTTCTTCGCTTGAACGCTGAGACAGTCAGGATAAATGACCCAGAGTAACTCTCGTCTAACAATTATTAGAGTGTGTTACACTTAATGATACTAGTCGCATATAGTATAGGACATAGTTGCAAATGGTGTTGAGTGATGATAGTCTCAACTTTAATTGTTTATAGGGTGTTAGAGTAGATGAGTGATCTTGATGTAGAGATGTCAATCTAGTCTATTACTGCTATTAGACGATAGACCTTCATAATGAAGATGCCCAAGTTTTATTCTGAATATACAACACAGCCGAGTTATGATTCAAAGAATTAAGTAAACATATCACCATTTTCTTTATAATAGATATAGGCATAATATAAATGTCTCATATCATACATTTGCATTTTATAGATGTGAAATAGTTGACGGTGAATTACTTGTAACCGTTAGTGCGGGACAGGGTTACTCTATCGGTACTTCTAACTCTATTTTGTGTGCATAACATCTCCATTGTCCCGATTACAGTGTCTAGTTCTTTACTCCAACACTCGCAATAATATGTGTCTTCGCGCCCTCTCAAAACCTTATAACAAGCTCAAGAGTGAGGTAATATATCGTTGTGTAGGAATACAAGTACAATGTGGTTACAGATTGCAGCAGTACATCGGGGTATTGGAAGATCGGCCTGGGCATACATCTGCTCAGATGCTCGATTCGTCATTATGCTTCGTTCTCTCGTGTCCAGCAATTCCTACAGATCTAAAAAGCTTATCCATCTTCAAGGTCCACCAAGACACAGTCTCACAAACTCTCCAACCCCACGGCGTCGATTTCACAGGCGCTGGCACGGAATATCCACCCCCCTTATCCACAGATCAGTTTTAATGCATTTCCTCTTTGCTTGTGTTTGACTATTTATATGTTTAGGGTGGACACCACACAGCTCTGGGGGTCTGGGGATATTGATGTGTCTTATGTCTTGCGGTCAGTTCAATTATAATTAAACTTAGAGAGTACACTTGGATCTTAGGGAGTTTCTCACACAACAATGCTAAGTAGATTTTAATTATTGCTAGAACAAACGAATACTATATGTGAAATCATTTTAAATTGTGTTCAGTTATCTATAGAATAAATGCTTCAGCAGAAATAAATCGCTTGCCAGGCGTTTAAGTTTATCTTTACAACAACTCCTCTTGAGGTTTATCAAGTTTGTTTCGAGTTATATTGAGCTTATCCAGCAATGTTATCATTTTCATCTTTACGGCATTAATGGAAATTCTGAAGGAGGTGAGATTTGAAAGAGGTTTTATGTTAATTCATACATTAATAGGTAAGTTACTTCTGCAATGTATTATTACTTGTTTCTAATCCTGGATGTGATAGAATATAATCATAGCGATTTATCTTTTGTTCTTTATTAAATTATTATCCAGGAACACACTGGAAAGACTGCCATTATGTAATAACTACATAAAATAGCTTTTGGTTATGTGCATCTCCCGAACATTTCACCAAGGACTGCTAAACATACGAAGAGGCTAAGAGAGAATTCTCTCTAATGTTGTCAAAAATGTCTTTATATAGATCGAGGTTTAATTAATTCATTAATATGTAGATTATTTATTGTGGTCTCTCATATTACTCAGATTTTGTGTTTTGTGTGGTTAGGGGAGTTATTTGTTTCACCTTTAGTCTCCTTAGAAACAGGTCGAAGGCGTCCAAATATACATCTCGGAGAGGTCTTAAGTAGAACAACTTGACTGTAGCAACCAATTCATTGATAAAACAGTCAATTAGGGTATAAAGACAATAACAAAGACCACTGTACATGGCATACTATATCGTCCATTTACTTAATTGGACATACAAGGAGAGCAGTGCACGTGAAACAGTGGCATATTCCATTTATTTTCTCGACAATTGAAGCAAAATTCAATGCATTGATGAGGTACCAAACACTGGGATCTCCGGAAATCATGGCAGCGAAACTGTCTAAATTGAGCTAGCATGGGGCGCACTTAGATCGACAATAACAAACCTGTACAATGGAGTACCATAAAACCACCTGAGATGACATCGCTACTGTCAATGACAATGACAAATCACTAATGTACTACTCTGGTTCCTATAATTAACATAGGCTTAGTCTTTCATCTTAATATAATGCCCAAATTACAGATAGATCTGTACATGCAATTTTAAGCATTTAAGGTGGAGTTGTTGACAAGTATACACAACTTACGGGTTCGATACATGTGGGCACTGTAAATTTACATGCGATTATAATGACCCGCTAATTGAACAAACCTGTACCAGGCACTTTATGAGTCATTGGCTAGATTTCTGACCGAATATTAGAACAAAGCGCGTGAGTTAATCATAGGTTTACGTGCTTGTATACCATGGCTATTTATAATGTCATCATTAATCAAACTCATTTATTGTTATACGGCATAGAGACAGGATATACATGGCATTCATGAATAACAAACCTGTTACAATGGCTATACATGGCGTTAATATGACAAAGTAATCGATCTACCGTGCTACATGGATTAATACTTTGGTTTATAATTGACTAATAAACTAGAAGATCTTTTGGAGGAAATGGCATTTAAAAGTACATTGGTTCCATCTCATGGACTCTCAGTTATAACACATTATCACTTTTACTCTCCCGTGAGGAATTATTGACATTGGTGTCTTAGTTAATGACAATAAAAACCTGTACATGGTTTCTTTAATTCATACATTGGCATTAATTATTGTATCAGATATTCCAACAACCTTTGTAACATGGGCTTATTATAGAGAAGCACTAATAATCTGAACACTTCGTACATGGCTGATCTACATGGCCAGTTAATATATTTTAATTGTAGTGAGGTCAAATTATTTAAGTAGCCTTTTATATTGAGCACTGAAATAAGTAGTAAATATTGTAATTGCCGAGACATCAGACTGGTGACGGGATATGCACAGTTCAAACTTACTAATAGTTCACAAGGTTTGATATAATAATATTTAATTAAACTAACAATCAATTGAAGAAAGTTATCTCATCAATACATATATTTTCTGATAACGAAATAAAGTGGTATATTTCATTAGACAAAATTCTATCAAAATTTCACGATTTTCTATCATCTCTTTTTATAAAAAAATAGTTGTGATTGTCGCTACGAAGATGTGATGTTATTCTTGTTGATTGTGCATTTGCTTTAACGTCAAACCAGATATTCCAGTTCATAGTTTAATAATGCAATTTCGTCTTCTTTGGTGGTGTTCCAATGATTAGTTCATTATACGGCTGCACCTCGCAATATTTTCTTCACAAGTGAAAATGCTCACATGTTTCTTTACTATAGAGTAAAATGAGTTTATGTATGGTGCTGAATTTTTGGTTAGCTTAAATATGACAGACGATAGTTTTAGATATATATACTTTTTTGCAACGAACCAAGTATTTTGTTTAATCATGTTGTGGTCTCTTCTATTTTTCTATGGTTGGTCACGGATGTTTTAAAAAGAATATACATAATGTGTTTTGAAGCTTGGTTGTAGTTTTCATAGGCAGGGCTGCTGTGTTGCTCACGAGTTATGATTGAAGAGAACTTAAGGGATTTAGTGTTCTGGGACCGGAGTGGGGGATCTTAACAATTTGTATCATTTGTCTCTATTTTTCTATGGGATAACATAATGTGTTTGATTGGTTGTGTTTGGCAGAGCTGCTGTGTTGCTACGAGTTAGAGAACAAGGGAGTGGTTCTGACACCGAGGGGACTCAACAATCCTTCCAACTACTGCTATATAAACGCAGTGCTTCAGGCTCTCTTGGCCTGCGCACCTTTCTACAACCTCATCAAGGCCATCTCCCGCACCAAGGCCTCTCACCCCTCCACACCGGTCATCGACTCTATGTAACTATATTTACATTACTTTTCCTGAGATGAGATGGAATGAAGCGACTAACTAGTAACTGAAGTTACCGATAGTCTTGTCCTGACTGGACAAGTATGTCGTGTCATTACTATCACCTGGAAGGGAAAACTAATGCTTGGGTCTCAGTGAGAGGAAAGGGAAATATCCCTGCTGCCTGGGAGGGGCTTAGTTACCAGGTCACAGGGGTACCAACACTTGACTTAATACCCCTTAGTTCCCAAGCAGTGCTCTGTGTAACAGCTAACTCACCACCTCAGCAAGCTGATGGACTTATTATTACCTTTTTTACAAAATATCTGTCTTGAAAGATATAATTATTTTTATTTTAGCTTTAATTTAGTCTGTATGTCTTTGATGTCATCAGACAATGTTTAGTCACTGTAGCAGTGAGAATAAGCTCTAAAATAAACAACTGTCAGTATTATTATTATTTTTAAATTAGCCTTTTTTATATATATATTATAATAATTTACATTTTTACAATATGTGGAGGTTATTCCCTTGCTAAAGAATAAAAAACTACGTGGTTTAAATATTTCATTGAATGAAAAAAAAAAAAACAATAAAATGCCTGTTTAAGGGCCTTACGGCCCATCAGGGTATTCACCCTGCGTGAACCACCTCAGGTGGGTCTCATCCGCTATCCTCTAAGAATTAATTAAAGTTGGCGAAATATTTTAAGTACAAATATTATTCATATAATCTAAGAGCCTAGCCCGGGCTGCGAACCTCGGACCTCCGGTGCTGAAATCGAGTGGATTTAATTAATTTTTTTATTAATTAACAGAGAAATATTCTGTTATTTGCCATTAATAACGTTAATTAATAATGTTTTATCAATAGCAAATATGATAGCAAATAAAAGTAGTACAATTATTTTGTTTATTTATTCAGTTTCATCACTTGCACTCATCGATACTCTTTTTGTTTGGCTGTCATTCAGTTGGGAGTCAAGATTTTTAATATAAATACAGCCTTCTATATTCAGTGAATTAATTCTGTCTACGGAACTGTTGATAAATTTGTTTTCTTAAATGATAGGTGATAACTTGTTAAAGTAAACTAACAAGCTCAAGAGGGACGTGATAAATTGTATTTCTATGGAGGTGATGTTTCACCTGATTTGTTTCCCCCTCCACTCACCAGATAAAATATCATGTAAAACATCAGATGTGTTGCCTGGTGGATATTGTCACAGTCTAATGTTTCTCTTTTATTTCCTACAATTTTTAAATCAGAGTGTAACTGTCCAAAAATACTTTTTCCAAATACTAGGCTTGCAATGTCAAGTCAAGAAAATAAGTTAAAGAAATATTTATTTAAATGAATGAATAAGATATGAAATGTTAATGATTAAATAAGTAATAACTGTAGAAAAGTTAAATAAATTAAATGTAGTGCTTTAGAAGCAGAATTAGATAGATGTGATGTGTTTGTACAGGGTTGAGTTTGTGAACGAGTTCAGTGTTGCTCCGGTGAATAGACTGAGGAAAGAGAGAGGAGAGAAAGCACAGGCTCGCAGGGAAGGTGGAGGTATCGACCACGATGGTCTCGTCCTGCCTGGGCCCAGCTTCGAGCCTCACTACGTCTACAAGATGGTGCATAACTCCCTGGCCAGTCTCCAGCTCGAGGCTAGACAGGAGGATGCCGAGGAATTCCTCTCAGGACTCCTCAATGCTCTAAATGATGAAATGTTGGAGGTAAAATAATAACTCATAGTCTATATGTGCCGTAATAAAACAATAAATAACTACAAAACAAACAAATAACTGACAGTATACAAAAATAATATGAACTGTATTGTATGATACAGACAAAAGAAATGAGTTGATTGAATTTTACAAAATATGAAACCATCTCAAAATGACAATATCTAACAGATACATTTGTAAAGCTATGCCGTTGTATTTACTATGTCCTTCAAATAAAGTTAAAGTACTTCTATAAAAGTTATGTTAAGAATTGTTGAAATATATTTGACTAGTGATGTAAGTTTCTTATTACTTTCCTCTCTAACCTGGAGAGAGTCAGCTCATACTCACTCAGTCTGTTGTTCTGGATTATAATGTCTGGTGTTGGTTGACTGTTCTCCCATAGTGACTAGCCATAGTGACGCTCCTGTACCATCCCGTGCTGTTGCCTATAGTACCAACTGGTGCTTATTTCATTTATACTGGTGCTTGTTGTTTTATTTTATTTATATTCACTTTGTGTTTGTTTTAGATAATAAAACTAAAAGATTCAGATGTGAGTAACGGAGAGCTGAGTAATGGCCCTCCTGACCTGGACAACTCTGACTGGAAGGTAATGCATTATTTAACATTAACACCTTGGTCCATTCCAAATGCTATATGGTATCATTATTAAGCCATTAGTTTTTATTTAACCTGATATAAAGAGTAAGTACTTTAGCTTGGAAAGTAAAAAATCCATAGACGTGGTCTAATAGTGAAACTTAGTGAATCAAGTTTTTAGATGATCTCACTACTAATATCTTCAGTATTAGTTGCGAGCTCAACCTAAAAAAGGTGGCATCTATTTTGTTCAAGTGCTACAGGTGGTTTGGGCAGTGAAATTTATTTTTTTATTTTTTATTTTGTTGTTTTTACTGAGCCAGTGTTGTCTATGTTGTTAGGAAGTGATAAACAAGGGAGTTGAACGAGTTACTACTAGGACAGAGGTTGGCAAGACTCCCCTGACAGAGATATTCATGGGACAAATAAGGTCTCGGGTTGGTAGGAGTGATATCGAGTCGACTGATCACATCCAACCCTTCTATTCTCTCCATCTGGATGTCGAGGTAGTTCAACTATTTTACCATAAAGAGCTTTGTATAAATATCACTGAATCAGCATTCAGTCATGTCATGCTTTATGAATTGTTCTTGTTGATTCTAACTATTTCATTTTAGTTTTGTGTTGTGTTTTTGTTGTTTAGAGTTGTACGACCGTAGAGGAAGCTCTAGCTAGAATGACTAGCGAGAAGGAGATAGAGGATACGACAACAACAACATCGTCGTACATAGATCACTTACCTCTGGTTCTTATATTGCATCTAAAGTGTATTCACTATAGCAACGGAACCCTGACCAAGATATCTAAATCCCTTGACTATCCTATAGACCTGCGGCTGGCTAACAGTGAGTATCCTAGTCTTTCAGTGTCATAATTTACTTGAATCAAATGTTCAGGTAATATAATCAGGTATTAAGGTAAATAATGTGAATGCAGAATTTATATAGCTGTATTGAGCTGTCTGTTTGTAATTGTGCACACCATACTGACTGTAATATAACACACGGCTAAAGTCAATTGACAGCTTTCAACCCTCTTTGTTTAACAAAAAAATCTATTCTTTTAAGTTACAAAAAAAATCCCTACTCTGGCAGCACTGTAAGTCAGGTTATGTTTTGAATTTTATTATTTGTTTTTATTTGATATCGTATTTTTTATTTTTTGAAGAAATTATTTATTTACTTTTGAAGTAGGATGTTGTATCTTATAAATTTACTAACTAAGTGTTGCTTTAAATTTGTTTGGGAAGTATGAATTACTATAATGCAATGGATTATAATAGTTCTATGATAAAAGTTCATTTAAATTAAATAAATAAATAAATAAATAACCATTTATTGAGCTTTTTACATATATAACTTATAGTTGTTTTTTTTAGTATTATAATTTTGTAAACCTCAAATCAGCTTATAGCTGTGGTTGCCTGTTGGGCTTGAGTTCATTTAGTTTATAAATAATGGAGTTAGATACAATAGAATTAATAATAGAGTTAGGTATATTAATTTGCATGCATGTTTTTTTTTTTTTTTTTTGTTTTTTTAATTAGTGAAATTAGTAAGAAATAATGATTATAAAATGTAAGTGAAAATTATTTATTTCTATTTTATTTAATTAATTTATTACTTAAAAATAAAAAAAAGGTTTATTATTATTAATCTTTATTTTTGTTGATTTCTTTTATTTTATTTCTTTTTTTTAACATTTTTGAAAAATAAGGTTTACTTTTTTTTTTTACTTTTATTATATTAAGGTGTATTTTTCTAATATTTTTATCTTTTTTTTTCATAATTTATTGTTTTAAAGATATAGAAAGATTGTTCGTTTTCTTTAAGTACTAATATAATGGTTGATATTTGGCTTTAGCTTAAGTTAGATAAACATCACAATACACTTGTGTTAATCGTCTCCATTCCTTCCTGTCATAGGCTATCCTTTTCCAGCAGTTAGCTCTCTCACTGCACATCCTCATTTCTTCATCCCATTGTTTCTTAGGTCTTCCTTTCCTTCTTTTATACTGCCATGGTGTCCAGTCTAATATCTGTTTTGACCATCTTTCGTCTGTTGTTCTTATTATATGGCCGGCCCATTTCCACTTTCTTGTCGTTGCTGTCGTAGCTATTTCTTCCATGCTTGTTTGGTTCCTGAGCCAGATATTACTTTTCTTTTCTCTTCTGGTAATTTTTATCATACTCCTTTCCATCCTTCTCTGGTTTACTCTTAGCTTATTGATGTCTGATTTCTTCATATTCCAGGTTTCACAACCATACAACATCACAGATCTCACAGCACTATTCCATAGCTTTACTTTCTGTTTAATATCAATATCTGATCTGAATATTGATCTGTATTTATTGTAGGCCATCCACCCTAACCCTATTCTTCTACTAATCTCTTTACTAGAAGACCCGTCTTTAGTAATAAGTTGTCCCAAGTATATTATTTCATCAACTTCGTCAATTTTGCTGTTATTTATTTGTATTACTTTATTTCCTTCTTCTTGTTCATAGTCAGTAGTAGTTAGTTTTTTTTTGTATTTATTTTCAGACCTATTTCTTTTACTTCATATATCAGTTCGCTTAGCATAATTTCCAATTCTTGCATAGATGAAGCAATCAAGACAACATCGTCAGCAAATTTGATAGTGTTGAGCTTTGTTCCATTTATATTAATTCCATATCTGTCCTTCCAATTCAAATTACTAAATGCTTCCTCCAAGCAAGAATTAAAAATTTTGGCTGATGGGACATCACCCTGTCTCAGCCCTCTGCATGGTTTAATTGTTTTTGTTTTATTTCCTACATTTATGACTATTTTTGAGTTTTCGTATACCTGATCAAATATTTCTATGTATTCCTCTTCTATACCATTGTCTTTAAGAGCTTTAATAACGATGTGGTGTAAGACATTGTCAAATGCCTTTTCAAAATCTATGAATAGCATAAAGAGTTTGATGTCATATTGATGGGCTTTTGATATTAGTTGCTGGATTACAAAAATAGCATCGTTAGTAGAAAAATTCTTTTTAAATCCTGCCTGATCTACCGGTGAGTTTGAGTCAAGGTATCTTGTTATTCTTCTAGTTATTACACTCATGTAAGTTTTATATAAGACTGACAACAAGTTTATTGGCCTATAGTTTCCAATATCAAGTCTATCTCCTTTTTTGAATAGTAAAATAAGTTTAGATTTAAACCAGGTGTCAGGTAGTACTCTCTCTTTGAGGCATTTATTATAAAATTTGTAAAGAACATCAATTATTTGATCTCCGCCTGCTTTTAAATGTTCATTTAAGACTCCATCCAGCCCTCCTGATTTTCCTGAATTAAGATTTTTAATCGCATATTCTACTTAATCCCTTAGTATAGGAGGTAAAGTTTTTTCCTTATTGATATTATTTCGGCTTGTTTTTACCTTTGTCATAGGAATATAAACTGTAGTAAAAGTCATATATGATTTGCATTATTTCTTCTTGCTCTCTTTTTATTATTCCATGACTATTTTTTAAAGCTATAATTGGTTTTATTGATCCTTTTTGTTGTTGGAAACATTTTTTAAGACTTGTGCCATTTTCTAGAGCTTGGTTGAGTTCTTTAATTTTTTTCTCGTTAGAGTACTGCTTTATTTTGCTTCTTATTAGTTTAGATATTTCAACTAATTTACTTTTGTTTTCAGGGTTAAGTTTTAACTTTCTTCTTTTCTGTAACATTTTTCTAATTTCTTTTGGTAGTCTATTAGTATTTTTGTTTATGTTAATACTTTCTTTGTTTATATCTTTAGCTGTCTCAGTTATTGATTTTACAATTTCTTTTTCTAATATGTTTAATATCTTGAGTTTCTTTTATATTAATTAATTTTGTTTAAGTTTTTCTTCATATTCATATATTTTTTGAGTATCTAAATCTATTTTAGTATTTCGGATTTGTTTGTATATTCTTCTTTTCTTTATCTCTATTTTTGCTTTGACTGCCCTGTGGTCACTTCCTATTCCAAGTTTTAGATCTACTTCAATATTTTTTACTAAATTTATGTCTGAGCTAACAAAGAAATCTATCTCGTTCTGTGATCTACCATCAGGGCTAATCCAGGTCCACTTCAAAGATGGTTTTTTCTTGAAAAAGGTGTTCATTATGAAGAGATTGTTTGATTCTGCAAACTGTATCATCTTTCTTCCTCTTTGGTTTCTTATTCCTGTGCCATACTCACCTATAACTTGTTCTCCAGCTTCTTTCTTTCCTAACAGAGCATTCCAGTCGCCCATTATAATTGTTTTAAAACATTTGTCTTCATCTAGTGCCATTTGTAAATTATCGTAAAATGACTCTATATCTTCTTCTGACGAGGCACTAGTAGGAGCATATACTTGGATTACTTTGACTCTACCCTTTTTCAAATAGTTAGGTTTCCAGATAACTTTAAGTACTCGTGTTGAATAAGTTTTAAACAGAGAAATTTCATTTGAGACTGTATTATTTACTAGCATTCCTGTTCCTCCATATCCGCCCTCACCATTGTAAAATAGCATAGTTCCATCATTGTACTTCATACATCCTTCTCCTTTTCTACGGGTTTCCACCAGTCCCACTATATCCCAGGTATGGTGTTTGAGTTCTTCTTTTAATTCTATTAGTCTTGAGTCATCTTTTAATGTACGGCAATTATAGGTAAAGATGGTGTAGTTTGTAGAATTTTTATTATTGTTCTTTAGTTGCTATGTTTTTCCTTCTTTGGGTTTTTCTTTGCTTTCAATTATGTTCTTTATTATATCACTTGCATCAAATCCAGTGATTTCTTTCAATTTATTAATTCCATTTCCTCCTTGGTTTTGTACTATGCCTAGTTTTTTATCCCAATAGAATATGGTTCCATTTATTATGAGTATGTCTTTGTTCAAAAGAATTTTTATATTTTCGTCATATTTAAGTATTTCTTTTTTGATTTTATAAAGATAGTAGTTCTGTTCTCTTGATGTTTGAGTAAGAAGATCCTGTAAGGAGACACTTGTGCCTGCAAGTTTGTATCCTACTTTCATTACATTGTTCTTTAATATCTCATTTCTGAAAGTGACTCGTATAGTTTTACTGTGCGCACGGTTTCCATGAATTCTTATTTCATCTATATCTTGCTCTTTTGGTTTGTATCCTAGTTTCTTGTTAAACATTTCTTTAACTTTTTCATCCAGATCATCTTCTTCTCCTACTTTTAGGCCTTTTATGAGCATTACATTATTGTTTAATTTGTTTTCAAGCCTGTTATAAGATCGGGTTTGAATATCTAATTGATGTTTCAAGTCTTTAACTTCTTCTTTTAATTCTTTATTTTCACTTTCTAAAGCTACGATTTTCGAATTAAATATGTCGTGGATTGCAATTAAATCTTGTTTAGTTGCTAGGTTTCTTGCATCAAGAACTTCATTCATTAGCTCCTTCCATCTTTCCTCTGTTAAGCCGCCCATTTCTTTATGATCGTCGTCTTCTCTAGCTCTTTTAAATGATGGCGGGGACATTAATCAGTAAATCTAGGATTAGATTTTTTTTTTTTTTTTTTTTTTTTTTTTTTTTAGTTTTCTTGCGGCAACACTGATTAACTGACGTTTTATGACTTTGTTTTGATTACCAGCTGTTCTTATCAACAACGTTTTTCTTCTATTTGCCGGTTTTTTAATAATAAAATCAGGATTAAAAGTGCATTTTTAAGACTCTACAACCAAATAAACGTGTATTTTATAGAATTTCTTTTGTAGTGGTTAGTTTTTTATTTAGTTATATCAAAAAACTAAGTTTTTTTAAAGTTTTCGTGCTCACAATAGTTCCGTTTTTACCCTTTCTTTTAGCTTACAATATAAGAATAATGAATTTAACTTTCTGCTAAATTATTTTCCTAAGTAAGTCCGTTATCCTTTCACACTTAATTTACATATGAAATAACCTATTATTTTAAATTTTGGTACGTTCACTTTGTAAACTACTTTGTTAATGTTCACTTTGTGGTAGTTTTGTCACTCTAGTGACTTTTTAACACTATTTAAGTTACAATGCTCTAACTCGCGATGTTTTTCACTTGCCTGTCATGGCCGAACTCCCTCATTTAAATTGTCAACTATAATTACTTTTTTCCAAAACAAACTACTTTTTTGTGTCAAGTTTGTATAATTGAATGCGTACTGTTTTATATTATTGAAATAATATGACGCAATATGCATTCATGACTTAAAAAGGTCAAGACTGTCATCTATTGAAAGACATGGCTTTTTGCGAAAATTGTTGTCTTTTGGTTGACAGACCACAGACCCTGCGCTGTACTCAAATAGCAAGAAATGCTTGAAGAATACATCAATGCCCTGCCCATGCGTCAAATATAGACACTCAGACCATATTACAAATCTACAATAATTGGATGAATAGAACAGATTGGAATGAAACAAAACGAACTCAATCAGGTCAATATGCACAATAAGGGAAATAAAAGCGACGTAAGGTTACAAATGTTTACAACCAGTGATGTCTTTTTATGATTTTATTTACAAAAAAGGTATTTTTTTGTACCGAGGTTGGCATGAGGTGGAGAGGGAAGGGGCGCAGTCAGATTAAACCAATAGAATTCTTTCCCTCCCACATTGATTTTAGCTGTGTGTTAGTCTGTTGTATTGTGATCTCTTTACTGTATCTTATCATATTGCTCATCTAATAATTGATATAATAATGAGTATTCAATGTCATGACATCTGATGAGTCAAATCAAACAACTGATAAGTATTATGTGGTGTTTGTTTCAGAATTGGTTCAAACTAATAAAACCAAGCTGGCCAAAGGGACCAACTATAAGCTGTTTGCTGGTGAGTCTTTCTCTTTATTCCCAGTGTTTCCCATTGTCATTTTGCTGGTAGAGGGGGTTCAGGAGCTTTCTTAGCCAGGGAGTCAAATTCAAATAACAAATCTCTGAGCTATCTTTCCCTGAGCCACTCTAATATTTCAAATTATTAAAGAGTTTACAAATTGCAATATCTGACTTCCTATTACCGTTGAAATATCGACTGCATGTTTTTCCCCCAAGAGTAAAAATGCCTTATTTTTTGCTGGAAAATACTTTAAAATTAACAGAACACATCCATTAAATTTATTGTAACACTTATGCTGTTATATATTGTGAGAGGAGCATGAAACGTGTTGACTAGCTGGTGCTGATTAGAAGCAACATTAAGATCAATTAGTATTGCTAATGTAAACCAGCCCAAAACTATCACCTTGCATTGTATTGCCTGCTTCAGAACATCTCTCATTACCTGCTGAAGCCGAATAAGAGAAAGTTTCATTTTGAGTTGGATATTTCAATTTCACAAATGCATCGAGATGTTGAAAATACGCAAGGTTAATGTTGTAGGGTTTACAGTAAGGTTGTCTCTGCTCATCTCCTCTCTTTGCCTTCAAGTCTTCATACACCCCTCTTACTATCCTTACTCCTTCCCTTTCTTGTTGGTACTGGTTGTTCCTTTTTCACCCCCTTTCCTCAGTTTGCTTCTGTACCTGATTCCTGCTTTTCTTGATGAGTTCTTCTCCTCCCCCCCCATCTTTTTTTATTACCATTTATTGCACAAAACATTTTTACAATGATATTCTAAATATACAAAAAACACATGCAAATCAGCAATATTGCTGTGGTTCCTCTGTTAGAGGTAGTTGGAGTTCATGCCAACATATTTTACTTAATTAATCTATTACTAATTATTATTTAATTATTAAGAAGATTATGTGGTTACTTATCATTACTATATACATTCAATGACTCATCCAATTATTATATAATATTACAATAAATTAATAAATTAAGCAAACTTTATTTTAATATTAATTATGTTAGTTTGTTAATTAATTAATTATTTATTTTTCATTGATTAATTATTTTACTTTAAATCCATTAAAACATATAATTTTTAACATGACTGTCTAAATGACTGATATAAATATTTTTAAATTTCAACAAGATTATACATTTATCTATTTTACTATCACTAAACTATATTCTATTATATCATAAACTGCGTAGGCTTCCGCGGTTGTTGTCATGAAGATTTAGGTCTTCCGGTGGTGACCGCGTCAATGTAGATGAAGAATCCGACGTTTCGCTTCCACTGTGGGAGGCATCTTCAGGGATGTAGGACATCATGGATAGAAACGCAATGCTCTACAAAACTGAACTGAAGATGGAGACGCTGCAGGCCCTATTTATACCTGTCTCTGACCTTGTCTTCGAGGACGAAGATTATAGCCATGAGAAGGGATAATAGGGTTTGACGGTCCAGTATGACGTAATCCACTTACATCCCTGAAGATGCCTCCCACAGTGGAAGCGAAACGTCGGATTCTTCATCTACATTGACGCGATCACCACCGGAAGACCGAAATCTTCAATATTATATCACTTGTTATTATTATAATCACAGAGTTATCATTATTAAAATAATTTTTATTTATTTTTTATTATTACATTTTTGTAACTACAGTTTGAGGTTTTTATATCACATTTATGAGGAAGGCAAGTAGGCTTGGACATAAACATTGGATAGTCTTTTCCATTCTGTTCTTTGCTCAGCAAGTCTCATCCACGTAACCTTATCCTCACACACCAATTTAAAATCATCCTCCCATTTTCTTCTTGGTTTGCCTTGTTTCCTTTTACATTCCCTTGGACACCTTTTCACCCCCTTCCCTCAGTTTGCTTCTGTACCTGATTCCTGCTTTTCTTGGTGAGTTCTTCTCCTCCCCCCCCCATCCTTATAATTTTATTACATTTGGCCAATTTTATATATCTTAATTAATTATTATATATTTTATTATATTTATAACTACTGGTCAAAAATGGTTTGCTCCTTGGTTTCTGGGATGTTGATCTCCCTTCTTTGATCTGGGCCATCCCTTCCTGTGCAGCTTAGTGTTGGACCTTCTCAACTTGCCTCACAATGTTTGCAATATTTGTTACAGTTGTTTACCATGACGGAAAGGAAGCAACCAAAGGACACTACCTGTCAGACGTGTACCACGTAGGATCATCCTGCTGGATACGCTACGATGACACTGTGGTCAGATCTGTGAGTGAGCATCACGTCCTCAAACCCAAACCTCCTAGGGTTCCCTACCTCCTCCTCTACAGGAGAATAAAATAGACCAGGTAACTAACAAGGTATAGATAGCCTTACTATGACACTACACACAGGAGGAGCCTTGCCCACTGCCCACTGCCCTCTGCCCATAGCAGAGTCACACTCCACACCAATTACCTTCTCTTGCTATTCTCTTTAATAATAATTATTATTAAATATTTAATCAATTATAATTAATTAATAATAATTATCGTCTGCCTCCGTGGCCGTGATCGTAAAGGCGTTCGATTTTTGGCACCGGAGGTCCGGGGTTCGCAGCCCGGGCTATGCTCTCAGATTTTATGAATAGTATTTGTATTAAAATGATTTCGCCAACTTTAATTAATTCTTAGAGTGTAGTAGATGCAACCCACCTGAGGTGGTTCCCGCAGGGTGAATACCCTGATGTGCCGAAAGGCCCTAAAACGGGCATTTTTTTTTAATAATTCTTATTAAGTTAAATATGTTAAAAAGATTACTTGATTACATTCAACAAAACTCAAAGTTTCCAAATATACAAGTAAAACTTGAAAACTACTTAAATATAAAGCATTGACAAAGTCTAAATCAATATTTATTATTCCCATTTATAAACTTTTTTTTTTTTTTATTTTATTTGTTAAACTTTTTTTTTGTATTTTTATTCAAAAATAATATTAGGACAGGTAATAAATCTAATTTGAGTTTTAGTTTAAATAGAGAAATGTGACTTTGAGAAGAGAGTAGTACGGCACGTCTGATCTCTGAGTGGAATCCACTCAGTTTGCTGCTTCTATAGCCGTATCGTTGTCACCTGAAACAAGTAATCAAAGTCCTATGTTGCAGCCATTCAATTTATGATGCTTTGAAACTATCACCACCTGTTGATATGTAATGTCAATTCTATAATAACAGATGCATCAATTTATGAAGATTTAACCAACATAAAACTACAAAATATAAATTTAGTTGAGATTACTCGTGTGTTGTATCGTACAACTCTTTGCCTTGAGATGTTTAACATATTACTCATATAAAGTGCTTTAAATAGACAAGAGTTTATAATAATAGTTATTTATGCCATAAGGCTGAGAAGTGTGTCTTTATGTCATGGCAATTAGATTTACCAAGGAAAATTTGCCAAGACAAAAAGACATTCTTAGCCAGATGGCATACACTATTTTTTTTTGAGGTAGCACTCATTAAATAAACTGCGCTATATACTTAATTGAAAAAAACAAACGTTCAATTAACTCCATATTATCGTCGTCATTGAATTCATCCATTACTTCACACTTTTACTCAAAAATGTAAAAGCTTTACAAATAAACACACAAAAATTGTCAATTAGAACACCTTTTAAAAGCGAAAAAAATTAGTCTACGAACAAAAACAGAAACAAAATGAACGTTTTTAAACAAACCTCATGAAGGATTTATACAGATTGTTTTTTTGAACACGCTACATTATAGTAATGGTGGCAATATATGAATTACTTTTACGTCCTAGGAGTTTTTTTTACATTCATTATTGTCCTCGGAGGTGAAAATTACTAAATAACCTCCTATAACAATAATGATTGGCTTCTCATCCTAAAAACGGTCCAATAGTCAAAGTGTAACGGTCCAAAGTGCTCAATTACGTACTACCTCAAAAAAAATAAATTCTTTCACTTTGATGTATTTTAGCATATTTTCATTGTGTTAATGATGCTATTATCTATTTATGTTTACTTATTAGTAATTCTATTGTTTAATTATTTAATAATTAAGTTTTAACACAGGTTTATCTTGTTGACAGGTCATTGGCACATAATTTGGGAGCTGTTAAAATTTAGGTTTTTTGATTTAAAAAATAATATATGAATAAATTAAAAAGATGTGTAAAAAAATAAATAATAATAATAATAATAACTAGGATAAAGCCCAGTGTATAAATGTATTAAAGCCAAGTCTCGGCTTAGAGGGACAAAATAATACATCTGTGTGTGTCATATGAAGGCCATACATCTGTGTGTGTCATATGAAGGCCATACATCTGTGAGGGGTGGGGGTAGCTCACTACTTACTGTAGCGACCTCTCTATCAGCATATCTAGCAATTACAATGTTAATAGTTGTTCTTCTAATCGAGCCCTAACTGATTATTTCATTTGCTATCAATTTTAAACTTGCAAGACATTATTACAAAGTGATCCAGAATTCACAATTTTCATTACGATGTCTAAAAACACTGGTTTACTTTTTGACTGACAGAATTAACACGCCGACACTTCAGAATGTTTGAGTAATACCTGAACCTAATTTTACTCGATCAATTTGACTCTAAATCCGTTGAAACTGAAATTGGATGAAAATTGTGAGAGTTATTTGGTGAATATGAGGGGGTAGAGACACCATATTTCATTTATTGTTGCCCAAAAAAATAGTTGTAAGTTTGAACTGGCGTGAGACAACTTAGCATAGAGAGCTTAGCATAGAGTCAACTTAGCATAGAGAGCTTAGCATAGAGTCAACTTAGCATGGAGAGCATTTTAACTCTCTTAAACATCGTCTTAAACATGTTGTTATTAAACCTTTGAAACTGACAGCTTAGCATATTCAGTATTAGCTTGAATACTGACCACTGAAATATATATATTGGAATGTATTCAATATATCAGGACTGACCCCCCCCCACCCTCCCCATTTTAGTTCCTCTATACTAACTAATGTGCCACCCACTTATATTAATAATAATATTATTATTTATTTTTGTTTTTTTTTTATTGTGAAAATATTTATTGTTAAGAGTTTCTATGAATGGAGAGAAAAATATTGTAATTAAAAACTATGGAAAGTGATGTCTGGTTGGTTTAGTATTTACTCAAGTTTATTGCACTGTGAGCTTAACTTACACCTCATGTTAATTTATATAAATAATGTAAGATTGACAGCTGTGATGTCCATTGACAGCTGTGATGTCCATTGACAGCCGTGATGTCCATTGACAGCCGTGTTGTCCATTGACAGCAGGCCGCGATACATTTTATATGTACTAATCTCTAAATATAAGGTAAATAGACCTTGATACCCCTTCCCCCCTGTGAATTGACAACTTTGGGTTGAAATTCATCAATATTCTTTGATAACTTAATGCAAAGATGGAAATTTGTCGTCTCATTTAGTGAGTTTAAGGTCAATTAGGGCCAAGGACAATACTGCTTGATATCAGTATTGTATATAAGTAATATCGCTCCCTAATAGTATTGCAAGCCATGTATAGACTTGTTTATAAACAAATCCTTTGCCTTGCCACCCTGTGGAGCTAAGTGGCAATGAGTAAGCATTTGCAAGCTACTGGGAGGAGCGTTTAGCTCGTGCAAGTATTGTAGCTGCAGCAAGCGTCACAGGCAAGTAATCGTCTGAACAACATACTAAAGTAAGTAAGTATTTCTGGAGCAACACTACTAATAGCATGTTAATTCTGACATGCTTTGGCTGACCTGACCAGAGTTGACCTTATTTATACAAAACCCTGTGAGCTTAGAATAGAATATAATGCATTCCACTGATAACAGACGAGTTGATTTGGAGACTAGTTCAAGGCCATTCATAAAGTGACAAGACCATAAGGCGCGGTCGAATATCCACGGCCTTCTAGAACGTTGGATCACCAACAAACTTTTTTTATACCTTTTTTTTCAAAATGTTCAGTAATTAGCCGGATTTGTGATAAATGAAGCCTATTTCCGTAATCTGCACGCTCTTTTGGTTAATCTCAAAGAGTATTTACATTCACTCAACGATTTATTTTTAATCTAACTTGGTACATACATAACTACTGTTAGACGTCAATGTTAACAAATATGACATGTCAAAATATAACACAAATCAGGTAGATAAGGAAATAGGCTTCATTTATCACAAATCCGGCTAATTACTGAAAATTTTGAAAAAAAAGTTATAAAAAAAGTTTGTTGGTGATCCAATGTTCTAGAAGGCCGTAGATTTCAACCGCGCCTTATTCATAAAGTGACAAGACCATTCATAAAGTGACAAGTTCATTCTTAAAGATTTTTTTCTCTTTGAAAAATAGTTTATTTAATTAATAGATTTATTACATGCAATATTATTTTAAGATTTATTATTATCATTATAATATTTTACAAAATATATAAATGATGAAGATGTAGAGTGATTGCTCGTATGCTGTATTACTAGACTCCAGTGTTGTTAATGACAAAGAAACTCTTTTTAAACTCTGTTATGTGAGCGATACTGTTTGACTCCACAAACCCTCCCCTTGGCTGCAGGGATATGATTGTCGGCCAGATATAAATAAATACTTGTAAATGTTACAGTGCTAAGTTAGATTGTAAGTTTGTCTGTGCCTTGTCGTGTTTTTCTTTTTTATTATTTTTCCTTGGGAAAACTGGTCTTTGGTTTGTAATATGCCAAAATATACTTTTATTGTCTAAGTTTTATACTTGAGAGACTCATTACAAAGTATATCCTTATAGAAGTAGTGCAATATGGTAGAATTGATAATATTGCCTCCTCGTTACTCAACTATACCAGTAAACTTGTTATGAACTATGCCGACCAATAGAACTGCTTTTTATTTAAACATTTTATTGTAGAATTAGAGGGAAACCACTTGTTTATCAGAGTTAATATTGTACGCAAGGCATCCTCTGATTTTGAAACCCAGTGGTGAGGCTCCAAAAGGAAAACGTATCGCATAAATTTCCCTGTCTTTTTTTTACAAACTTTTAAAGAAAATTGTGCTTAAGTATTTAATTACTACTATATTGAAATTTTAATTGTATTCATAAAAATTAGTTTATTTAAATTATATTTTTATAGTTATGTTATATTTAAATATTAAAACAACAGTTTGGTAGAATGTGAAGATGACTAGACAGGTTTATTAGGGTTGGATCCCAGAAACTTCCTCTTAATGTTTTACCACCACATTTTTTAAATTTTTTATTTATCTCTCTTATTTATTTTAATTTTTATTATTAATGTATGTTTTGATGATATTTTGATCAATATTACTGATAATACTGATGACAAATCAGTATATTACTGATGGAAAATCAGTATATCACTGATAATACTGATGACAAACCAGCAATGAATCAATTAGTTTTTGGTGATTTTAGTATTTCTGTACCATTAGTTTTTTCTTTTCAATGGCATGAACTATGAAAGGAAGACAACGGTGTCTGTCGTCTTGGATCTTAGGACCAATCAAATGGGTTCTCTCTCTCAAAGTCAGACAGCCTTTAGAGACCTATGAAGATTCAACACTCTGCCTCTGTAGTGTTTAGCTGACCTGTACTATGCTACATAGTATTTGTAGGTGTCTGCAGCCTCACTCCAGAGCACACAGTGCCTTCTGTCTTTCCCAAGCAAGCATTTGTAAACTTGGCAATTAGCAAACCTGAAAGTAGTGAGGACTCATGTCAGACTGAGATTTGAACCCGGGGTTACAAGGTGCCTAAAGGTACTCCTTGGTGACCTGAGCTATCAGTGACGTATAAATCTATGGACAAGGACTGTTTGGTCTATTTAAACTATCAAGGTTGCCTATCAAGTGAGTCTAACATAAAATATTTGATAAAATAAGTAAAGCAGGTCCAAGTTAGGAAGCTTCCCTAATGTGTCCAAATGTTGGTACCAATCACCTTATCCAGTTTCACCATCACTTATCAGTAATAAAATAAAATTATTGATCTTTATAATCTCCTTAAAGATGTGCTTGTACCATAAGTTTATGGGGTGACTTTGCCGATAGCAATACCTGTCTGTCCTCAGTAGAAGGCCTCATCTCTCTAGTAGTGTTTTTGTTTTATCCCAGTCATTATTTTAGCTTATTAATTATAATTTGTATGTATAAATAATGAAGTAAGAATATAGAAATATTGTTGTAATATATAATATTTAGTGTGTAAGTGTTGAATAAATGAATATCATGTGACATTGTTTTGATTTGTTGACCTTGCTTGCAGTGTTACCCCAGTAAACACTTTTATTCTCTTCCTGTTGCAATGTTCACCACATGTTGCTCAGAACGTGTGGTGAACAGAAAGTGTTTGCACTACTTCTGTTGGGTAACAGAACTTTGGACTCTTAGCTTGTCCTCAGCTAGAAACACATTTGTTTCAACTTTTTTAAAAAAAACGTGCAAGTCATTTGATAAAACTTGAACTAATGCTGATAATGAAATGATACTTGGCTCATATGTTAGTCTTACATATGACTAAGTAAGTAAGTAATGCATTTATTATTTTTATCATTCATTCATTATTATAATATGGTATATTTTACTAAACATAAATCAGCCTTTGCAACTGTGCACATGAGAGTTGTATGATTTTATAAATTTAGATAAAGCTTTTAATTATTTAAGTACTTTTGAATTTATTTTGAAATCTAATCATTAATTTTTATTTATATTTTATTTTCTATTTATTTTATTTAAATGACAATATTCTAAAAATTTATTTATTTTTATTTTTTTAAAGTTAAGTGTAAGATCAAAATTGATTTTCCTAAATTATTTATTGGAATATTTACAAAAATTTATCATCAGTTAATATTTGAAAATATTAATGTTACTACACTAATTTTTTTGGTGTAAACTGGCTGAGTGTTGGTTCCTCGGGGCGTATCAACGTCTACAACCCATACCATCTCAGCCATAGAGATATTATTACTAGAAAGGCCCTATTAGTTGAATTTTAATACGTCGAAAAAATAACCTGACCACCTTTGCTAAAAATGTAATTTAATAATCTTTACAATATTACACTAACGAACCTTAAAAATATTGATCAAAAAACAAAGAATGTGTGGAAAGACAGAAACAATTGATTTATTATAACCTTAACTCACTCTTAAAGGAGGTTTCAATGAGGTTACACTGAGCGCCCCAAAACGATGTTTCAGGCTTTCCAATGTACTGAGATAGGCTATGCCCCCTCTAGTATATATCTCTATGATCTCAGCCTGTATAAACAGCTTTTATTCGTCCTGATGGCCATAATGAGGGAGCAACTTTATCAATGCTAATGGTAAAACCACTCATGTGAGGTGCTTTACAGATTGAAATGTCCATTTTATCACATCATCTAGCTTTATAAGTTATATATAAACCAAGTAGGGAAGCTCCTATACTAACCAGTGTAAAAAAATGCAGACATGCGTGATCAGCTGATAGCTGGCTCCAAAATAAAAAAAATGTGGTGCGGGGTACCCGATTATTGTAATGATAGGGAATCCTCATTACATCGGATTCGCTACGCCCATCCTATTCTCCCGGCTTCGCTACGCTCATCCTATCCTCCCGGCTTCGCTACGCTCATCCTATCCTCCCGGCTTCGCTACGCTCATCCTATTCTCCCGGCTTCGCTACGCTCATCCTATTCTCCCGGCTTCGCTCGTCCTCAAAAGTACAAGTCAAATTTATACTGCAACACGTAAATACATTCGTGACCATATATCATAGACGAAATAGACAACAGGTTTTCATGCCCAGTGGTCATTTATCCAGGCATTGAACTCGCTCGATGCTGCTTAACTTCTATCTTCCTCCAAAAACCACAGATAGACTTGTTGTATTATAACAAAACTTAGTTGACTTATTTATTACGTCATCGGGTTCACTTCTACCACATTTCAACTCAATTAGAATATTTTAAAATTTTTTAAAAAACGTATAAAAATCATTTGATAAAAATAGAACTAATGCTGATAATGAGATGGAACTTGGCACATATGTTAGTCTCATACATAGCTACATTTCAATCAAATCGCATAATTTTCTCGTTTTTTATGATTTTTCGAAATTTTTGCTGAGTCGTTATAGCGGGTTAATGACGTCATAAAAAATTATTTTCCGAATTACACAACTACAGCGGTAGACTAATGTTTGTCCAAAATTTCAACTCTAGCATAAATACAATGGGTGCTATCAATAACAGACGCACATACAGACAGATAACTTTGCGAAAACCACTCAGGAGGCCTTAAAAACGCTGCAACGCATGATTCCGTTTTCATCCCGGTTTCGAATTTTCCGGTATATATAAGGAAAAAAAGCTAAAATTGGAATAACTGCGCATAAGCCTTTTAGGATTTACGATGTTTTTACTTAATTTGATTGGCAACCCTGATAACATTAGGCAAGTTTTACATTTTATCGTGTTTTCGTACTTTAATATGTTCGTGATAGTTTAATGATTTTGTATTAAATTCTGTGAAATAATTATTACAGCAATTTAGTTCAAGCAAAAGAGAAACAATAGTAAAGGTAAAGCTCATGTTTTTATTATGATTATTAACTTACAGACGACGTGATTGACTTGAAGATTTAGGTCTTCAGGTGGTGAACGCGTCAATGTAGTGAAGACTCCGACGTTTCGCTTTCATTGTGGGAGGCATCTTCAGGGATGTAGGACATCATGGAGTGCTCTACAAAGCTGAACTGAGTTCAGCTTTGTAGAGCATTTAATGATGTCCTACATCCCTGAAGATGCCTCTCACAATGGAAGCGAAACATCGGATTCTTCACCTAAATTGACGCGGTCACCACCTGAAGACCTAAATTTCATGACAATAATCGCAGTTTATTAGTGATTGACTTAAATGTAACTTAAAATTACGACTCCTTTTATTATATTCAGAAGTTTTAGGTTGAAGTTGTTAAATTACTAATTACAATTAATATTTGAAGGAGAAAAACAAATATCACTCGCAAAAATGTATCAAGTTAATTAGTGCACACGAAAAAAATCGTAAATTAGCCACTCCCAATGGTGAATGGCTGATTTTTAAATTCATATTTCTATTTCAATGATCAATTTTTTTTTCATAGTAATAACTCATATTTTTCTGATTAAAACGACGTAACAACCATTATCAGGGATAAAATATTAACAATTTTATTGAGAAAAGTTTGGTAAGGCAGATGTATTTACGAGTAAATATGATCAAGTTTCGGTTTAGGCATAACCTATCGAAAACCAAACCCTAGAAAAGCTCGTCCGTCGAATTAATATTTTACTATGGAATGGTCTGACTTTTTAATTCTAATCCATTCCGCCGAAAATAATTTAGTTTCGACGGAAAGGGCCTGACCGTTTCGTTTAAAATCATATCTTATCGGTGTGCTTTTTAGGTTTACAAGGGTGTATTCATGGTTTTGCATACTTAAAACTCTTAAGGCGTTTGATTTAAAAACGGATATTTAAATATTGAAAATGAAGTTAATGAGTTAGGTCACATAGAAGGGGCGGGCGGGGAGACCACCTCGTCAAGAACTTAGGAGTGTATATTCGTGCTTAAGACTCTCGTGTAGAGCACACACACACACACACACACACACACACACACACACACACACACACATATATATATATATATATATATATTATATATATATATATATATATTATATATATATATGAACGTATGTATTTTTTTCAAAGAAAATGCGCTAAAATTAGCGTAAATTAAGTTAAAACCGTTAACTGTAAAAAGTTAAACTGCGTGGGAATAATGCTGTATCGTGCATAGCATAATGCATAGGGCTCTCGAATGTCAGAATGTTGACTAATGCAATGCAATGCAATGCTGGTGCGTTATTCCGCAACCCGGCCCAAAGTTCCTTTAGCATGCTTCATATCTTGCTAACAGTCAATTTTATCTCAACAAAACGTTTTAGCGCAATTTATAAAATCCAATAACAACGGACTCGTGCAAGTGAATGTTACTGATCACTTCTACTTGTTGGTCGATTTTCCTGTAAAATTTCGTGGGAAATTCGCTACCATAAGTCAAAGATTAGCTTAAACTGAGCGTATTATGGCCTCAAATGTTTTGTACAACTGTTAACTGGATGGCAAGTCAACTATTGCTATGGCTTATATTATTATAACCAATTTTATTTTATTTTATTTTTTCTTAATTGTTCCTTTGTAAAAAGGATAATTTTGCCCGTTATTGTATTAATAAATAAATAAATTACATATATTTCATGCATGTATGTAATTTATTGGTTACACTATCGGTTTCCTTATTTCTTGAACAGACGCACTGCCTTTGAAAAAATTGACAAGCAAGTAATTATAATAATAATTCTTTATTCACATCATAAGAAAGTAATACAAAATATGGCACTTCTTTAGATAGTCACTCCCTTTTGGGGTGTACTATACTGATTTTTTAGCGAATTTCCTTTGGGAATAAAGTTAGCTAATGGGATAGAAATCATGGCGAAAGCATATAATGACGAAAACATACGTTTTGCGAGACTTATATATATATATATATATATATATATATATATATATATATTATATATATATATATGTGTGTGTGTGTGTGTGTGTGTGTGTGTGTGTGTGTGTGTATTTCTGGACACTTTTTTGTAAACACAAGACAGTTTGATTTTTTATTCAAACTTGGTACAAAAATCAACCTTCGGGAGGACACAAACCCTAATGAAAACCAGGTTTTGGTGACGTCATTAATCCGGTTTGATGAGTCAGCAAAATTTTCAAAAAATCAGCAAAATAGAGAGTTAATATTTTTCGTCGTAAAAAAGGTCAATATTTATGTATTTTGAGACGCTGAATGTATTTTGAATCGATACGATCACTCTAAGTGACCAAAAAGTCGAAATAGACATTGTAGTTTACCGGAAATTAAAATTTAGGTCGATAAAAAATAAATTTCAAGTAGGGTGTTGTTGTCTATGTATTTTTGGGCGCTGAATCGAATGAAACCAGTCCGAAGTCAATACGACCACTTTAAGTTACCAAAAAGTCGAAAAAACCACAAAAAATGATCGATAACTAAAATTACGGTCGATGAAAATTAAATTTCGAGTAGGGTGTCGTTTCCCATGTTTTTTGGGCCTTTGAGTTGAATGGCAGTCTTCCGGAGTCAATACGAGCATTAAAACTCAGGGTACCTGGGTTCAAATCCTGGTAAGGACGACAATTTTTTATCGTTTTTTTTTACTTAATATAAGTTTACAACTACAAAATAATTCTGGCGCAGTGGTCCGAATTTCCTTTGTATGCGTGTTTCCTTGCTTAACAACAATCCTGGTTGAAATGATCATTTTTAGTTTTTTTACATTATATAAGTTTACAACTACTAAATAAATAATTCCGGCGCGGTGGTTTGCTGTCGGGCGAATTTCATTTAGAATGCGTGTTTGTGTGCTTAACGACCCATTTCTTGCTTAAGGTTTCCGTTCTAGCTTTAGAACCTAAGCAGTTACTCAATTGTCAAGCACTGCTCGTAACTCATTTTGTCTGTATTTTTCAAAGGAAATGCGCTAAAACCTTTAAAGATAACTGATTAAGCTTAAAGATAAGTAACTAAGCTTTAAACTAGTGCAAATAATAGTGCGTACTTCTAATTTTAGAGGCATAGTTTTGTACAACCAACTGGATAATTATGCGCATTTCCTTTGGAAAATACAGACAAAATGAGTTACGAGCAGTGCTTGACAATTGAGTAACTGCTTAGGTTCTAAAGCATGAACCGGAACCTTAAGCAAGAAATGGGTTGTTGAGCACGGAAACACCCGCCCGACATTCAGACCACGGCGACAGAATTATTACCTATGTGACCTTTAGATTGTTACTCCCCTTTGACAGATCAGACTGGTTACTCCCTTTTTTGGTTCCTCCCCTTTGACAGATCAGACTGGTTACTCCCCTTTGACAGATCAGACTGGTTACTCCCTTTTTTGGTTCCTCCCCTTAGTTTTTTGACTTATCTTCATGTATTTTACCTTATTATACGCACACTGTATATTTACCTATTTATTTATGATTTAATACTTTTATAGAAATTGTGTCCCTCATTTTCACATCATGTTTGATCCAACTAGAGCTTGAATATCTCCAGTTTATTTATATTAAATTCGTTATCTTTAATACTTTGTCTATAATGTCGCCCCATGGGTCCATATAGTTTGGGTTGGGTTAAAGGGGGGGGGGGGTTGGTAACCGGCCTCATCCAGAACTATGAATTTCAGGGTGTCAGGCGTGTGTCAACATGGGGTCTGACAGAACACGTTCATTTAGAGTGTTCGACCGAGAGACGCGCGGGTTCCTGGTAGACCGTATCACTAGTAACCTTACCCCACTACTCAGGTAAAGTAAGGTACTTTCAGTCGTGTCCTGGACACCTATCCGTTCGAACCTTGTTATACACCCGAACCGCGCCGTACATAACCTGATCCCGTCTCGATAATCTTGCCTGTGTTTGTGCTAAATAGTGCTCGTCCTGGAGATCACCTACTAAGACGATAATTAGGTAGGTTCCAAGTTAACCTTATCTATCTGACTCTAGCTTCAGTCCTTCCTCATCCTGAATTCGAACTTATTACAGAAGTTTTATAAGATAAAACCAGCAACATGGGTTATCTATTCCATACTTCTAGGCTCCTTGTTGTGTCATCTATAAAACAAATTTAATAGTAAAAATCAGGTACGGGGTTCCTCGGAACATTTCCTCATTACATTGGATTCGCTACGCTCATCCTCTCTGCTTCGGACTCGCTTCGTGTGTCCTCTAAAATACAGTTCGCCAAATGTATACTGCAACAATGCCTTTAGATTCGCTTCGCTCGTCTTCAGACAGTAAATGCATCCGTATTATTCTCAGCGGTCACCAAAACAGCATTGACCACGCTTAATGCTCCTTAATTTTTATGATCCAACAAAAATCATAGATATACTTGTTTTATTAAAACAAAACTTAGTGTACTTTTTTATTAG
>JACMZG010001859.1:424932-494932 GCA_018340805.1 Microvelia longipes
GTTGCAGCTCAGGTTATAAAGCATAACCCGGCAACTCAATCAACCAATAGATAATCTATGTGGATAAACACTATAATCATAATCATAGTGCACTGCAGCACGCATTCTAAAGGAAATTCGTCCTGTTTCCCCAACACCGCGCCACAATCATTTACTTTGATGAATCTCTCCTTTATTTTATAGAAGTTCCTTGTTGTTTCTTGTTGTTCCTTGTTGTTATATCGAGATAAAACAGGGCAAACTCAATAACAATACATTTATAGGCAAGAAACGTTTCTAGGACTTTGTGTAACTTTAAATTAATCTTCCTCGCGCAATATCTGTGTTATAAACCTTGTATAATGTGACTCGCTGCCTTTTGTGGTTTTTTGATTATATTTAAAATCAGAGGGGCTCCGGTTACTTTTTCTATGTTTCTAAATTCAACCAATAATCCCCCTTTCTTGTTATAATATATCTATGGTTGAGGTAGCACCTCTGATGACGCGACGTAGTTATAAAAATAGCGTTAAAGCGATGACCTCATGGATAATAAATAATGAATTTATGGGTGACGTACTTGCATTACAGTATATTTCTAAGACTCGATATGACAACTTTCACCAAGCAAAGTTTTCTATCTGACGTGCTTTGTAAACAGGTACATTAAGTAGTAGTGTCCTAGATATGGGGTACATACGGTACCAATATATCGGTACCGAAATCTAGTACACTTCTCTCATAGTGGATTAACAGTTTGCTTTATGTACCGGATCCAAAGACGTTTGATAAGGTTTTATTATGTACCTAAACTGTATCTGATTTTGTTATAAGGATTGACTTACCAACAAATGCATTGTATTAATACAATTAAATGGATTTTATGGGTCGAAATTAAGTGTTTACATGGATAAGCACATTTACAACTCTCATGAACTCGTACACTTACACGTTACATCAAACTTAGTACACAATGAAAACAAGTCCTTCAATCTCTTCCGTTCAGGTTTTGATATCTTTGTTCTAATCCCTTCCGTTCAGGTTTTGATATCTTTGTTCTAATCCCTTCCGTCAGGTTTGATATCTTTGTTCTAATCCTTCCGTTCAGGTTTTGATATCTTTGTTTCCGTTCAGGTTTTGAATCTTTGTTCTAATCCCTTCCGTTCAGGTTTTGATATCTTTGTTCTAATCCCTTCCATTCAGGTTTGTTATCTTTGTTCTGACCCTTTCGTTCAGGTTATATTTCATTGTTTCCGACATCTTTGCGTTTAGGTTTTGATATCTTTGTTCTAATGCTTCCGTTCAGTTTTTGATATTTTGTTCTATCCTTTGTTCAGTTTGATATCTTTTTCATCCTTCCATTCAGGTTTTGTTATCTTTGTTCTGACCCTTTCCGTTCAGGTTATATTATCATTGTTCCGACCTCTTTGCGTTTAGGTTTTGATATCTTTGTTCTAATGCCTTCCGTTCAGGTTTTGATATCTTTGTTCTAATCCCTTCCGTTTAGGTTTTGATATATTTTTGAACCCTTCCGTTTAGTTTGATATTTTTAATGCTTCCGTTTTTGAGTTAATGCTCCGTTAGTGTTTTGATATCTTTGTTCTAATCCTTCGTTTAGGTTTTGATATATTTTGACTGTTTAGTTTTGATATTTTGTTCTAATCTTCCGTTCAGGTTTGATATTTTTGTTCTAATCCTTCAGTTTTGATATTTTGTTCAATCTTTTTCTAATCCTATTTGTTTAGGTTGATATATGTTTGACCCCTTTTGTTTAGGTGCCATAATCTGTAGATAATGACATTGAGGGTTTTACGTGTTAATGCATCACTTGTTGATAATGAAATTTTTAAGTTCACCAATAAATCATAATGGCATTTGGTTTTGAGTATACTCGGCATAATTTAACCAAACTGGTGTGGTGGAACCAAAAATAATTCTTAGATTTAAATAACGGCGTCCAGCTGAGTAATTGTTAATTTGGTTAAACCATGTGCATGTGATACGTGTCGAAGGTTTTTAGAACTAAGATCTGATTGGTTCTTACAACGCCCACTTGCTCCTCGCAATATATTTAAATGCATTATACCAGATTGTTTTTTTCGCATGAATGTGCCAGTGAGTGGAAGGCCAGCTAAGTTCGTTAGACCCTGACTGGACATAAATATAAATACAAAAAGATGCCTGTGACTCTGTCATATTTAATTATTAGACAGGCTGAATCCGTTTTTGAAATACATATCGTAAACTAATATGACGAATATAGCGACAAAAGTGTATAGATAGAAAGGATGTGTATAGATGTGCAGGACTTGTATAGATATGCCAGGACTGTGTTAGATATGCCAGGATGTGTATAGACAACTGTGCATAGACAAGCCAGAAAAATTTGTAACTAATTATGCAAAGAAAAGTACACATTCTTTGCGTTTTTAAAAGGACCAATTGGGGCCTGATATGGAGATAGAGTATCGTGATATGGAGATAAAGTATCGTGATATAGAAATAAAGTATCGTAATATAGAGATAAAGTATTGTGATATAGAGATAAAGTATCATGATATAGAGATAAAGTTTTGTGATATAGAGATAAAGTATCGTGATATGGAGATAGAGTATGGTGATATGGAGATAAAGTATCGTGATATGGAGATAAAGTATCGTGCTATGGAGATAGAGTATGGTGATATGGAGATAAAGTATCGTGATATGGAGATAGAGTATGGTGATATGGAGATAAAGTATCGTGATAGGAGATAAAATATCGTGATTGGAATAGAGTATGGTGATATGGAGATAAGATCGTGATATGGAGATAAAGTATCGTGCTATGGAGATAGAGTATGGTTATATGAGATAAGTATCGTGATAGGGAGAAAATATGTGATATGGAGATAGAGTATGGTTATATGGAGATAAAGTATCGTGATAGGGAGATAAAATATCGTGATATGGAGATTAACGTGAGTCTGAAACAGTCTAAGAGCATTTGAATTAGAATAATATTAGACAGCGTGACTCACGGCTAAAATAAGTTGACAGGGTGGAAAAATAGAGTTGAGGAATCAATAATGTTGGCCGTATTGGATTTAAGGCATGTGTTGTGCTATAGCGTAATATTTGTCTAATTTAACTCAAATGTATATTATGAGGAGCCACACTCAACCGAGAGCTACTTTTACTCGTTGAATTTATCCGTAAATTAAATGAATGTTATTTAAAAACTTGATAGGAACGGAGTATAGATTGGTAACCTTGTCTCGCCTACTTAGAAATGTCATCAAGACTTGATTCAGACTTAGCTACCTACTGCATACAGACACCCTACACACACGCATCCCACACACGTATCAGCTGTTTCAAGGATCATGTCACAGTCACACCGATTCAAGGATAACTTATGACTTTGTTGCATCATGATAATATTACAATTGTCAATAATTATATTGCTACGGATAACAAACTCGCCTCACTATTTTGTCGATTAAATTATGGTTGTTATTGTTGAAATAAAGGAAACCTTACACTCCTCCCAACTAAGTAGGCTTTCTCACACGATTTGACTGAATTTGGCTTAATAATAAACTTAAAACTACCACACGATCAGATACATAAGAATTTCTGGATTTCTACTTAAACCTAAAGAGGTTGAAGAACTGTCAAGCAGCGAATTCTAGCTTTCATTTAAGGTTAAGCATAGCGTATTGATAGCTTTGGGTAATCATAGCATTCTATGGACTAGTGAGGTGAGTTCCAAGTCATTACATGCTAGAATTTTAGATAAAGATAATATTCTGAGGTCGATCGTAGCGAGACAAAACTAATATTAACTTGAGCTTTGGACAATCATGACATTCTATGAACGAACCAAGCGAGTCCGGACAATCATGACATTCTGTGGTCGAGCCAAGCGAATCCGATGTTGTAAGGAAAAGTACCGAGGTACCCTGTACTTGATTTTGTAATGTTTTTTATGTTTGTTTGATTGATTTGTTTGAGAAATATTTAAAATAAGTAGTTTTTAATTTTGAAGAAATAAAGTGAAACCCTCCGCTATCAAAATAAACCTTGTTTGCCTTATCAAAGAGGAATGATACTATCTCTTGCATCTTGAGGTTTGAAACATTGCCTCAGTTCGAGTTATCTAGTTTTCCCAAGCCTAAACTTGACTTGTTACCCCATAAGTTCGCCGCGTGCCTGTAATGTCTCATTTCCTCGCATAACTATAAGGTATAAACGTGCTCTAATATTTGTATATTATTAGATTGGTATAATTGAAATGATATTGCAAAATATTTAGCTGTAAGTTTAAAGCAAAGCAATGTAGGCGATAAAGCAGCTGTACGTAGGTTTGACCGTATTAAACAAACATATAAGGTGGGAAGGAGGTGACCATCTGGTCGAGGAGGTGTCGCCAGTCCCTCTCTTTATGGATATTTGCAAAATGTTTACTTGTACATGGAATCATTCAGGATACAGCATTTCAGAGGACCAAATTAAATCTTTTAAATGGTTCTTAACCATAGAACTGCCTCTCTCTCTTGTCAATCAAATCCTGACATTTCAAATTCATTTTTAGCCAAAAATGGTAATTTCGTTATAAATTTGATAACTTTTGTACAATAATTTATTTTAGGACTTAAGCAATCTGTAAGTAAAAATAGAAGCATTATAATGTCTAGAATATAACTAATTGTATTTAAAGATTAAATAATAATTATATGTCAGTATATTAGTCATTCGTAACGTCAAATAAATAACAAAATTTGAAATATATTACAGGGACCATTTATCTTTAGAATTTTTGTTGGGCCACTTTTAGTTGCTTCATCGTGAGTCAGTTAGCAAGGCTTTATAGACTTGTGCTAGTTCGTCGTGAGTCGGTTTGCAAGGGTGCGGTTCGTCGTGTGTCGGTTTGCAAGGGTTTCTACACTGCGCTGGTTCGTCGTGTGTCGGTTTGCAAGGGTTTCTACTCTGCGCTGGTTCGTCGTGTGTCGGTTGCAAGGTTTTCTACTCTGCAAGGGAGTCGGTTTGCAAGGGTTTCTACTCTGCGTTGGTTCGTCGTGAGTCGGTTTGCAAGTCAAGTCAAATATTTGCAGTGAACCCGTCTGTATCGTCAGTGAGTCGTTCAGTCTGTCACGGACCAACACATTTTTCTTTTATTTCAAATAGTTTTTCTCTTTCAAAGTCTTTCTTATATTTCCTTTTTCCAAAATGAAGGAACCATTTCATCAGGAGGGGTTTCCTTTTCATAACAAAATAAAAAGAATATATTGTGTTGCAGTCGAATCTGTTTGTTTGGTATTAGTAGTAGTGGTAGTACTTGCAATTGCAACGGCTACAGCGAGTCAATTTTTGACATCTCTTTATTAACTCTCTTTAAAACCTGATATTGTCTTTCCTGACCAACTCAAGTACTTATATAATCGAAGTATAGACAATGGAACATTTTTATATCGTCCGTCATCTTGTTTTGGTGAGACTTATCTACGGTTTCTTTGATTCCTTGTCAAAAATTGAACATTGGATAACTAATAAACATTTTTGGTATTTGCCTTGCGCTTTATTTCGTACTTTTATTTATTCCCCCATTACCAGAAAAACTAAAAGTTTCAACTTACTTTCCTTTCTGGTCCATAATTTTACTGTTGAAAGTTTTATGAAAGTGTTGTTAAGAATTCTATTTGATTAAGATAAGGGATAGACATTGTCATGAAACCATTAAGGTCACCGGTGCTTGCATCTGGGCTGAGTCAGACTTGATGACTTCCAGGTCAGATGTAATCTTCAGCCAGAGACCAGAGACTCTTTTCTCGTATTGATAGCTAACAACATGACAATTAGACTCCATAAGTACAATAATAGTTTTAATCAGATGACAGCCTGGGACAAAGAGTGAGGCAAGACTTTCTATTTGCTTTTTCTCCCCCCCCCCTCCTCTAAGAAGTAGCGTTTACCAATACTCACTGATTTTTCACTGTCAAATGATCAAAACCAAAACAATAATTATAAAGGCTACGTCCCTACGGGCCTGCTTCGAATCATCATTATAAGGCTACGCCCCTACGGGCCTGCTTCGCATCATCATTATACGGCTACGCCTTTACGGGCCTGCTTCGCATCGTCATTATAAGGCTACGTCCCTACGGGCCTGCTTCGCATCATCATTTTAAGGCTACGTCCCTACGGGACGTAGTTTTCATTCTTATTTCCCCTCTCACTGCACAAACTTCGTCATTTATGTGTTCCTGAACTAGAGATTATAACTGCAGCCAACAAACACTAGAGATTATAACTACAGCCAACAAACACTAGAGATTATAACTACAGCCAACAAACACTAGAGATTATAACTGCAGCCAACAAACATTAGAGATTATAACTGCAGCCAACAAACACTAGAGATTATAACTACAAGGCTACGTCCCTACGGGCCTGCATCGCATCATCATTATTAGGCTACGTCCCTACGGGACGTAGTTTTCATTCTTATTTCCCCTCTTACTGCACAAACTTCGTCATTTATGTGTTCCTGAACTAGAGATTATAACTGCAGCCAACAAGAGATTATAACTACAGCCAACAAACACTAGAGATTAGAACTATACTAGAGATTGGTGAAGTTCTAAATCACTAATTACTAGTGTAGTTCTGTAAATCTGTTCAATTCCTAGATGATAACACTCACACAGACGTACATCTTGGTAAATCCAGTCATGAGGTCCTAATAATATTTAGTACAGTATAACACCCAGTATGAAGTAGAAAAACTTACCCGGTACTAAAATTGGCAAAACATTGTAAGAGAGGGGGGGGGGGTGATGCAACGTACCTTCCGAGAAATTCCGCCTTTTCGAAGAGGAACGCTTGGTTTTATTGCATCTGTTGCCTCTATCCATACTTTTGTATCTCTCTGACAATACAGGGAATAAATTGTCAACTTTATCCGACACATGCAACTATATTTCCTTGTTCCGACCACATGGTCATGTATGTCAATGACTACATATATATATATATATATATATATATACGCGTCTCCACAATCTCGGGATAAGGTTATGAATAAAAACACAGCTTTACATGAAAACTATATATTTATTTCTCGCCAACGTTTCGAATTAACTACAAATTCTTCATCAGGGCCGAAATAATCACAGTCTTCATCTACTATGGGCCAGGAGACCCATGCAAAATTTAAAATAAAAGTTTAAAAAAAATATAAAAACTAAGTCCATTAATTTAAAATAATTTGTCATAAAAATGAATTAAAAACAAAGTAAAAGTTAAAAACATTAAAGGTACAAACTAATAAAACATGATAAAAGTTAAAAAATGAAAAAAGTCACAATATAAAAGCAGAAGAAGTACAGTCAACGAAGGTTAAAATAGAAATGACAACATGAAAACCTCATGTTGTCAGTTATATATATAATATATATATATATATATATATATATATATATATATATATATATATATATTATATATATATATATATATATATATATATATATATATATATATAGGCAGTGAAATACAAAAAAACGCTTCCTTATTATTTGAATTTGCGGGACAAATTTGATAAGAATCTAATGAAAGACGTAGTATTTATTTGCTAAATTTGCGTAGTTTTATATTTGCGTAAACGAACTGCGGACTGGTGAGGTACTGTGTGGAAACAGACTGGGTGGGCGGTCCACATTCACTTTTACTCTGTTAATATTTACATGGGAACAGGTTTGGTTATGCAAGAGTCCAGGGAAATGCATGAGAAGCTAATTAGCCCCGCAACAATAATAAGTCTGTTTGTTAGTATTGTATTTCTGAATTAAATTAATTTCTTTAGATATCGAAATTTGTGAATAAATAATTTATTCTGAATTGAAATAGGTTTTACACAGGTTTCTTACTATTCTTGTAACTCCTGTACCGCAGATGTCCAAAGCAAGTGTCTACTATACAATAGCAAGTATTTACAATAATTAATTTACTATTATTGTATCAAGTATTTACAATAATATTATAAGCAGGGAAGCAGGGATACTGTTATGGTAAATTTAAAAAAAAATATTATAACATAACAGCAAGTGTTTACAATAATATCATAATATAATTTTATGTAAACATATCATGTTTTTTTATTAATAAGATTGAAAAATCACAAATATTGAGGCAGAATAGCACATAAAGAGTTCTATTATGACGACCTGATACAAAAAAAAGTGCTCGCGAAGCGGGCCCCTGCCCTCCGCGGAATTTAGTTGTTTTTAAATTCCTTTGCGGTAAAATATAAAAGTTTTTCCCGTATTATTCGATCGAATAGCGATCTTCTGCCCTATCTTTTTTAAGCTTTAATTAACCTTGTAAGACGCTAGACATTGAGGTAGCTAATAATGCTGAGGTCAAGGGGAGCAAGACCGAAATAATACAAATTTAAGCTTTGGGTAATCATGATATTCTGTGAATGAGCTGAGCGACTTTAAATTTGCGAGGAAAAGTTCTGAGTTTTCCTGAACCCGATTTTCAGAAGAATATTAATTTGGATGGGGGAAAGTTTTCCTTCGTAAAAAACAAAACTTTGGTGCCGGAAATGACATTTTTCTGGCAACCTGTGCTAGCACTCTATGCTGATGTGGCACCCTATGCTGGCACCATATGCTGGTACCCTCTGCAATATGCTGATGTTTTAGTGAATTGCCTTTAAAAAAATTATAAAGGGGTCTGGGGGGAGGAGTTTAAAGATAAAATAAAATTTTCACAAAACAGAAGTCATTAAGGAAAGCTAGAGATTTTCCAGAACAGATGGTTTCACACAGATATGGAGGATAACGAGAAAGAGTTGACTGTTTTATTTGCTGTTTGTTAATGACAGCCAGGGAAAAGTCAAGATGAAGCTAGATATGACTGGGAAATGTCATTATGAGGCTATTGTGTCACATGATCAGATAACACCACCACATCTAGTCAACCAGTCCACATCTTGGATCTGTCCAACCGTCGGGACTGCACTCAAGCAGTCATATGTTGCAATTTAGACTTCAAAACAAACAATTAATTCTCTATTAAGCTGAAAACGAGAAGAGTGATTGGCACAGCAAATATCCTTAGTAGTGGTGTGTGGTTTCAACAACAGGAAAACTCAGTCATACAGTGAGGCACGTGTTGTTTCCAGTTAAAGCCATGGTAACATTGTAAAGACGCGGATTTTTTTTGGAATAGACACACAATAACTTCACTGGGAAAAGGTGAAACACAGTCTACTCTCTAAGAGACGACAACGTTACCTTCTAGCGGGCCATCTATCACCTCTCCCTAACGTTGCCTTCTAGCCGGCCATCTATCACCCTCCCTAACGTTGCCTTCTAGCTGGGCCATCTATCACCTCTCCCTAACTTTGCCTTCTAGCCGGGCCATCTATCACCTCCCTAATGGCCGGGTATCTATCACCTCTCCTAACGTTGCCTTCTAGCTGGCCATCTATCACCTTCTCTTCTTTCACTCTACTTCTAGCCTCTATCACCTCTCCTAACTTTGCCTTCTGCCGGCCATCTTCACCTCTCCCTAACGTTGCCTTCTAGCCGGGTCATCTATCACCTCCCTAACGTTGCCTTCTAGCCCATCTATCAAACTTTGCCTTCTAGCCGGGCATCTATCACCTATAGCCGGTCATCTATCACTCTCCTAACGTTGCCTTCTAGCCGGGTCATCTATCACCTCTCCCTAACGTTGCCTTCTAGCCGGGTCATCTATCACCTCTCTAACTGCCTGCCTCATCTCTTTGCCTTCTAGCCGGCCATCTATCACCTCTCCCTAACGTTGCCTTCTAGTCTCATCTATCACCTCTCCCTAACGTTGCCGGTCATCTATCACCCTAAGTTGCCTCTAGCCGGCCATCTATCACCTCTCTTTAACCTTCTAGCCGGGTCATCTATTCACTCTCCTAACGTTGCTTCTAGCCGTCATCTATCACCTCTCCCTAAGTTGCCTTCTAGCGGGCCCTTTGCCTTCTAGCCGGCCATCTATCACCTCTCCCTAACGTTGCCTTCTAGCCAGGCCATCTATCACCTCTTCCTAACGTTGCCTTCTAGCCGGGTCATCTATCACCTCTCCCTAACGTTTCTACGCCTTCTAGCCGGTCATCTATCCCTCTCCCTAACGTTGCGTCCCATCTATACCTTCCCTAACGTTGCCTTCTAGCCGGCATCTATCACTCTTCCTAACTCCTCTACCGTCCTCCTCCCTAACGTTGCTTTCTAGCCGGGTCATCTATCACCTCTCCCTAACGTTACGGGCCATCTAGCGTCCTCATCTAACGTTGCTTCTAATCATCACCTACCGGTCACTATCACCTCTGTCTAATCTATCACCTCTCCCTAGTCGGGTCATCTATCACCTCTCACCAATTACTATCACTTGTTAAAAAATAGACGCAACATTTGCATTTAATTTCCATGTGAATGCTTTTATTCTATGGTTAGGACCGTACTGTAGCATATAATGAGGACCCTACTGTATCGTATAATGAGGATCGTACTGTATCGTATAATGAGGACCGTACTGTATTGTATAGTAAGGACTGTACTGTATCGTATAATGGGGACCGTACTGTATCGTATAATAAAGACCGTACATTATCGTATAATAAGGACCGTACTCTCGTATATCGTATAATGAGACCGTACTGTATCGTATAATCGTATGTAATATGAGGACCGTACTGTATCGTATAATTAGGACCGTACTATTTGTTAGATCTAAGTATTGCAGATACCTGGTACCTAACAGCTCATTTACTAACATTTTTAACTCGATAGTATTTTTTACAAGTAACAGGTATTGAGAAATATTCGATATGTTTTTAGATTGGTATCCCTGTGGCTCTGTATCCTTGGCAAGGTCGGTTAGTAAGAGGTAACACTGTGTCTGTGTGTGTCCATTGTACCCGTACATTGCCCAGTGTGTACCGGGGCTTGGTTCATGACTCCACCCTGTACGGACTTAGTTTTAAGCTTAGCAATCTTATTAAGATTAAAGTAGATAAGATTATTTTGTATTTTATTTACATTGTGTATAACTAGACGAGGGTAGGAGTGAGTGGTCAAACAAGGTGTCAAACCATCTCACCACTTCCAACACTTTACTGCTCTGTCAACTTAATAAAACCACTAAGTCAAGTATTTCAGCATTGGTTTTGATTTTATCGTTCGACATATATAATGTGTATGTATACATATAATGTTATGTAAACAAATCACTATTGTTAAAGTAAATGTGGGGATTACTAATATTGTTACAATATACCAATATAATAGTACGACTAGCAGTCTACAGAGGAGCAACAACATTTAGGTGCCAAGCTGCCTTCAGCCGTGGTGCAGCCAAAGGCCGAGACTGTAGTCGGCAAACAGGCCAAAAGTCTTTTTTTTCATTGTGATGTCTTATACTATCTATTTCACGTTCAACTTATTTTTTTTATCGCATTAATGGTATAAGATGTGTTTTGAAATCCATTAGTTAAAATTGAAATTGAAGCTCTACTTTTGTTGATTGCTATTTATTTTTGTCATTTATTTCCTCGTATAAAATATATTATACACTTTTGAAAGGGAAATATAATGTGTGTAATATATTGACTCATGCGAAGTATAAGATATCTTATATACATTCCAATTAGGTCAAATATTATATAAAAACCTGGGTACTATAATATAAAATATATGAAATATATTTATTTAGTTATAGTGATAGGTACCGGTACCGTATGTTGAGCCCGATATAAATGACAAATGAACCTATTAAGGCCTCTTTTCCAACTTGCTCAACTTCATTTATTAAAAATTTATAAGATTCAGCGGAAGAAATTTTTGTTGACGGAATTTAGCGAGTAGTGTGACAGTATTGGATCATCAAAATCGAGTATGGTGAGTATAGGTGCATTGGTGACCAAAACTGGTGACGGTAGTAAAACGGATTCTTTACTGTCTGAGGACGAAAAATTAAAGTAAGAAATTTCTATATTCTCAGGATAAGCGAGGCGACTCGGATGTGGTGAGGACTGAGGACGTAGAACTTAACATTTCCCACATACCCCAATGTGGGAAATGAATAATACAAATGTATTTGTATTATTCGGCATTTTGAGTTAACGGCAAAAAGGTAGGGGCTTGAAGAAAAAGAGTAAGGTATGGCATCATGTCGAGCCATCCATACTGCTCACTATGTAGGTGTAGTATCTGCCATCTTATATCCCTTACATTGTGTCTAATAATAACCTCTTAAAACGCGCTAGTAACGTATAATAGAAATCTCTTGACCAGGAGGATAACAGGCTTGGCAAACTCCATGTCTTGGCAAACGTAGAATGCAGTACGATAAACGTAGCAAGTTTTTACATTTCTTATCAAAGGGTCAGAGTCCAATATGAAATAAAAATAATAACTGTTAGCGAACTAAACAAGAAGCCAAGGTAATAGAAAGTAAACCTGAGGTAGGTTACTGTAAGAGGTAATAACCTGACATATCAGATCTCTGTACAGATACCTGAGTTGTATTTCATAAAAATAGAAATACCAGAGATCTGTAGCAGTCTTGGGAGTGAAGTGCACTCAACTCTTTCCCCTTTCAAGGCTGTTATATAAGACAAATTAGATTCTATACGACCAACAAGATGTAAAACAGTTACAGTTACAGGATGTAGGACAGTTACAGGGTGTAGGACAGTTATAGGGTGTAGACAGTTACAGTTACAGGTGTAGGACAGTTATAGGGTGTAGGACAGTTACAGGGTGTAGGACAGTTACAGGGTGTAGGACAGTTACAGGGTGTAGGACAGTTACAGGGTGTAGGACAGTTACAGGGTGTAGGACAGTTACAGGGTGTAGGACAGTTACAGGGTGTAGGACAGTTACAGGGTGTAGGGTTACAGGGTAGGACAGTTACAGGGTGTAGGACAGTTACAGGTGTAGGACAGTTACAGGGTGTAGGACAGTTACAGGTGTAGGGCAGTTACAGAGTGTAGGACAGTTACAGGGTGTAGGACAGTTACAGGGGTAGGACAGTTACAGGGTGTAGGACAGTACAGTTACAGGGTGTAGGACAGTTACAGGTGTAGGACAGGACAGTTACAGGGTGTAGGACAGTTACAGGGTAGGACAGTTACAGGGTGTAGGACACAGGTGTAGGACAGTTACAGGGTGTAGGACAGTTACAGGGTGTAGGACAGTTACAGGTGTAGGACAGTTACAGGCAGTTACAGGGTGTACAGTTACAGGGTGTAGGACAGTTACAGGTGTAGGACAGTTACAGGTGTAGGGCAGTTACAGGGTAGGACAGTACAGGGTGTAGGACAGTTACAGACAGTTACAGGGTGTAGCAGTTACAGGAGGACAGTTACAGGGTGTAGGGCAGTTCAGAGTGTAGGACAGTTACAGGGTGTAGGGCAGTTACAGAGTGTAGGACAGTTACAGGGTGTAGGGCAGTTACAGAAAAAATATTGGAAAATATGAAATGAAATATTCCAATCATTATGACGTGAGATGGAAGAGTCATAGCAAGGGATTCCCCCTGTACGTGACCCTCGCATAATTATATAGTGTTAACTGTTTTGCAAAACTCGATGGTATCAAAATTATAAATAAAATCGACTTGTTGCGTAATAAAAATAAAGATACGTGATTGTTGAAGTGATGAGATTGTTTTTTCTATGTTGCAGGGCTTGTTCGGCTGAGCAAACAAATAAAAGGTAACACTGCATTTCTGTACGACAATGGACTGAGCTTTAATAATTACGTCAAGTTGGGAGCAATGGTTTTGTATAATTCAATTGGCGTGTCAAGTTAATTTTCTATGAACCAAATGACCCTCCTGCTGTTACAGAAAGTGGAGATAACTTTATTAGAAATATACTTAATCGCATCGCACTTCCCAATTACACCAGAGAGGAGCATCGTGGCAAATCGTGTTGTCACCGTTATTTAGGGAAATAGAGGGGACTCGGAGAACTTTGGAGTTTAAGAAGTCCAAATACTTGCTCCATATCTACGCTATAAATAAGGAAAAGTACAAAACTCTCTACTAACCATCCCAAACCAAAATATCTCCTGAATTTTCTGTTTTTTAAAAAAACCTTTCGTGTTGTTTTATCAAATTTTCTATGTATGATGAATCGACTTGAAATTTGGCACGTATTTAATCCTATTACAAGACCAAAAATATACCAAGTTCCATCTTAGTATGAACATTAACTGTAATTAGTTCATGCTGCCTTCTATGCTATGTAGAAGCCAGCATGACATGCTGGTTGCCGCGGGATAGTTGTGTATTGCTCATAGTCATAGTTCATTCATAATCAACAGGTTGCCACACCTTCTCTAATATTTATTCACTTTATTATTTGTATGGGTTTTTTATGGAAACATATTTTTGAAAGTACAGGGGAGGGGGAGGAGAGGGGAAGTGACCGCAATATATCTAGAAACGCAGACAGAATAAAATGTATTTACGATCTATGAAATAGCGCAATCCTATCATAATAAATGATTGTATTTCGCCATTGTTATTATTTCATTCCCTGACCCGCTGTGATATATTTATGATATAACTGCTTGGTCTGGTGAAGTAAAGCTTTTCAGAGAACTGAATATTTACAGAACTAAAGACACCATACCTAAATATGTTTTTATATTTACTTATTTGTTTTCAAGCAAACTAGGTTGTATACTAAGTAACATAGGGTTTGGATTACGAGATAACACTATGTACTTTTTGAATTTCAAAAGTAGATAAATAACTGACTGAAAAACTAACTGACTTTAATGCAGCGTTATGATAAACTGATCGTACTAAACCCGCATTGCAACAATAGATTGCTGGCGTCTGGCTGTCCTCTACGTTGCTTAGGATACATACACCAAGTTTAGTTAAATTCTTATAGATTCAAATACAGTTAAATTAAACATAAAATAATTGAGCAGAATTTCTGCTGCTCTCAAGCATTCTTTGTATTTCAGCTTCTAAAGAGTGGAAACAGATCTGAAAATTAGCGGAAATGAAATTAGCGCAGAAAATAGTGCCGTCTTAGATTTTTTTAGCTTCCTTAAAACCAAAAATTAATATTTTTTATTTATTTTTGGTCTTTAATTCTAAGATAGTGGAGTAAGAAAGGGAGGTTGGTAACCGTTATAACTTAAATACGTTTTAATGATTACCAGCCTCCCCTGGTAACTGTCCACTGTCCATTGTCCACTGTCTTCAACTGTTAAACTGAGCCTCTACCCTTGACCCATTTCACTATGTTCTCTGTAACAATGTTCAAAATTCCTAATTCTTTACTAATTTCGTCAAGAACATGGATGTTCTGTGAACTTTATGTTTTTCATTTATTAGTCTCCTGTAAAATGTCCATTTGAAGATGATCCTCATCGGTTATTTCAATTGACATTGAACATGTTTCTACGTCTGAATTGCATATGTAAGCACCTCGTGGAGAGACGTCTGAATTGCATATGTAAGCACCTCGTGGAGAAACGTCTGAATTGCATATGTAAGCACCTCGGGAGAGACGTCTGAATTGCATATGTAAGGCGAACCTCACCTTCTCTGAATTGCATATGTAAGCACCTCGAGGAGAGACGTCTTGCATATGTAAGCACCTCGCGGGAGAGACGTCTGAATTGCATATGTAAGCACCTCGCGGAGAGACGTCTGAATTGCATAGAAGCACCTCGCGGAGAGACGTCTGAATTGCATATGTAAGCACCTCGCGGAGAGACGTCTGAATTGCATATGTAAGCACCTCGCGGAGAGACGTCTGAATTGCATATGTAAGCACCTCGCGGAGAGACGTCTGAATCATGCTTCAGGATCTCCAACAACCAGGCCTGTCCGCCCTGTTAGCCATCTTTTTTTATGGTTCATCTTTTTTGTTAACCGGTTATATTGCCAAATAATGAGTCATTCACGTGAAATCTATGTATAGTATACATTTTGTTCCGTATAAAATGTGTTAACGTTCCTTGTAGATTCCTTTGCGTTTATTCTATTTGTTGGGTAATATTGTAATGATGATACAGTTAAAGCTACCTAATAGCTAGCTGAGTAGAAGTATTCGACGGAGTGACCATACACAACGCTACGGTAACAATCCGTCACGTAGCTGTGAATGCGTTACAACAACGCATCCATTACTTCACTACAATGACCTTATAGACAACTTCCTTCGGCATAGCAAGAGGACCTGGGAGGGTGTCTAAAATCCCTTTCAAAAGTACCTGATGACGGAAATACAGGTTTCTCGAGATATATATATATATATATATATATATATATATTATATATATATATATTATTATATATATTATATTATATATTATATATATATATATATATATATATATATATATATATATATATATATATATATATATATATATATATCTGTTTGTGTATCTATAGACGCAATATTATATAAATTTTGTAAAAAAAACTTGCGCGGAGGTTCACAAGAGCAGTTTTCTTGAAGATGCATAAACAGAGCTTTAAATGAATGCGTACGAGTATAATAACGCGCAGTAATAAAGCTGGGAGGATGAGCGTAGCGAATCCGATGTAATGAGGAAAAGTTCTGAGGTATCCTGTACCCGATATATATTTTTTTTTATTTCAAGTTATACATTTGACTAATTCATTACTTACCTCCCGCTTGAGGTCTGAGCGGCGCCGCGAGAGGGACATCTTCTCAACTTTCATATCTACATTCTCTTCCTTTAAAGGGTATATCTTTTTACCTAGGTTTATTAATAATTTATAAATTATTTAAATAGAATGTTATACAACAATAAGAGGTAATAAAAATCGATTTATTATGTTTTAGAAATCAACAAATAAATAATTTGTTAATATTAAGAAGTGTCTCTTGTATTACTCTTAAATTTTCCACTGTTGCGACAATAAGCTCTAAAGGGCAGCTTTAGAGCAAGGGGCCCTATTTGACTTAGATCTCTATGGGTTAATAGCTCGGTGTTAATCTCTGTCGGACGGAACTAGTTGGTCTATAGTGTGATCTCATTGCAGTCCGGGTCAGGTCATTAGTCAAGCTACCTATAATCCTTTCATCACGAACACATCATCAAGGTCGCATCAGGTTCTGGGTTACGTTTCGTAATGTATCTCTGAACCGTTTACCCATCAAGTAGTTGCAAGGGTCCGCCTTGCAATGTACCACAATGTACCCATTAATTTCATTTCCAACGTATGTACCGTTAATTCCTAAAGCGCACTTTGTAATTGTCTCTTGATTCGTTTATTTGCCTGTTTTCTAAAACAATATGGAATTGATAGTAATAAAAATATCATTAATCAATTTTCCTTCCTTACCCTTTATATTAAGGAGAAAGCATTGTGATAGCAAAAACGCGACGTGACTTCATTTTAGCGAATTTTGAAGGGAAAAATGACTTGTTTTGAAGGAAGGTTTGTTAGTTCTTCATTAGACGCCTAAATGTCACGATATTGTATTCTTTGTTTGTATTCTTTGTTTTTTTTGTACGTCTCGCGATAACTATTGTAAAAATTGACTGATTTTGATCTAATTTGCCCTGCGTGTAGTACTAATCCTACATATCAAAGCAGTATAGTTTTTGGATAAAATTGGAAAATCGTTTTCAAAATACAAATACAAATATGAAAATACATTGTCATATACCTAATTTTTATATAAGCAATTTGCTAGTGAAGCGAGCCCTTTTTTCCTACATTTATGTATTTATAGCATACATACATAGTATATTTATAGCAATCTAGCGAGCGATATCTTTATTTAATTAATAAAATAGTAATTAATCATATAATTTATGTAGCGAGCGGAGCGAGTCAGTTAATAATTAATTTTATCTGACGTATTCTTCTAATCTGAGTTCCTGTTTCAACGCATTACTAGTTAACCACCCGTTAGTTCCTCTATGCATCTACATCATAGGTAGCTGACTATCGCACTACTATCCGTCGCACGGGAATACCGGGTTCTTCGGTAACCCTGGCTTGGGACCAGTATCACTGCATACTCTAATGTTTTAATTTTCTTGAAAGGGAACATTTCTTCTTGACAAACTATTTCTATTTATCTCTTACTTATAGAAATAAGGTAAAGTAAGAGATAAGAATGCACGGCAGCGGCAGCGGCAGCGTTACTTAATCTTGTTACACGATTTTTGTTTTAAATCTGAGAACCTTTTGTATTTATGGGAATATTATAATCTACGGCACGATCTCCATCACATAATCTATGGCTGTTTCGTCTAATCTCATCATGTTATCCGGTCTATTCTTGAATGGATTTCAATTCACGACAAGTAATATACAAATGTTAAAACCTCGCTAAAATGTAAAAACGTGGGCTTTTAAATTTATAATAGGGGTTTAAAATCCTAAATATGAAATAAAAACACATCTAATTGTAAAGTGTCCTTAGTAGCCGCTCTTAAAAGATGTTTTAACGTGTTATTCATTATATGTATTGTTGGGAGGTGGTAAGGTTAGTGGTTACTACAGTATATAAACAAGCCTATTTGTTATGTAAAATATGTTTTTATATGACTTACGAATCTGACGGAATGAAGTTTTGTTTGAGATTTATTTACTTTGAAGTTGAAGTCATGTGGCATTTGATATTCCAGTTGTGTAGAGCACGAAGTTGTTATAAATATGTCTCTACAGGACTGGTTTCTGGTTTATTCATGATACGATCCACTACCACATGTGAACTGTATCGCCAGTGCCGCCGCCACTGCATTTCACAACGCTTTAAACAAACTAGAGAAATATAATTTGTTAAGGAGTCATGAAATCTAGATGGACGTGTCGGAATTTTTAAGTCAACTTTGAATTTTGAGAGATCATTTCATTTTGTTGAGTTATTATTTTGGTTGGGGGGGGGGGAATGAAAAGGTATTGAGAATAATTGGCGAGACCTGTGTGATCAGAGGACGAACATCTGGATGCCGATGAGTCGAATTTTCATCAATTTTCAAAGAACATTTAAAACAGTTTGAATAATTTATTATTTAATATAATTCGCTTCAACTTATATTAACTATATTATACTAATTATTATTATTATATTATATATTATTATTATTATATATATTATATATATATATAATATATATATATATATATATATATATATATATATATATATATATATATATTATATAAATAATATATAATATATATATATATATTATTAATTATTATTATTATTATTATTATTTACTTATTAACTATACTTATATTAAACTATATATATTAAACTTATATTATTTTATACTACTTGACATTATTTTTCCTGAAAACCAAATATCATTTCAAAGTTGATTACAATGTTTTTATTAGTTTATATTATTTAATTAGATTCAATATTTCAAATAATAGCTAATTATACTGGTGCCTGGATTAATTGAAAATATATATTCCGGTCGGTAAACAATACGTGTAGAGTTGGGTGTCGTTCCAATTCGACATATAAGTTGGTTCCGGAGATAATTCGGTATCGTTATCTAGCGATATATCGTAAGGCAAAAATTATTCTGATGCAGAGGTACGCAAGCCAGGCCGATTTCCTTTAGAATGCTACATTTGCGGCCCATTATTTCATTTATTACTCTGCTTTATCAAATTTCCTGAGATTTTTAAAAGAAAATCCTAAAATTACTTTGGAGATAAGCGTACACTAAGCTTTGTATAAATAACCAAGATCTTGTGCAGGACCGATCAAGCGATGGCTAGCTTAGTTTTGAATGGCGCATTTCTTTTAAAAATACAGAAAATTAGCAAACAAGTAAAAATGTTACTGTCCCGATTATGGAGCTTAAACCGAATAACAGAGCAGGTATTAATTGCTGAGCAGTCATACATATCATACAGGATCATGTAATACATATTATTTACCATTTACAATATGATTATTATTTTATATGTCATGATATTTATATGTTGAATGTTATGATATGCTATTTTATATGTTGAATGTTATGATATGCTATTTTATATGTTGAATGTATGATATGCTTTATTTTTGTTATGCTATTTTATATGTTGATGATATGCTATTTTATATGTTGATGTGATATGCTATTTTATATTTGAATGTTGATATGCATTTTATATGTGTTATGATATGCTATTTTATATGTTGAATCTTACGATATGCTATTTATATAATGTTATGATATGCTATATTTATATGTTGAATGATATGCTATTTATATGTCTATTTTATATGTGTTATGATATGCTATGTTGAATCTTACGATATGCTATTTATATGTTGAATGTTGATATGCTTTTTATATATTGAATGTTATGATATGCTATATATGTTGAATGTTATGATATGCTATTTATATGTTGAATGCTATGTTATGCTATTATGTATGAATGTTATGATATGCTATTTTATATGTTGAATGACATATATATAAATATTAAATATTTGTTTCCTATAATTTGTTGAAATCTTTTTTTTCCAGTACATTTCTCACATCTTATAATTCTAACCTTCGTCTAATTTCATCAAAGGGGCTATCGACTCCAGCGCATATTAAATTCCATAAATAAATTTAAACTCGTATTGACACGCGTGATAAAAGTCTGAACTTGACTTTTGCTACTCAGGTGGTGGGAGGTGGGTGGTCGCCTCACATCTATGTAACTTGATATTAAAACTGAAATTTAATATTTTTATTTTTAACATAAACCTATGGCTTAGTCTTAACCGCTCATAGCTGATGGGTTAACATTTTGCCTTCTAAGCCAATTAGAATTCTTCTAGGTATTTTTTTTTTCCTCTGGTAGTGATCCTACTAGAGGCCGTTTATTTGCAGCATGTCCCACAATTATATTACATGCTTATCAAAATATAATCATATATAAATATTTGATATGTTCTTAAAGGTGTTTTCTTTTGTTTTTTTTTTTGTTTTTTTTTCTATTGTAATTTAGGCTTTATCTTCTCTAAAATAAGTGTTCTTCAAAATTAGTTCATATTTATGGTCATTATTTCTAAGGTATATATATATATATATATGTGTGTGTGTGTGTGTCTACCATTTGTAAGATGCCCTAGTATTTTGTATTTAACAACGCGTTGTCTCCCACAGTACCATGCATCCTAAGTATAATGCCCCCACAGTTTTATGTCCCCTCAGTATGATGCCTCCTAAGTATAATGTCCCCTCAGTTCCATGTCTCCTCAGTACGATGCCTCCTAAGTATAATGTCCCCTCAGTACGATTCTTTGCAATGACTAGTAAGACTGGAAAAGATGTAAAAGGAAATATTATTTTCTCTGTAAAATAAGAAAACCTGACACCTGTGACATTGACACACTCCTAATGCTTCCGACCTCTCTTTACCTCTTGGTTCTTTTCTTGTGGACTAAAACCAGTCGATAATAACGTTTTCAGCTAATTACCTAGCGCCAATCTTTAGGTACAATCTTAAAAGAAATATGAGTGAATACTTCCGTTTTAATTATAAACTGCCTGCACTCTGCAACACCAGTGCATATTTCTACTTTTCGGCTAGCTTCAAACGTTGAAGCATTTTTTCTGAAACTATGTTAAATATTTGCTATGGAGTAATCTTGTATGAGAAGTTTGGAAGACCAGTGGTTATCTGACAGTTCAAGATCTGTCCGACTGTCAGCTCACTTGTCACTGTTTAACTGCCTCTAGTTTTCAGATAATTTGATAAAGGTATGACAACATCGTTTGAATTGCGTCGGCAGAGGTTCAGGTACGTGTGCAAACTCGTTTTGATTTGCTTAGTACATGCAGGCAGACATGTAGGGTTCTGTAAGCCTAACACTAAGACAATCTGGGTTCGATTTCGGTCTGGGCCTCCAGAATTTTTACGAATTAAATTTTTAAAAATACCTTCGTTTGGCAGACAAAAAGAAATGAAAACAAAATGAAACATTTTTGGGGATGGAATAGGATTGAAATCGCATGCGAACGCATTGACATCCAAAACTATAAGACTCCATATTGGCGTTAGAATAGATTTGTATTGCATGTGAACCCTTGAGTATATTATTCAAATTGACTAGTGTACCTCTTGTATTAGTAGGTTGAAATGATCAGTATATATCATGCAATGTTACGGATCGAATCAGTTCAAATAGACTGTTATTTGGTTGAGGGAATGTGAGGCCGCGGGCAGGTCTACCACGTCATTATCTCACTATGTAGTTCCCTTGCCGTATAACCGCCATATTTAATGAAAGATGCCTAGCTTGTTCTAGTTCTGGTAATAAGGTTGGCAAACCTGGATATTTTCTTTCTTTCCCCTTCCACATATGTTTTTGTATTTGATTATTAATACAAGTCACTTGTAACCGAGGCTATATTAAGATATAACAACCAAGAATCAAAAATAGTCTCTTGTATTTAACATAAGCATTATTCAACTATAAGTGACATTTTCTATCAACACTGCTCAAAAGTTACCATGTAAACCAAAAAATCACCACTTTTAACCAACATTACCTCCAATAATTACCACTACCAAACTTAAATAAACATTATTAATCTGCAGTTACCAAAAACATGCGTCATAAACTCATGGAGTGGTAATTAATGGTAGGTCGTATTGGTTACTGAAGAAGTGCATGGTGGAACATTGCATCTGACCTTAGATATACTTTGATGCAGGCCCTTAGCCAGCCAAACTTGTCGGGGGGGGGGGGGGGGGGCGATCCCTAAGAGGGGCAAAATTCATATACAAGGGAATTTCCCTAAAATTTTCATCGTCAGAGGGGGCGAATTTGTTTCTGGCCCCTACCTAGCAACGGGTCTGCTTTGATCAAGATGATTTATCAGCAGAGAGTAGTTGATTCATAACTCTAGTGTAGCTAATTCCGTTTTAGCAAACGCTATACAATTTTACCGGACACTGCTTTATATGGGCAATATAAAATATTTACTTAGTGCTTCTTGAAACCCTTCCCTAACGGTATTCAGTTACCAAGAGTACAGGCTTTCCAACAAAATAGCAATAACTCAAAATTATTGTGTGTTTTTTAAAAAAGAAAGCTTTTAAAATTATTATTATTATTATTATCCATATAATATGGATTATCCATAGATGATATTTTCCATGCAATATCATCTATGTACTAAATAAGATCAAATTTATTCATTTTATTATTTATAAATAAATGTTAATTTTTAAACTTTGTTGTCTTAAATTAATTGCATTTTTATACCAAAAACTTGTTGAAGTTTAATTAATAAAATATAAATATTTATGTAATGCCATGAAAATAATAGTAATTAAGATATGAGAACGGGTAGAAAAGGATTGGTTGGGTTGGAGCGACCCGCACTGCACAACCTGCCCCACCCAGCCCCTGTGAAATACCACTTATACCTTTAATTATCACAATATGTTTTTAGTGAAATTAATTTTACGCTTTGTTGATTCATTATTTTTATTAAATATGTTTTGTTCCTTAAAGATTTAGCTTTAAGATTAATAGATGTCTAAGGTTTTAAAAGCGAGGCAGAAATGTAGCCTTGCTTTTCAAATATGGTAGCAGTACATTTGTCTTAAATTTCAGCTCCATTCAATCAATTCTCGATGTTTAGTGACTTTTTTAATATTTTGCCTATTCATTAATTCACTCATGACGTCGAGCATATTTTATGAACTGTAGGGTACCAAATGTTTAGAAGGTCAATTTTTGTACGAACCTTCATTTCGATAAAAAAAAGCACTCTTAAGGTATCGTGTCTCATAGAAACGTCTTGGAACAAATTCTCGAACAGACATACACACACACACACTTATATATATATATATATATATATATATATATATATATATATATATATATATATATATATATATATATATATATATATAAACTTGTCCCATGCATAAACGTGTGCACTAGAAGCCAAAAGCAGTATTGCGTAGTCAGTCGACTTCATAAGCATGTAAATAATTCTTAGTGACAATTGCAAGGCAAATATTTGAATTTATTTAGAAATGTCTCACTACCATTACTAGAATGCAAAACATTAATTTTACAGCAGTTTATGGAATACTTTGCTGTATATTTTTCTCTTTACCAATATGTCTATTGTTAATTCTAAGTACACTTTTATAAATGGTTACAATTGGTTTGAAATTGTTCCATGTTAATACTTGATGGCATTAAAAATATTTGTTAGGATTGTTAAGGATACAATACATGTGACGCTGTTACAGAGGATTGTTGTAAAGACGGCATTTAAGTTGCGCCAAGTTGTAAATCATTTTAAGCCTTGACATACTAAATGTGTTTCTTTACGATTTAATAAATTATTCTTTATTCAAATAAAGTAATGAATTCGAGATCACACGCAAACCTGTACCATATAGTCTTACAGACAAACACACAAACCCACACACACAGCTGTGATGGAATGTGCCTCTTGCTAATGATCCAGCAAACATTTTTGTCCATTGCTAAGACTCTGTTATATTTATTTATTTATTTATTTATAACATAAACGGCTTTTTACAAGCCTTTTACAACATTTATATATTGTATTGTATTTATTGTAATGTCAGAAGAGTCTAAAATATATTGTTACTAATGAGCTGAAATAAATTCTAAGGACATCAAACCAATATAACAATCAGCTTTTAAAACATCGCGCCCGCGTCTGTGCCACTTGGTAAATAGACATTACCCCTAAATAAAATGCTAAATTTATGACTCTCGCTATTGTTTTGATTATACGTTAATATATTATGCTTTTGCTCTAAATCCGAGGAGGTTTGGGCACAGTGGAGGAATGTGATGATGTAGCCGGATCAGTTCGAAAATGGCCGGATCAGTTCGAAAATGGCCGCCGATAAGGATCGATCTAACCACGATGGTGCGAACATTTTATTGTGCGGAAAATGTGACAAAGCCCTTTTGGGGAGTAAAAAAGACGTTATTTGCAACAATTGTGGATATATTTACCACACCGCGTGTTCGGGTTTGAGTAGAACGGTTGTAAAAGCCTTATTGTCCGATGAGGAAGACAAGGGTCTTACTTGGACCTGCCACAAGTGCCTTGACGAAGTGCAACACGATTTAACCACTGCACAAATACTTTTATCGCTTATTAGTAAAATGACAAGCTATGAAACTGAAATAGCGAATTTAAAACAGGTATTTCTTGAAAATATTAAAAACTTAAAAAATTGTAATTTTGATAACCAAAACATCATATCTCTTAGTCCACCTAATAAAGCGGATGTTCAGCAAAATAATTCCCACGAAGAGGACTCACAAAAATCTAAAGAAGCGGCTGCGAATGATGAAATAAAACGTGCTCCCGGTGGAACTGAAATTAAAACAGCTGATATTAGCAAACAAACCGATCGCGATCCTACTAAAAAGTACAACGAAGTCCTCAAGGGGAATGAAAATGATTCGAATACGGTTAAAACTGAAACAGGAACCAGTCAAAAAGAAACCCCGGAATATGGAAAAGAAAATATACGACCGGCACAAAGATTTGTATCCTTTTTCGTATCTAAATTATGCTTAACAACTAACGTAAGTAATTTGCAAACGTATATTAACTCGCTTATAAATTATCCAAACGATCTTAGTATTGAAGAGATTCCTGTTAAATCAATGCAATATAAAGCTTTCAAAGTAGTGATTAATTTAGAAGATCAAAAAAAGGTTTGGAACCAAAACGTATGGTCAAGAGGAATAATTATCCGTAGATATAATGAGAGAAAGAGAAGGGTTCTACCAAACAACTTTGAATCAGATGATACATCTAGCGACAATGGAACTTTGTCTGCTATTCCAAAACCCAGTACACACAATAATAGTAACGAGGCTAAATACCAGAGAACCACAGGTGATACTGATCCTAAAGGATATATTATGGCAGCAAACGAAACGAGAACTTTGTTTGTCTCTAGATTAGCTTCACAAACAACAGAAGATCAAATTACAAACTTCCTATCATCAAAAGTAAATAAATTGCAAATAAAAGAAGTTGAAAAGTTATCAGTGAAATCTGGCGACTATGCTGCTTTCAAGATCAAGTTACACTCAGAAATATGTGATACAGTTTTGGATGAGAAGTTTTGGCCTAAAGGTCTAGTGATCAAGAAATACCATTTTCGGATAGCGAAGCCCCTGAACCTACTAAGGTAATTAACGACGCCTCTACTTCTAATATCTTTAATACTAAAGAGGATAGTCTATTGTTCTCGAATTTACTTTCATTGAAAGACAAGTACCTTGAACTTCAAGATAACCTGAAACATAATAAAAATATTAAAATTTTATGCTTTAACGAAATTGGCTAAGACAAAAGAAAATATTTTATATATTCCACAAGACTTTAAACTCGGATCTCTCTTTAGCAGACCTAGTAGTATGAGGGGTGGTGGAGTAACAATACTTACTCATAATACTCTGGGAAATACCAAAAAAATTGAAAAACTTAGTGCAGTACGTGACTTTGAAAGTGCAGCTATTCATGTAACAAAACTCAAATTGGTCGTGGTATGCCTATATAGGTCTCCTAATGCTGATGTAAACTTGTTTCATGAAAAACTAGAACAGTGCATGGAAATTGCAAGAACCATAGCACCCACTATTTTGGTAGCAGGCGATTTTAATATGGATTTTTTAAATCCACTTGATAAAGATGCCGTGCAAGTTATAAACACCATGGAAAGCTATGGACTGAAAATGAAGTGTAACATGGTTACTAGGCCATCAAGTAACAAATGCTTGGACAATATATTTTCAAATGAACAAATCAAGGATGTATATGAGTTCAATTACCAGTTTTCCGACCATATCGCCTTGATACAACCACTTAGCTGTAACTCTGAAAATGACCTTAAAAATAGAAAACCTTCCAAAATTCGTAAGAGATTTTACACGGACGAAGGTTTCCATCAACTAAAGAATAGTCTAGCTAAAACTGAATTTCACTGCGATACTCTGAATGCCTGCGATGATAGTTGGAAACACTCTTACTAATCTTATATCTGAAGCTTTTCCTCTCACTGAAAAAACAAATAAGAAAATTATTAAAAACAAAATTAAATATAGTAATAATACAGAATTGAAGGAAATTAAAGAACAATTGCTTACTGCCAGTTCTCTTAAAAAAGAATATAGGAGTACTTTTTTAGAAAATAAAATTACTCAACTAAGAAAAGAGTACCGATCAAAGCTTAAAGAAGCTGAGAAAGAAGCAGTAAACAAATTTATGTCTCAGAGTATAAATAACTCTAAAGTAATATGGCAGTACATCAATGGAACCATTAAAGATCAGTCTGAGTCTGAAAACAGTGACAAGATTAATGCTGAAGAATTAAATAACTACTTTGTTAACTTACCTGAACAGATGAGTAAAGACCTACCTGATTCTCCTGTTAGCTGGCAGCAACTGATGAAAACGCCTACACCTGACCTGCCTCTGCAACTGGAACCTGTAACTGAAAAAGAAATAATAACAATTATTAAAAACTTAGAAAATAAGTCTTCTACTGATATATATTACTTTAGTAACCAACTGATTAAAAAACTCACTTACCTCATAGCCAAACCCTTAGCTAATCTTATCAACTCCTCAATAGCACTAGGACATTTTCCATCATCTTTAAAGATCAGCAAGGTAATACCTATTTATAAAAAGAAGGGTGAAAAGGACGACATGAGAATTATCGACCTATTAGTCTCACACCAATTTTAGCTAAAATATTTGAAAAAGCTATCAAAACTAGACTCCTCAAATATCTAGAGAGAAATAAAATTCTATCGGATCAACAATATGGATTCAGAGAAAAGATATCTACCTTACATGCTTTAGAAACTGTAGCCGAATACATAATATCAGCACTGGAAGGTAAAGAAGATGCGATGGCAATGTGCTGTGACTTAGCCAAGGCATTCGATAGCATGCCTCTTGAAATTCTTTTCATGAAGGCTGCCCATTATGGGCTTATAGGTCTTGTGCTCAGTCTTATAATAAGTTTCCTTACCGACCGGGAACAGGTTGTGTATTACGGTGATAAGTTCTCCAGCAGGAAGAAAGTTAAGTACGGTGTGCCGCAAGGATCTGTCCTAGGACCCATTCTTTTTCTACTTTTCATCAATGACTTGCCTGCATTCATCTACCTGTGTGTGCTCTTCGCGGATGACTCCACTTTTCTAATTAAAGCCCCAAACAACTTACTCCTAGAAGACAATATGAAGCTTATGATGAAAACAGCAAAGGAATGGTTCCTGGCCAATAGACTGACCTTAAACGAGGACAAAACCCAGCACTTGGTATTCACGCTAAGAGAGAAGCAAAATGAAAGAACAATTAACATATTGGGCATCACATGGGACTCCCAACTACGCTGGAATAAGCATATTGACAACCTGTCCAAAACTTTATCCTCTGTAATTTACTTAGTAAGAAGTCTCAAAGATAAAGTCACTAAAGAAGTCCTTCGAATGATTTATTTTGCTTACTTTCATTCTCGTGTTGCCTACTGCATCAGATTATGGGGCGGAGCCGTAAAAGCTGAACAAATTTTCCTACTCCAAAAAAAGGTCATCAGAATAATGGCAAAAATCAGTCAACAAACTTCCTGCAAAAATAGTTTTAGAGACTTACAAATACTTACTTTACCATCACTTTTTATTTACAACCTTCTTATTTTTGCTAAAATTAATTACAATAGTCTTCAGGATAAATCACATGCATACAATACCAGGCACTACAACAGAATAAACCTTCCTCCGCATAGACTAACTCTCACCAATAAATCTCCTCACTACCTCGCAAGGAAATGTTACAACCATCTTCCTCCTAGACTTTCATCACTCCCAGAGATGCAATTTAAAAAAGAAATCAAAGATTTATTAGTAACTAAAGCCTTCTACTCAATTGAAAGTTATTTAGAAGATACTTTGTAAAGTGCAAGTTCACTTCTCTTTTTCAATCTGACGTCATGAGACAATTTTATATTGTATCCGTGGAAAATATTATTATTATTATTATTATTATTATTATAGCTAAGGTTTCAAGAATCCTATTAGTTACAAAGTCATCTATGTAAATAAAGAAGATAAATGATCTGCTTGACAATAAGTGCCATCTCTATGAGACTCAAAGAATGAACCCAATCCAGTTCTTTCTGAGAAGAGAAGTTTCATTGACGAAGCGCTTTCTACTTAACTAGAAGTTGTCGCCTCGGCAATAGATAGAAGTTATCACCACGGAAAAGCTCTTGAAAAAGACAGAGAAACGCTTTATTTATACAAATTCGCAATATGAAGCGGAACTGTCACCCTTTTAGGGTATAATTGTGTATGTGTATTTTTAGGCAAATCTTGAAAACCGCTATTTTTCTAAGTAAATCAACCTTGGGAAGGACACGAACCCAATTGAATATGAAATTGTTGTGACGTCATTAACCCGGTTTGTTGAGTCGGCAAAATCTTCAATGAATCAGCAACATTAAGACTTGCATTTTTCGTTGGGAAAAGGTCCTTATCTATGTTTTTTGGAACGTAGAATCGAATGAAACCGGTCCGGAGTCAATGCGACCACATTTAAAAGACAAAAAAGTAAACAAACCGTAGTAAATAACCGGACCTAAATCTATTTTTTACCGGTTGGTGAAAAATTTATTTTAAATAGGGCGACGTTTTCGATGTTTTTGGGGGGCTGAATCAAATGGAATCGGTCCGGAGTCGGTAAGACTACTTTAAATAACTAAAAAATCTAAAAAAGAGTAAATGACCGGAACATTTTAAACACGCTGGGTGAACAACAAATTTAACATAGGGTGCCGTTTTCAATCGGTTTTTTGGACACTGAGTAAAATAAAAACGGTCTAGAGTCGATCTGAATACTCACGTACTGAGACCCAGTGGCCCGGGTTCGATCTTTGTTCCCGAGGATACTTGTTATCGTAAAATTTACACTTTTACGACCACAAAATAATTCTGGCGCGGAGGTCCGCATTCGGGGAAATTTCCAGGTTCCAGGTTATGATTCATAGTTGGATAAGTAACAGTACTGTTTGCTTGTCAGTTTGATAAAACTTTTTCAAGGAAAAGAGCTAAAAAGTTTTAAAGAATTGCAATTACTGAACCCTGTATTAGTACCCAAAATGCGCAGAATTGATAAAGAAAGGGCGAGCATACATTTGAGCACCTTAAGGAATAAAAATTTGTTAAATTTGTTAAATTAAGACAAAAGCCAAAACTAAATTGGACAAACGAGTGAAATTTGTTGTTATAAAGTGTGTCCGCCTCGTTGGTACAACACCGAGTTCCACCCCTTTAACCTTTTAGCGTACATAATAGTTTATAATACAACCTGGATTAAAACAATCCTTGTGGTGATTTATAATCAAGAGAAAGGTGTGGTTTGCATTAGTTTTTAACCAAAACTTTTAGCTCGTTTAAAAAAAACCCAGGACCCGAAAATGTCGAGAAATTAGTCCTGCTTTGACCTTTTAAATAAATTAAATTAGTTAGATTTTTGTTCTTTTTTTAAATTACAAAGTGAGGTTTTATTCGACTTTTTTAAAAGTGGAATTAAGTTATGGGTATAAAGTTGTGAATTAAGTTAGTATGAGTTGTGAATTAAGTTATGGGAAGTTGTGAATTGAATGAAGTTGTGAATGTTTGGGTTGAAGTTGTGAATCAAGTTATGGGTGGAATTAAGTTATGGGTATGAAGTTGTGAATCAAGTTATGGGTATGAAGTTGTGAATTAAGTTATGGGTATGAAGTTGTGAATTAAGTTATGGGTATGAAGTTGTGAATTAAGTTTGGGTATGAAGTGTGAGGTTATGGGTATGAAGTTGTGAATCAAGTTATGGGTAATTAAGTTATGGGTATGATGAATTAAGTTATGGTATGAAGTTTTTGTGAATTATTTGGAACTTAGTGAAAGGGCTGTCGTGGGTGGTGATGGGGAGGGCATACAAAGAGAATTCAAATCTGCCCTCGCAATAACTACTACAAACAATTTTATGAGATAAAGACAAGTACTTGTTTCGATCTCGCCTATAAACCAGAAAATTCAACCTGTAAAGCGATTAGTTTTCTTTATTTTCGATAAAAAACTAATATAGAGAGAATAGGGAAACTTGGCATATAGCGTGATGTAGGGAAGGTTACGAAGCCTAATTTAAGATACGAGGTTTGTTAGTTTGAGCAAAATGTGTAACGTTATGAACCCAAATCTGATAAAACATTTTAAATTTGCGGTAAACCAAGCTGAAAACAAGGTTCTAGGCTTGATAAAATGATCTCATCCCCCCAATAAGCTGACTCATTAATGTTTAAGCTCGTCATTATTAGTTTGGTAATTATAACCCTAATATTTACCATTAGGGTTATACTATACACTAAATGAGGTAATTTTCTCTTTTCGTAACTTAATATAAATCCAAAATTGGAGCATACCATAATATTATGGACCCTAATAATCACATCAGACCCTAAGTACCGGATATTTTCCCGCCAACTTATAGTCTGACATATCATAGAGTTTTTTCAAAAACTTAACAAAGAAATATTTTATTAAATATGTATGATGTATGTTTAACAATAACTTGTTAAAAAATGCCAGCTACGTGCCATTAATGATGCCTTCAAATTTCTAAGACATTAATGCCATTTTTTAACAATTAATAATATGGTTTGCCTTAATTTCAGTTTCCCAAGTTACCATAACTGGTAACAAAATAACCATATTTAGGTAATATTTAACAAAATCTAATGGTAATTTGAACTCGAAAGCTAGAGGTAGAAAACACTTTGCAAAGCCTAGGCCTATGTCTTCCCTCTATCTGTGAGAATTTAACGTTCTTTGTTACACTTGGTGTATCTGGTATCTGGTGACAGATAATGAGGCAACAAAAAGCCAACGGTAAGGAATACTGGTAATATCGGTGGCCTAGTGTCCTGTAAATCACTGTCATTTGTGTGTTATCTAGCACTTAGTTTGAACATGACTACTTTGGACCACCTCGTTAATAACAAATTCGTAACAGCGAAATGTCATCAAAAAATTACACGTATAGGGTGTTAGATAGAGCAAGTGTTGGGGTCGATTCCGGCCGGTCTCTTGATTCCAAACATGTATAACTTGTTGAATTACTATTACATGTATTGCCTTGCTTACCCCAGTTTTAAGACACCGCGTTCTCATCTAATAATTTCCCTTTTAGTAAAACCATTATCTTTAGTAGAGGTCAAAGTTGAGAGAGAAAGTCAAGTATTTAACTTGCAAAGTATTTAACTTTACCTGATAGCGATTCCAATCACGACCTGTAATTTGCGAAAAATCGTTGAGTATTTTTATAGAAAATATTAACTCGTGGAGAATTGTCAAAAGATTTGCAGAGGTAGACTCTCGGCGGGATAACAACTTTAGTCGCTAAAAATCAAAACTTTGTATAATAATACAAAGACTTCATAGCGGTTATTGATAAATTGAATATTTAATTGACACACGTGTTATACGCATGTGTATATATATTATATATATATATTATATAATATATATATTATATATTATATATATATATATATATATATATATATTATATATATTGATGTAAGGTTTCTTCAGCAAAACTTCTCCTGACCCACTCTTTTTAACTTAAAAAGTATTTTAACGAATTAAGTATTGTTTCAGTTTAACTTTTAACACAAAGTTAGAAGAATAATTTTAAGTAAAGAGTAGTTATATTGCACAGTGCTGCAATATCTTACAATCATACTTGTAAGATATTGCACAGTGCTGCAATATCTTACAATCATACTTGTAAGATATTGATTATTTTGAGTCAACCTTATGTCTAGCTCTACATGTCTACAGGAGATACTCATCTCTGCATTATCTAAATCTGTATGAAATTAAAATTAGGAAATAATAGTATTAAAATATAATTCTGTAATATAATGTCTTCCTATGTTATACCATTGATTGGCAGTTATTCATGTCAATGGCTTGCTGGAAGATCAAAAGGTTTTGAGAAGTTTTTAAAAAACATGGAGGAATGGAGGATATTTCAATAGCGACCATATTACTACTACATTGATTTTCTATTGCTTCATATAGCAACTTATGATTGACATACGTAGCTATACGTAGCTATGCGTAGTTATGCGTAGCTATACGTAGCATTATACATGAACTGTAACTGTAACACTGTATATAATACTATAATAGTATTAAAAAATAATCAAATTAGTCCAGGAAGTCATTACAATTCAGTACAATTAAAAGATAATACCTGATAATGACCGGTAGCGGTAACCGTATACAAATATAGATAGTTATCTGTTGCTTTGTTTCTGTTTTCTTATTTATTAATCATAAAGGAAATTCACTTCTATCATAGTGGAGTAACAGGATAGTTATCTTGTACTATACGTCGCACTGTAAGTAATACTTACTTCCTTACTTACTATGGTAGAGATTCACACCGCAGTCAGTATCTTGGTTCTCATTGACCAGCAACTGACATCTTTCTCCATAGCAAGCTTTCCATTATCTGACCAACTTAAAGTAATTTAAAACATAGGTGAGAAACGGCAGCGAAAAACTCATATTAGCTGCATGAAAGAAACATATTAAAAATTACATCTAATATAAGAGTTATTAGTTTGTCTCACAGTTTGAAGTATTCCAATTACATTTAGTTATGTCTGTAATTATAGAGCATGATGGTTATTTTAAAGTCGACTATTTAGTTTTTTTTCTTTTACATTCTTTGAAACTGTGAACTTTAAATTAAAGGTTGAGAAATGAATAAATTAAATCAAATTCGGGGTACCTCGAACTTTTCTTCATCACATCAGATTCGCTTCGCTCGGTCTCCCTTCCTCGGGCTTGCTTCGCTCGTCCTCCCTACCTCGGGCTTGCTTCGCTCGTCCTCAGACACTAAATACATTCGTTTTACCCCAGCGGTCTCAAGCGTAATTACCTTGGAAGCCACACATAAAACTTTATAAAAACCACTCAAAAGGTCTAACACACCTAAAACGGATTATGTAAGGTAAAATCCTGGATTTGGATTTGTTTGCAAACACAATACTTTTCCTATATACCTACGGTATAAATAACGAAAAGTAAAAATCCCGCTAAAAGCAATGACGTCATCAGCCTCGGCATTACTGGCAACCACAGGCTTGATAGATTTTCTACTGTTTATTTAACAATAGGGCTTTTAAGATCTTACTTTAGATTAGAGTTTTTAACACTTACGTAATGACAACACTGACCGGACTTTTGTTTTTATCTATTGTAAACAATAGATTGTTTCATGGTTTGGTTTGTTTTTGTGTGAGAGTGTTATAGTCGTCTGTATAAAACTTATTAGCGGTTACGCTGAGTTGTTTTACTTAAAATATGTGGTGTGCGTAATTAATTTTAGCGGTTACGCTACTATATTAGCATTTGTATAAAGGGTTGCGTTGATACATTAGGCTTTCTAGAAATCTCATTTGCGAGGGATAAAATGTTATAAAAATTAATGACCAATTTTTACATAACTTTTGGTACATAGTTCTATTACTCTTCAGACGTTGTGTTGACAAAAGCATGAGGTATATACTCAGTTTTGATTGGTTACACCGACAGTTTTGCAGGATTCGTAGAGTACCAATGAGTTTGTTTATGTTTTTACTCTTTAGGCCTCGCAGAGAGTAACATTTTGTTACTCCAACATTTTGTTGGAATCGAGTTATTTGGTCTATGTTGGTATGAGGTGAGGGCTGTAAAGCGAGGTGCCTTATATAACCCTTGTAAAAAACTGGACTGATTATAGAAACATAAAACTGATTAATGAATCAGTCCTGCCATCATTGCAACGTTAATACAGCTGTCTGATTCATATTCACATAATCTATAAAATAAAGTTTATTTCTTTACATTAAAAATGATTATTTGTTTGTTTTAGGTGTGTGAGACAATGTATCATAAATCAAGTCCTTTCATTCCACTATAAAACAAGGTAATATATTGAAATATTTCTAAATCTCTGCGCATGCTCTGTACCGAGCTGTTAAACACTTAATGAGGACACTTGTTGCTCTATCCAAGGACTTTATCTTTATTTTAAATATTTAAAATATCATTTATCTATTATTTACAATTTTTTTCAAAATAAATATCTTCTAATGATATTAATATATCAATCGATACATTTGAGCGCAGTTTTTCAAAATTATTAAAGTATTTATTAGTTTTGGTAAATTTAAATAAAGATGAGGTATTTAATTGGTAATATGGTGAGGTTGGAGGTTGGAGATGGTAATTACGTTTTAGACCGAGTTCCTTTTGGAGTAAAGAACGGTGAGACTGCCTTGAACCCATCTAACTATTCCTACTTCTAGGAGTCGTGAGAAAATTATTTATTTATTATTTATTTCACTATTTGAATATTTTTTTATTGTGTAAAATAATGGGTTTGACTTTGCTTTTTATTTATTGGAGAGAAGTATTACTGACGTTTTTACTTTTTCTTTTTTCTTACCTATATATATATATATATATATATATATATATATATATATATATATAAAGAAGACATATATTTAATTTGTTATTTTATACATTTTTTTATTTATTTATATTTTGAAGAGCCCTAAACAGATATAACCACAAGTAGGGACTCTGCATATAAGAACACAGATTACATGTATATTATTTGGGATCAAAAGCCTGTGGATCGGCTCTCTCCTGTCACATAAAATACTTCATAAGCTTAATTTTCTACTGAAATTTCGCAACGTACCGTGCGAATACTTGAAATAAAAACTCGAGATTTCGCCTTTATAAATAACTTGCTGTGTATTGCTAAGGTGGTTGCATTGCAACCTCATTCAAATGTGTTAGCTCTATGTAACCGCATTGCAACCTCATTCAAATCTGTTAGCTCTATGTAACCGCATTGCAACCTCATTCAAATGTGCTTAGTAATAATTATATATATGAAGGAGCACAGGAACGTAAACACAATGTAATTCTACTGATAACACGAAAGCCGGTTGACTGGTGCAACTAAGTAATGCTGCCAACTGAACAACAACATATTTTTTGCTTTTAATGTTGGCCATCCTTACATAGTTGGTGTGCTAGCCCGCCATTATTTAAATTTTTTATTAGTTCCTGTTTAAATATTTTGACTTCCCCACTATTATAAATTTAAATATTGTATGATAGCAAAACAGTAACAATGCAAGTATCCAGTTCTGAGTCTACAATAGTCTCATATACTATTTTTTGAACACATGATACACTTATTATTTATTTCGTAAACTAAATAGTTTGTTTCATTTACTACGTGGGTAAACACGGATTTATTGGACAAATTTTGTTTAGTAAAAAACAACTATATATTTTAACAGAGAAGAAATAGTCGAAAATAATATGAAATATTCCCTCTGTAATGACTTGCATTATTTTAAGTAAACACAAGACACATCAAACTATCGGCCATCTCGATAATGCATAATTAAAATTTTTCTTGTTATAATCGTTCAAATACATTTCTTATACCTAAAATATTTAATTAACCATTTTATACATTAAATTAATAAGTAATGAAGCATTAATAAATAATTTATTTAATACTTCAACAACCGGAAAATATTGCCAACTTTGTTAAAAAAAATTTATTTTGTTAGGTGGCAGCATTACTTAGTTGGCACCAGTCAAACCGGCTTTCGTGTTATCAGTAGTGCTCCTTCTATATAAAGTATTATTCTAAGCAAATGTGTTAGCTCTATGTAACCGCATTGCAACCTCATCCATTGTGTTAAGGTTGCGTGGTAATCGTGTTATCTTTTCGCAATTTGCTTGTGTTTTGTTGCGTATTATGGAATGTTGTGTAGTATGAAATACTGATATTTATACTGTTTGTTTCGCTATATTAATAATCGAATAGAATTATAAGCGTTATTTTTATAAAATCAGATAAATTTAAAACAATTTGCTAAAAGTGAGTTTATAAAGCAACTCTAGGGCATTGAAAGATTTTTCATTTCTTGGTCGAACCAAGCCCACCTGGGGGTTTCTGTTATTCCGCAATGTCCTTTGTTTTCTGTAAAACGGTTTACTCGCCTCGGCTGGATGATTACGAAACATTTTTATTTAGATAAAAGAAGAAGAAGACGCTGTGAGAAAACGGTAGTTTGTTGTCGCTTTGGTCTCCCACACTCTGACTTGGACTCTCGCTCTCGTCTATTACAGTTTTATAGACAAATTCAAAATTTTTAACTGCAGTTGTTAAATTAAATAATGTATTGTCAAAATCATAATCAGCACAGGAATGTTACTTGGGTGATTCAAAAGTTCAAGAAAATAGATGTACATCTATGTATGGATGTGGAACACTATGTATGTCCCGTACAGCAGCCTGTACCGGATATGTATATCCAGTACAGCAGCCTGTACCGGATAATACCAAACTCTGTACGAAAACCAATAAGTGTGAGTCTTATCACGTAGTCTTATCACGCTATCTAGTCTTATCACGCTAGGTCTTATACGTAGTAGTCTTATCACGCTAGTGCTAGTAGTCTTATCACGCTATTAGTCTTATCACGCCAGTAAGTCTTATCACGTTAGTAGTCTTATCACGCTAGTAGTCTTATCACGCTATTAGTCTTATCACGCAGTAGTCTTATCACGTTAGTAGTCTTATCACGCTAGTAGTCTTATCACGCTAGTAGTCTTATCATAGATAGGTGACTACTTGGATTAAAACTCATCTTTCCAGCGTAAGAGGAGCGAAGCAAGTCAGATGATGTACTAAATTATTACAGAATATGAACAATGTGAGTGTGTGTGTGTATGTGTGTGTATGTGTGTTTGTTTGTTATCATGGTGGCTTCTATTGTATTCATGCTAGAGAAGTTGAAACTACTAAAATCAGTCAATAGGTGTAGTTGTGCTATTTGGCAAATCATTTTATATGACGTCATCAACCCGCAATAATCTCTGCAAAAATTTCGAAAAATCATAAAACACGAAAAATGATGAGATGGGATTGAGATTTGTCTGGCATGTAGCCAGGTATACGACTAACATATTATGTAATAACATTCATCTCATTATCAGCATTAGTTGAATTTTTATTAAATGAATTGTGTACGTTTTTGAAAAAAAAATGGTAAAACATTTGTTTCAATATGACAATATATCTATGATTTTTTATTGGATCATAAAAGTTAAGCATCATCTAGCGTGGCCATGCCTGGATGGGTGAGCGCAGGAAATGAAACGAATGTTTTTAGTATCTGAGGACGAGTGAAGCGAGTCCCAAGTATTCTATGGGATACTCATCCGAGAGAAAGTCCCGGTGTACCCCGTACTTGATTTTTTATGCCTTAGATGAGGAAATAAGTCCATATTTACAGGTCTGATAACGAAAAATATGTTGCGGCATTATGTTTTCATTTACATGCTAAGCAAACATTTGCTTGGTGCGGGCTCCAGAGCAATGGAGGGAACAATGTACTGGAGGATGTAAACAGACAGTGGTGGGTGTAAGGAAAGATGAAAACTAAGGAAAACAGACACAGTATTGAAGCATGACGTTGCATCTTACACTACAGTTATATAACATATATGTAGGTCACCTGTACTGCTCTATTCTCTGCTGTCCTGTCTAACATGTAATAAGTATCCATATCCAACTAGAACATTACTCTGTTTTTCCTTTGCCCTCATACGTACTGTACGTAAACACAAAAAGTGTTGTTTTAGCACTTAAAATCCTAATCTTATTTTTTTAAATATAACCTTACTACCATCTTTATATATATTATATATATATATATATATATATATATATATATATATATATTATATATATAATATATATATCTTTATGGCCATGTTAGTTCTAAAATCTTAAATAAGGAGATGGATGAAATATGAATGTTTGGTCTATATTTAGAAGTTGTGTTGTTTTATTTTGACATTTCCATTAATTCCTCACATTCACAGCCAACCTAATTTCTGATTGACCTTTTACAAATAATTTCAAAATAATAAATTAGTAGTTTTTCTAAAAAAAAAAGATCAAAAAGCAAAACTTCTAAAGAAAAAGATAATTTCGGTACTAACTTAAAAAAAAAGAAAAAACCGCTATTTTATAAAAAAAATACGCAGAATCAAAACAGTGTTAACCCTTTTTATGTATTTTTTTTGTTTCCGCTCTCTGTAAATTAGACGCCGCGCCGCGGGAGTAAAAATCACTTTAACTGTCAGGCATTTTGTTTCTTTCTTTTTCTTCTTTAAGTTATTATTTTGAGAGAGTGGTATCTAGATGGCATTTAGATGTGAGATTAGCCAGACTCCATTATGATTAGCTTTAGTGATCTTTTGATCTGAAAGCTTTTTTTTGGGGGGAAAAGAACATTAATTATATTTAGTTACTAGTCTGAGTGCTGCAGGTTTAGCTTGCTACGCGTCACTTGCATAGTTATTCATAAACTATATTATAAGGAATATAACTAATATGTGCTTCGAGACAATGTTTTGAGAAAACAAATTAAACAAGTTGGTAGCGGCTTGTTAAAAGCCTCAGTGGCGAGGAGTGTACGTACTCTTAGCTAAATGTCAGGGGTCATAGATTCCTTAGAGGCGATGTTCACAATGGTCAAACAGTGGCGCTCTCTATCGTCAATATGAACCGATACTTAACTAAATCTTTCGTTGTATCTCCTGGAAAAGTAGGTCATTAAGAAAAACATTTTTTTGCTCTTATTTCATTAAAGAGCTGATTATACACGTGATTGGTGCTTCGTGCATAATCCTAGTACCTATCAAGTATTGCCAAAGTTTAGAATATAGACTTTGGCAATACTTCTGATAGACTCAGAACCTGTGAAACACACCTGTACTGAAAGACTCAGAAAATGTGAAGAACTCACACTGTACTGACAGACTCAGAACTGTGAAACACACTGTACTGACAGACTCAGAACTGTGAAACACACTGTACTGAAGACTCAGAACTGTGAAATACTTTGTACTGACAGACTCAGAACTGTGAAACACACTGTACTGACCAGAACTCAGAACTGTAAAACACACTATACTGTCAGAACTGTATGTACTGACAGACTGCAGAACCTGTGAAACACACTGTACTGACAGACTCAGAACTGTGAAACACACTACGGACAGACATAGAACAGTGGAACACAGTATTGACAGACTTGTAACGAACTGTGAAACGAACAAAGCTTTCACCGGAAAGAAATAACTTTTAGTAAATAACGGCGGAATCCTTGGCTTTGATATTGCCTAGAATAATAATATTTCTATCAGACACAGCCGAGCTCATGACAGGTGTGTATTAGCCTGCCGGTCTGGTTTCTCACTACTAATTACCATATAAATACCTCTATAATGACTTTGCTTGACACGACTACTCACCGGATTAACTTCTCATCTTATATACCGAGTTATTGATGTTTGTTTCAATGCGACCTGAGTGCAAGACGAGACATCCACTATTTACTTATATAGGACCACCTAACATGTGCTACAAGGGCACATGGGCACTGTTCCTTGTTTCTAGCTGGCCATGCCAAGAGTTAATGACGTCATACTTTTACCTTATATAATAGGGTGCCATAACACGACACGGTGGCGACACTGTCCGGGGTATCAGCCTGTCAAACTCATACATTGATCCTGATATGCATTTTTAAACTTTTCTTATTTCGTACGCGATATATTAATATTATTTCTCTGGCATGTCGTCCTAATTTACAGTCTCCTAAATGTTCGCTTGTTGGAAAACGAAAGGGGGGGAGGGGGGGTAACCACTCTGTATCTGCTTTATTGTCAGACATGGCTGCCAATTGCATTAGGACAACTGTCAATTAGAAGACGACTGGATGAATAATGCACTCTGCAATGTGACAAGCGAGCCGTTATATCAGATGGAACTGAATACTGGATATAATATAATGTTACATCATAGTAACTATATACCATATCATAGCTACAAGTGTGGCGGCCCTGACATATTACGTGATCATACTAGTCCCTGTGTCAGTATTAGTCATCTTTACTTCTTTATTTATATTAATCACATGGAATGTTTATGTTAGCCAGAGAGGAGGAGGGCGGCAAACAGGTCGAGTCCTCAGTATTGTGCATCAGACAGGGGTTTCTATTTCAATCCAATGTATTGAACAGTTTATTATTTCTATGCTGTTTTCTGGTCTTTATATTTCCTCTTTCTCAAGGATGTACTGTGACATTGTACGGTGAGGAACTGCACCGGCTTCTTACTTAGTCGATACCCATAAGTGATAACCAATTATAGCCATTACCAAAGTAACCAAAAATACGTGCTGTAACTTATAATTTACTGATTTAAAAGAACGTTAGGTTAGTATTAGTTCATAGTTTTCATTAAAAGTATGACACATGGTTGAAATCAGTCGACAGCGTAGGAAAATAGTGTAGAGTTACCAATGAGCTTTGCCTGATATGAAATTGTGGGCGTGGTTTAACACCCAGCACTAATCTCATTGGCTCTGAGTTTAACCGTGTGTCGCATACGATAGGAGTTGCCGACACTATTTATCAAACAAATTATTTTTTTAATGACTTTTAAAAGTTTAAAGAGATATAAAGTGTTTGATTAATCAAAGCTAGTCCGTTCATCCTGCCATTGCACTTAAGTTTTAATTCTCCTAATAAAATATTTCCTAATTTGAATTCATTCCTATGATATTATTTTTCTTTTGCTGTTTATAATTACATTTATTTACTTAATAATTTGCATAAATACTGCATACATTTCCATTATTTTGACCTTTTTTTATAATATTATTCTTTTCAACTTTTCTCTACTTACACATTACGTTTGTTTTAGTATATTCCCATTTTATTTATTTTATATAGAATACTTATTTTTTCTTTTTATTTTTTTTACAACTTCAAATCCTTTAATTATTCTTTTTATTATTTTAAATGGTTTTTTTTTTATTGTAATTGTAGTTACCCTTTAAATTCCTTTTTTTGTACTAATTATTTGCACTTACATTATTGTATACTTTTTGTATTTTTGTAAAAAAGCGCAAGCTTGTGTATTATATATAAATAAATAAATAAAAAAAAAATTCATTTCCAAAATCTCATTAATACACTTGTTTTACTGTAGCGCGTTTACAAGAAAATACAGTTTTACATTTAAATTTTCTATTGAAAATATATATATCAATATATCATATATATATCATTTATATCAATAATATCAATACACATGCACACACACACGTATAAGCTCCGATGTTATTTTCAATGAATGGAACCTGTAGGTGGTGAAACGTGGACATTTATTGCAAAGTAAATGTGTTAGGTTACTTCCCAAAATACTTAAACACATTTTCCTGGCCAACACAGTTCCCGAGATATCTAAGTTTGCTACAGTTAAGATTAGTTGATCGTTTAACTATTTGAATGTTATAGTTGTTGTAAAAACTGCTGACGATATGCTTGCTTTGTACTTGTCATTAAACCACAGGTCTACAGAACAAATAACTTGTAAAGTATCATGTACTTGAAACCGAGATTTTAAATGAATTATCCGTTATAGATTTGTTGAGACCTCCTGAGCGGTTATTTCAAAGTTGTCTGTGTGTGTGTGTGTATCTGTTATCATATTAGCTCTTAGTTTATGCATGCTAAACAGTTCAAGAGGTAAAACTTGGCACAAAAGTCAATCTATCGATCTAGTTGTGCTTTCCGACGAGCGGAGCCAATCCCAAGAAAAAAGTGTCGTTACCTCGTAATTTTGTTTATTATGGAAATACTTGGGTTCAGACCTGAACACTGTTGCGCTGAACACCTTCATTATAAATAAGAAATAAAGTTGAACTTCAAGTTAAAAGTGAAGTCAATGCCTTGGGCGAGAAATACCCAGGATAAAATATTTTGGTTTTTGAAGCTTAAATGGTTTAAGAGTAACTTGTATTTAAACTGTCTTATTAACATATTGATTATGATCAGTTTGGTCCAATAGTTCACTACGACTATATAAGTTTGACTTGATTATCAGTTGATTGGTTGTAGGGGTTATCTAATGACATATATAATTGGTTTGGTGTTGCCGAGGCGCTGCCGAGACATAGACTCACGTTTTTCTCACTAAATGCCATTTGGGGACTTTTACTTTCTAGTTTGTTGTATTGATAAAGTTTACGTATTTATTTCCTTTGACTTCCTGGTTTTATAATTATTATTATTATTTAGATATTCGAATGATCTATCTAGTCGCTAAGTATTTATAAAACTTTTAAAGTCACTATTTGTCTTACATAAAATCTTATTGTTTAAATTCTTATGATCATTAACTGCATTCAACAAGTGGGTTAAATAAAATGCAGCATATGCAACAAGTGTTATAAATGAGACTGTATCATTTGCAACAAGATTCGAATGGGGGTAAACGGCATAAGCTATTAGGAGAGGTCCATTGCAGTTTTTACAAATGCATGAATAAAACTGCGTAACTAGTAGAATGAACATTACTACATTTCACACAACAAAGTATCTTTAATTCTCGTAATAGTTTGTAAAAGTATTATAATGATTTGCAAGAAGAAAATGAAGATGTATGGGAATTGTTTTAATTATATATTTCCATGGAATATTTGTAGTGTTATGAAGGAAGAAAGAGATAACCTTGACTTATTAACCCCATGTTACCTTCCTTAGTGCAGGTTATACTAGAGCTTTTCAAGGGTACCAACTAAGAAAATGACTAGTGAGTTCAGTCTTAATTTTATGAAGGCAACACTGTGTGCCTGCCAAGTTCTTATTCACTCAGGGGCAGTATAAATATAGCCAAACTTCTGAGGCCACCTTCTTCCAGCGTGAACTTTAATAACAGGCAATGAGCCTCTCGTGTCATCCCCATGAAAAAACTGTCCATGCATGGACTATTCACAACTCTATGTATTTTTAAAATTAATTTCTTAAAAATTATTTTTAAATGTAATTTTGTAATAAAAGCTTTCAGTAGCTCTCATCATGATTTGTTTAACTTTTGCTGGCAAGCGTGTGTAGACATGCAACCTCAGACACAAGCTTGCAACCAAAATTTGATTCATGTTCGACATAGCGAGATTGCATAGCCGCAAGTAGCTGGGGAGTGCCGGATGTTGAAAACGCTAATTGAACAGCACAGCTTTAAGTATATTAAGGACGAATCAAGGATATTTTATCATGGTTTCCTTTCACCTTTATTTACATCTTAATGTGACATCTCTCTATCCTTCATATTATATATAAAGGAACATCTTAGCGTTAAATCTCTTATCTTATAATTATATTGTTGACAGTAAAATTATGTGGCGGCAACTTGGTCATATTGAAACTATGTAATGGCCATACAACCATCAGCTGTGTTTTACTAGGCCCAGCAACTAGAACCACTATGGTTAATAGTATCGTTAGACATATATAGTTTGAGGTGGATGTAATAGTTTAGCGAATGGTAGACTGTCTGTTTTTTTTTTGCAAGGTACTGTTTTTACCTTGCATAAATGTTCAATACTACTGAATTTTGCAAAATATGAATAATTGATGAATGCCCTTTTGAAACTATTCTCATATGTTGCTCAGCATATTGCTTGTTACATTCCTATGTGTCTCTCGCACAATAATATAGTAGTAGTAGCTTGACATAGGTAGTACCACCATGACGAAAGCTAGTACCACCATGGCGAAAGCTAGTACCACCATGGCGAAAGCTTGTACCACCATGGCGAAAGCTTGTACCACCATGGCGAGTAAACATAGTACACCTATGGCGAAATCTTTGCCTACATTAATTTGTTACCCTCTATGACGGTCCTTCAGAATCATACTTGCTTGACTTCTCATGTGATGTAGAAACCAATGCAAAAAATAATAAATTATCCCTAAGAAGTTACTTGTGAAGGGCTTTCACTATGAGTGGGCCTCCGAATTTGCCTCTCTATCCAAAACCTAATATAAATAGCCGCTGTGATGTCAGCCGTATTTTGCCCAAGCAGTTCCTCATGATTTTATTTTTTTTAAGTCGAAGATAAATCTATTTTTTTATATACTATGGAACTGAGAATTGGTCGAGCATGATTGAACCGGTAGCCCGGGGCGGTACGGGGTACAGTACCCGTTCACATCTCACCCCGCGGCTGTGAACCAAATGAAGTCCGTGTTCTCTATAAGAAGTAATAATAGTGGATTAAGGTAAGGACGGGAGGGAGGAATATACGACTCGGTTCTCTGGATTATTGAGAGAGAACTGAACCGTACCTTCCTCTCTCCAGTATTTATCTTCATCCAACCCTATGATCAAGATAAATAGCCTCATATTAATCTTTATTTTAACACCCGTGCTTTTGAACAAGCCAGTTTTCCACCAGACCAGGCTCTACTTAACCTGTTTGCCACCTCACCAGGTTCCATCTAACCGGATTGCCACCACACCAAGTGCAACCAAACCAGTTCGAAACGAAATAATTTTGTACCAAACATATTTTCCACACAACCAGTTTGGTTTACAGCAGTTTGAAATCAACTCAAACCAATAGAGTTAGATAAAAATAACGCTATAAGATTGAGAGCAATAAATAAAAACTTTGTACTCCTAGTTCAATAATTATTTGAAATTAGTTTTTAGATTCTTTCATACTCATGACCTTTAGCGTGAAATAAATAGGAAAAGTTGAATCTGGTTTATGAGGTGCCTCTCGTTTCACTTATCAGTTACAGGACTTTGCAAGTCGAGTTAGAAGTGGCTTAGCTACAAACAGTGGCGTAGCCAGGATTTAATTTCGGGAGGGGCTGAATATATATATATATATATATAATATATATATATATATATATATATATATATATATATATATATATATATATATATATATATATATAATATATATATATATATATATATATATATATATATATATAATATAAATATATACATATATATATATATATATATATATAATATATATATATATATATAAATATATATATATATATATAATAAAAATAGAATCAGCCTCAGAACATAACTTACGAATGAATCAGGATAAGGCTTATAAAAACACACTCACTTCTCTCGTGCCAACGTTTCGAGCATGGACATGCTCTTCATCAGGGCAACAGAGAACTACGTTAAGCGTAAAGTCATAAAAATAAAAAATTACAATAAAAGTAAACTTAAATACATTTAAAACAAGGGCAGGCCTTGTTTTAAATGTATTTAAGTTTACTTTTATTGTAATTTTTTATTTTTATGACTTTACGCTTAACGTAGTTCTCTGTTGCCCTGATGAAGAGCATGTCCATGCTCGAAACGTTGGCACGAGAGAAGTGAGTGTGTTTTTATAAGCCTTATCCTGATTCATTCGTAAGTTATATATATATATATATATATATATATATATATATATATATATATATATATATATATATATATATATATATATATATATTTATATATATATATTGTGCAATGTTTTCAAATTATTTTTATATCTTTCAATTTCATGTTATATTTTTTTTATATATGTTATGATATTAATATTATAAGTTTATTGTTAAAAAATACATGTTGTGTAATTTATTATTTTTATATATTTTAATAGGTTTTTTTTTTTCACACATTTATTGCGGGTTTAGGTTATGTAAAAATTTCGGGGGGGGCTGAAGCCCCCTCAGCCCCCCCTGGCTACGCCACTGGCTACAAACATAGTAAACAAGTTCATAATTCATCTAGTTTTATCTCCAGTTGCCATGCTATCTAGGTAGAGGCAATAAAACAGTTGTTACGTCGTCCACCATTTTGTTTTCGCTCAGAAAAAAGAATGATTTGTAAAAAAAAAATAGGAGATTTTTTATTAATTTTCCTTATATATCTGGAAAAGTAATGCATTTCCTCAACGAATCCAAAATCTACATTTCCTCGAATGAGGAACCCGCATATTTTTTTTTGATTTTTTCATGAAATATATTCTAAAACCTTACACAGAAGATGTTTAACTATTAAAATGTTTTATTAATTAATTTTAAATGTAAAGTAAAGTAATAATTATAATCAGATATTTTGAGTTTTATGAGTGAGTTAGTTTTCTTACATTTATGGTGTGACGTCACATGTACTGCTGATAAATTTGCTTTATTTTGATAAAGCTTAGTTTCTGAAAACGGTGTAAGTGATTTGGCGGCATTTTAATGTCTCTGCTTTCTTGTTCTAACTAATCTAACGATTTAATAACCTAACACAACGTTTTAAAGCAATACAAAACTACCCGTGACGTCACATTCCATTATAGTTCAATATTTCACTTTTTATTTAGTTGCACTTGATCTCGCAACTTGCATCAAATAGAGTAAAACTTTATGAAAGCATAAAGTCTCATACTATGAAACAACTTAAATAACATGCATGTCCTTATTGCCCTTTTAGATGATTTGAAGACCTCCTTAGTGGTTTTACAATGTTTGTGTGTGTGTGTGTGTGTGTATAGTGGTAAAAGTGTGTAATTTCACATAATAAGTAACTAGTAATGCGTTGCTTCAGGAATTTACGTTAGAATGTAATAAAAGTTGGGCCGCCATATTGAAGGTATTTTTAAAACTATTGGTTAGTTTATTCATGCTCCATATATTTTCTTTTTCTACTCTGCAAGAGTTTAAAACGATAAGCAACACAAAGTTTCCTCAAAACTTTTTCCGCCATTTTAAAATTATTGGTGGCACTATAACCAAATAACTATAACAGCTCTGAAGACTAATTATTACAACAGTAGACCAAGTTTCATTAAAATCGGTTAATGTCTACGGCAGTTATCGTGACACGTACAAACACGCCGTCCCAAACTTCCGAAATGAAACAACTCATTGACGTTGGTTTAATAAATGTTTAAATTTTATGCTATAGTATATTGTATAAAATTGCGGGTACCAATTATAAAATTGTACGAGTGAAGGGGGTACCAAGTGGTGTGAATGAGTCAAGCAAATCTGATATGAAGAGGAATATTTTCCCGTATCTGATTTTCCAAATGTTGGTTTGACTCAGTGTTTGTAACATTGTGCTTTATTATTTAAAGATTTAAATGTTGTGCAGAAGCAGGTATTGCCGGCACCTCACTCCTTCAGTATCCCAGTCTCATTATTCTCATGTATACCGTAGGTATACCTATATGTATATAGGAAAAGTATCGTTTTTGCAAAAAAATCCGAAACCGGGATGTCACTAGAATTATCCTTTTAAAATGCTTTAAGGCCTCCTAAGAGGTGCTCACAAAGTTGTCTGTGTGTGTGTTCGTGTCTGTTATTATCGTAGTTCCGAGTATACTTTTACTAGAGAGTTGAAACTTTGTACACAAATCAGTCTGTAGGTGTAATTGTGCTATATGGAAAATATTTTTTATGGCCCGCAATAATGGCTCAGCAAAAATTCCGAAATATTATAAAACGCGGAAAAATGTTGCGATCAATTTGAAATTAGGTACGTACGTAGCCTTATTAGATATATTTGTAAAGATTCATCTCATTATCAGAATTAGTTCAATTTTTATTAATTATCCCAAATGAATTGAAATTTGGTGCAAAGTGTAAACTTTTACATAATAAATAAAATACACCAAGTTTCCTTTCACTACAACACGTATAACTATGTTTTTGTTGGATAGTAAAAGTTAAGCAGCATTGAGCTAGGTCAGTGCCTAGATGGGTGACCGCTGGGAATTAGAAAAATGTATTTACTATCTGAGGACGAGCGAAGCGAGTCTCAAGTCGTGTTGCAGTATAAATTTTACGATTTGTATAAGTCAGAGGACGAGCGAAGCGAGTCCGAAGTTGGGAGGGTGAGCGCGCGGAATTTGACGTGATGAGGAAAAGTATCGAGGTACCCCCGTACCCGATGTTTCCCAAACTGATAGTTGTGATTGATAGAAACAGGGCTATTAGCCTGACAAAAATAATCATCCATTCACCGTTACAATGAACAAAATAATTTTAATGTAGTTAAAGACTGTCTGACATTTTTGCTGTAATGATGTTTTGCGGTTAACAATAAAAAAGGATTATAATGGATATGATTTGAAAGCGCGACAATATGTGGGACACTTTGTTGTTTTGTCATTTTAACCTTTAACAGGATTTATTGTGATGAATGTAGTTATGTAGGCGTTGTCAGTGTTTTCCTTACAGGTTAAAGTATTAAGTGTATTTTTTTTAACTCATACGTTACAATTCAGAAAACAAATTAATTTTTTGTGATTTTATAGAACTTGAACCAAACAAATGTCATATTTCAATTCATATTGACAAACATAGCTTGTGAGAGCTTTTAGTTGTCAATTATAGATATATAGTATTATTAGATATAGATATATATTCAAAGCACTTTCAACCTAACATAAGGCCATCATCAGTGCTACTATAATACTAAATTTTTTTAATATTTGTCTGACTTCCTCTTCTTCACCAGTAATAATTTGCCTACCGACTTATCTTCCTTTTTAGTGAAATTTCAAAGAAAAAATTAGCTTATGAGATTGGGGACATGAAGAGAGTTTGTAAGTGGATGTAATCCCCGATCAAGAATATATGTATATATATATATATACATTTTTTTATGTTTCCTCTAGTAATCTCCACTAGAGGCCGTTTATTTTCAGCACGTTCCACAACTGTATTACATGCCTTTTAAAAACAAATATGTATAAATCTGGTTTTCTCTTCTTAATATTTCTTTTCTTCTTTTGGTTAAAAAAGTGTTGAATGTTTTCAATGGGATATTTTCATTCAAATTAAAATGTTGAGATTCATAAAGTTTCTTTTCCTTTTTTTTTAATGATTCCAATCTGATATTTTCAATTAAATTAATATATGTATATATATATATGTGTGTGTGTGTGTGTGTGTGTGTAGAAGTATTTTGTGTACAAGACGTTAGTACAAAAATCAACCTTATTCATGTCCTGTTTATGAAATATGTGTGACATCATAAAGCCACAAAAATGACCCCATCAACAATTAAATAATCACAAATCATCATATTGTGTTTAGATTGCGCTGAATGCTTACGTACTTACTACTATGTAGAGTTCACTAGAATACAAAGTTCCATTTTATTATCAGTATTAGTCATGGTTTTATTTATTGATATAATATGCCAATCAATAAAACCAATAAAAAAAACATTATATCATTGATTGACATAATGTACACAAATCACGTTTTTTACTAATACATTTGAAAATTCGCTAATATCGTGGAAGTATGCCACTTATATAAACCAGAAATATGAAGAAGTGATAAAAAAGCACCAAACAACCACGTGGCCGCGAAGTAGCCACAGGGTGGCGCGGGGCGTAGCGTGTGCGTCGCGTAGCGGCAAAGAGACCAAAGGCCTCTTGTTTCAGTTATTTAATCACGCCTTTTCGTTATATGTTTATTTATTTTGTCTTAGTTATTATACTTTGTTGTTTTTGTTTATTTTTGTCTTAGTTATTATACTTTGTTGTTTTTGTTTATTTTTGTCTTAGTTATTATACTTTGTTGTTTTTGTTTATTTTTTTCTTGTTTTTTTTTATTTTTGTCTCAGTTATTATACTTTGTTGTTTTTGTTTATTTTTGTCTTAGTTATTATACTTTGTTGTTTTTGTTTATTTTGTCTTAGTTATTATACTTTGTTGTTTTGTTTATTTTTGTCTTAGTTATTATACTTGTTGTTTTTGTTTATTTTGTCTCAGTTATTATACTTTGTTGTTTTTGTTTATTTTTTAGTTTTATACTTTGTCTTAGTTATTATACTTTGTTGTTTTTGTTTATTTTTGCCTTAGTATTATTTTGCCTTTGTTATTTTTGGTTACTTTGTTATTAGTTATTATACTTTGTTGTTTTGTTTATTTTTGTCTTAGTTATTATATTTTGTTGTTTTTGTTTTTTTTTGCCTTAGTTATTATATTTTTTCGTTTAGGCACTGAAGGTCGGTAACACCGCAAGTCAGTTTTGTTAGTAAACTACAGATTAATGTTGAGATACTGCTTTCTACATTTAAAGGGTCGCTTACAGCTGCACCTAAGTAACTCTGACAGTCCTAACGTGTCCTACTTGGTGCAGACCTGTCATTTCACTCCAATATCTCTATCATTAAACCCTCAAGAATAAATCTCGTGGGGGATATGCAGTATAACTGACAGAGGGTATCGACTGTACCTGTGTACCTTCACAGCCCTGACGTAACCATCTGGAAATATATAATTCCAATAACTGTCGAGTGCCATTAATTTATTGAGATTCTCAAAGAGGAATAATCACCTTAGATATTGTGTCGGTTGACTAAAGGAATAAATAAGGCGAGGTTACAGTTACCTCAGGTTGCAATCACCCGAGACTATTCCTGCACTAACTACACCCCAGCCATTATGTAAACATTTTATTTATTTTATATAATAATTGTTTCTACAGTTATGCATTACTTTACACTATGATTCCAAAGCAATATTATCATTACATTGCTATTTTTTAGCGTAACTAAACTCAGTGTAGATAACTATTTGAGTGTAGTTCAACTATTGTTTGCCATAAAAAATATACATTTTCTTTTTTAAAGTAAAACAAGTGGAATCGATTTCTTCTCCTCGATTCCTCCACAGCTGTCATCACAACAACATCATCAGCGTAAATTTCTTAATGCTTCGGATTTGATAAACTCGACCTCATAACGTAAAAGTTACACCAGATATCCAGAGTAAAATAGCTTTGAATTTGCTTTGCTAAGAATAATGTCCACCTAAAGTCTAATGAGATATGTCAGTAGACTCATCAAGTTCTTTTTTGACAAAAGTCAAGGAATATAATATAGGTGTTATACAGATTGTAAAGCTTTATTTAGATTTTTATAAGTGGCCCCGGCCGCCCGCCTTTTTGTATGTATAATGGCCGCCACACATCACACGTGTGTATCTTGTGAACTTGTGAATATAATGTCGTTCTGTTCTTAAGTCTTTTTGTTTATTTTATTATTTAATGTCTTGGACATTTACATAACAATAGGTAAATATGCAAACCAGAGCCATATTACAATCATTAGTTCAGGGTTAATTTTCCTATTTTATGTATTTTGTTTATTTCTAGGGTGTGAGGGTGTATTGGGTGAACTAATGTATTGGAGCGATGTCAAGGATTTTATTGCTGAGGTGAACTAATTATTGTCAAGGATTTTAGCGATGGAGCGATCAATATTGCTGAGGTGAACTAATGTATTGGAGCGATGTCAAGGATTTTATTGCTGAGGTGAACTAATGTATTAGAGCGATGTCAAGGATTTTATTGCTGAGGTGAACTAATGTATTGGAGCGATGTCAAGGATTTTATTGCTGAGGTGAACTAATGTATTGAAGCGATGTCAAGGATTTTATGCTGAGGTGAACTAATGAGAGCGATGTCAAGGATTTTATTGCTGAGGTGAACTAATGCGATGTCAAGGATTTTATTGCTGAGGTGAACTAATGGAGCGATGTCAAGGATTTTATTGCGAGGTGAACTAATGTATCGATGTCAAGGATTTATTGCTGAGGTGACTAATGTATTGGAGCGATGTCAAGGATTTTATTGCTGAGGTGAACTAATGTATTGGAGCGATGTCAAGGATTTTATTGCTGAGGTGAACTAATGTATTGGAGCGATGTCAAGGATTTTATTGCTGAGGTGAACTAATGTATTGGAGCGATGTCAAGGATTTTATTGTTGAATTTATTTGTCATTTTTCTATCTCACTGTAGGTAAGATTTAAGCTGGTATACCAGCGTTGCAGCTTAATTCCAGTGTTAACTATTGAGGTAGCATGCAGAGCAGAACCACAGCATGTGTTGAGCTCCTCCTACATGGTGTCTCTATGATACGAAGCAAGACTTAAAACCAGGAAATAAGATCTTAGATCCTGGTATTAATTTACCTATATTACTACATCATTCCAGATTGATATTTTGCTTAAAACCGGAGACATTCATATTTTAAACTACCGAACACCACTGTTTGACCTCTCTGGTCCTTTTGGTTTTTACAATGACATCATGTAGGTACTGGAAAAAGAAAATATTTACAAAACTGTCCATTGCAAAACTGTAAATCACACAGAAGTGTGATTTACAGTTTTGCAATGGAAGCGGGAAATATTGGTTGAACTATAGGTAAATATGAAACGCGAGAGACTTGCCAACCTGATTGTGTAAAATCTTTTTAATGAATTATGTGTCTTTGTTTAACCTGTTTGAAAGCGTGACAAAAATAGTGTATACTGTCGACACTGCTTGCTTTACTGTTGTAGGTTGGTTAGACTGTAATACCTCAGGCTGACATTACAAAGTATATTTGTTTTACACGTTTAAAGTAAAATAATATATCGGGGAAGGGGTTTACAAGGGGTTTACTGCCTCTGCGTGTTTAACACAGCTAATGTTAATTGAGTCAGAGCAGTTATTCGCTTAAGGTTGAGTGAGACTTATTCCTGTGTTGATTGCAAAGGAATACTCTGTCTTAGTCTTACTCTAATGATCTTGAATGTCATCATATTTTAATATTATAGGAATAAGTTTTACTTCATCTCAAATCTCGAGTAATGCCCTTATATAACCGCTCTATGTATAAAAGTAAACATTACAAAGACAAAAAAAAGATAATTTACTCTAAATGATATTCTATATTATAATCTTTTTCATAATAACTGTGAAAGTTGTCCAGGAAGCGAACACCTACTCTCCTGTGTTATTAGAGTTTGGTTTTACTATTAGTATCTAATGCTAAGAGTCGGAGTGAGAACTGATGAATGAGATTGGAATGCGTTCTGGATACAGTTAAAGTTTTGAAACCGGTTTCTCTGACTTTCAGGTTCATTCACAAATAAGACCGAGTGTAATCGCTCTGTATGTCTGTAGTTAGTTCTGAGACAACAAGGTTTTCAAGAACCGTCAAAAGATTTACGAGTCCAGGTACATGAATTGTAACCATATTAGTATTGCATTAGTGGTATAGTTGTTATTCTTAAAGCTAATGACTAACATACACAGCTTTGATCCCTGTTCTTATAGTGAACTACCTCCAATCCTTCTGTAGTTCAATGCGTTTCCATACACGCCATTCTACCTTTCCTCTAATAACTCCACTATTTAAACAAATATTACAAAATTTGCTGTTTAAATTTAAGTCGAGTAAGCTAACATTTAGCCTCCTCCGTGGCCGAGGTTGTTAAGGCGTTAGTCTTTACACTGACCTTTGGCACCCACGGAGGTCTGGGGTTCGCATCCCATGTTACCCAAGTAGTTTATAGAAGATTATTGTTTAGATAAATTATCAAAAACTTAGGAATTCACTTTGAGCGTAACGGTTGCTACTACCACCCGAGGTGGTTCCCGCAGGGGTTATCCGTGATGAGCCGCAAGGCTCTAAACAGGCATTATTATAATTATTATAAGCTATCTTTGCAGCTTTCAAAATTCAGTCTCTTTGCTCGCTATTGGCTAAAAATCATCATCTTGACAACTTGCTTTTACTTAATGATGATTACTTAGTGTCCGCGTGGCGTCATATATATTTTTATCACGCGAAATTTGTATTTTTTATCTCTCAAACTACGAGAGCAGTTTTTTTTTATTAGAATTACCAAATTAGGTGAAGCGCGCAATATTGAGGTCTGTAAAATGCGTTCAGTGTTGTCGGATTTTTATAAAAAAAAACTATATTATAAGAGGCATACTAGTTATGTTTGCTTAGCTTTTGTACAAAACTTAACATTTCTTCGACAAACAGCAACGACGCAATGTGGGATTTTACAAAGGAATTTAGGTTGCGTGTTCAACTCCGTGGACCAGAGACAATTATTCCGAGTGTCAGAGTCTAGTGGGAAACACTCTGATTATAGTGCTTGATATTTCCGGTGTTATTAGTCCAACTTAATAACACGTTGACTGACCAGTTAATCTTGTTAAGTGGCGCCTCAGCTTCATTCAATCTTTTTTCTATCTTATACCCTATCAATTATGCGTGTTATGAGTGTTCGGTTCCAAAAAGAAAATAAAACATTGCCTATTAGCAAATTTTCAAAGAAAAAATGAGCTTGGTTGGGGTCATAGAGGGGCGTGTGCGAGAGGTGGATTTTTTTGATGGGGGAACTCACTGATCAAGAATATGTATGCATATATATATTATATAATATATATATATATATATATATATATATATATAATATATATATATATATATATATATATTTATATATATATAGAATCGTTTCTATGGTACACGATAAATTTCGAACGCTTTCTCGGATCGAAATGAAACATTGCACAAAAATCAACCTTCTTCATGTCCCGAACCCTATTATTTATGCAATATGTGTGACGTCATTAACCTACAATAATGTCCCCATAAACATTTAAAAACACCTCAAATCTTCAAAAAGTGTTAAAATAAAGTTGAAATTTCTACATATGTACTTCTACTTATGGTTAACTAAAATACGAAGGTTTAGTTACGTTTTTTTACTAATACATTTAAAAATTCGCATGTATCGTGGCAGTGTGCCACTTATATAAATCTCTAATATGACGAACTGATAAAGTACAACAACCAGGTGGCTGCTTCGGCCTTTTCTTTTATATTCTAATATACTTTGTTGGTGTTTTTTCTGAATTATTTATTTTGGAACACTTCCTTTGGTACTAAATTTGGTATGCGCGTTATTGAGGTGTGTATAAATCAACCAGTATTCAAATTCAATTGATAAACATGGTTTCTGAGCATCTATGATCTACTGGAAACGGCAAGTCTCAACCGAGGTTAAATGGGAGTTATAACTGTTACTTGCAGTGTGCGGTACGTGTATTCGATTTGCTGACGACTCTAAACTCACTGGATGTTTAGAAAAGTATTTATTTGAGTAGAAAGAGTATGGCAATTATAAGACTGTACTGTGTGCATGGATTTAAACAGATTAGATTTGAGTGGAAAGGAATGAAAAACAAATGTGTTAATAATGTTAAATGACCATTTTGTGTTAGATTTTTTTTAGTTTAGGTACTTTTCCAGCAAGGTTTCAGCTGATAACCTTTATGAGAGTTTAAACCCTCCACGACTACAGTGAATATGAAACCATAAATTGCGAAATGTTTCCGATTGTAGCATCTTCAACTCTCAACACTTCCCTTTATACGAGTTATCATTAAACTCATCTCGTAAAAATAATTTTATAAAATATATGCATTACGACAAGAGAGAGAAGTATAATAAGTTATCAGTGATGGTTTGACGCCGCGGGGAAGGCGTACGTCTCTGTGGCACTGAGGCTGTAAACGACCTCTTTTGTGATGGAGTAGTGTGCCGTGCGTATAGGGTTTCTACAAACTGCAGATATTTGTAAAATTATTCCATGAACTAACTTCTATTGAGATATAATATGATAAAATATTATTTTTTACCTGGATTTGATTTAATTCTTTTTACTATTTCTATTTCAAGCACAGATCTGTATTTAACTCTCGGTTAGGAGTTTCATCAACCCATGATATGACGTCATGAAAAAAAGTTGATGCCTGAAATGGCTTTAAAACAGATTATCACATATTGAGGTAGAAGGCAAACTAAATCCAGTGGCCAATCGATTTTGTTTTTGCAAACAAAATCGAAACTGGCAATTAACTTAATTATATCATTACCGACGAGTTCCTAGATGTTGTGAAGTCCTTAGTTCTGTTTTGTAAGATGTACTAATTCAATGTTGTGTTGCATTCCAGATGGCTGTTGTCTGCAGATAGTAGTTATTCCAGCAGAGTAAGTAGAACCAACTGTTTTTCAGCATGCGTTTATTTGATCGTGATATATCAGAGATAAAGAATACACCGATATGTATAATGTTCACATAGCTATTTTATTACAAAGTAGAAGCTTCAGAAGAATAAAAAACATTGTAAACAGTATTGAAAAAGATTGAGACAGTGTTGCCAATGTAAGGAGTGACTTATAGTTTCCCTGTTATCATCTCTACCATGACTGTATTGACAATCTGTTCCGCTTTTATTTCATTGCTTCATTAAACAAATCTATTTACTGACAAATCGTCCGACATCTTGACTTTTCTCACACTTTTTAGCAAAACTATTGTTTACACCTACAATTACTGAAACTTTCTGAAATGAAGTGGTTTTGTGTTAACATGTAGAAATAACATGTAGACTCAGTATGAACGTAGACAGGTTTGTATGTTGCACATACTAAATTTGCTGCGATTCTAATAAATATGCTGCTCCTTGTTTGGGGAATAAAACAGAATTTTTGCCTGACAAGGCTGTGTAACTTCACAAAGTTATTAGGTAAACAAAACAAGTTAAAAATATGATAACATAACGAACTTGATGATCCAAGCTCAATTAAAAAAAACATTATAATGAAAAATAATAGTTATTTATGCACCAAGGGAGTAAAGAATGTCATTATTACCCTGAGCTATATGTTTGGTTCCTGAGGCAAAAGCCGAGGAACCAAAGGATTTAAATCCTGAGGCGAAGCCGAGGATTTAGTTGTTTAACTCCTGAGGCGAAGCCGAGGGAGTTATAGCTATTTACTCCCGAGGCAAAGCCGAGGGAGGAAATTATTGCGAAGGAATAATGGCATTTTACTCCCAAGGTGCATACAAGATTTTATCTCCAGACGTCGACATTGAACATAAAGTAAGAATGTCTTTTTTCATTTCTTTTTTCAAGATTTTTTTAACTGAAAATTATCTTACCTTTTATTAAGAAACTCGTCGTTTGATGAAATATGCAAAAAGTCGTCAACTTGGTTCTTAGTAAAAACATTCGCTTTCTTTGCAACATAACCTTCGGTTTTTTCTTTTTAATATTGCTATTAGTGATGCATAGCTTTTGATATTAAAATTTTCTCTCACAAGCAAATATGATTTGATCATTGAATGCAGTGACTGCAGACTTTGTTTTTCATTCATTATTAAAATAAACAAGCAATGAATTTTCACTTACTTTTTGTAAATTATGATCATGACACCAACTTTTAAAATTGTTACATGCTTTGTCATATAACTTTTTCGATTTCGTCGGTAACAAGTTTTCTTTTACCAAGTTCGCTTCAATAGCAATGTCAGGAGGTGTATTGTTAAAAAGATCGTCAATATCGCACACAATATTATCTGACATAATGAAATATTAGAGTAGAATATTAGAGCAGTTATAAGTAATATTTTAATCTAATTATTAAAGTTTAAGACAGATTAAACAGTTAAAGCTAAGGTTTTAAACTAAAAAAAAACTTTGATTTAATGATATTTTTGTCGAAAAAAAACAATGAGTATGCAAATCTTGAAATGATTTTAAAAAATCAGGATGGCCAACTTAATTTTTTTACTTTTAAATAAAGAACTAGTTTTTATTTTTTAAATTATTTTATTCTTATATTATTTGGCATTACACTAGTTCTACTTAAAATGATTGTTAATGTTTATTCTTTTTTTTTATACATCTTATTCTTGTATATCTCTTATTTATAGGTATCTTAGTTTTCAAATAAAAATAATTATACACTATTCAGTTTGTCGATTATTAAGTTAAGTTGGCAACTGTTACTTTTTACTCCCAAGGGAGTAAAAAGTACTTTTTACTCCCTTGGGAGTGAAAAGTGATTCTTTACTCTCTTAAATCTTGTCATTAAATTTCGTATTATATACCGTCTGGAGATAAAAATGTTTTACTTATTTGGGAGGTGTTTTCCTTCTAGTGGCTGTCTACCTGGAGTTCACTGCGTCGCGCCTTTTTAATCGAGTTCCAATATTGTCCTGGTTCAAATCTCACTCAGGCCACATGGTTTTCACGCCACCCAGCGTGTAATGATATTATTATCTTCTCTGCTCACATACGTCTATAAACATTGCGTTGAGTACATACGTAATGTATGTACTGTACAAATACGTTCTAAACTAAAATACATCGTGTTCGGATCGGTAATCATGTTTATTTGAAAATAACAGAGTGAAATAACTTACAATAGATACTACTACTAATTACCTTGCATGTGATGGAAATTCTAAACAATCAATTCTACAATAAAATCCGAAACCGGGATGTCACCGGAATTATCCGTTTCACGTGTTTTAAGACCTCCTGAGTAGATTTTACAAATTTTTCCGTCTGTGTGTGTGATGTGTGTGTGCGCGTCTTTTTTTTCGTAGCTCCTAGTTTATTTATGGTAGAGAGTTAAAATTTTGTACAAAAATCAGTCTACTGCTGTAGTTGAGCTATTCGGAAATATTTTTTTTATGCTGAGTCATTACTGGGGGTTACCACAATAATGACAGCAGAAATTTCGAAGAAATTATAAAACGCGGAAAAATAATGCGATCAATTTGAGATTTCAAACGCATGTAGCCATGTATAAGACTAACATACGTGCTAAGTTTAATCGCATTATCAGCATTAGTTTAACTTTTATTAAATGACTTTTGTACGTTTTTTTAATAAATTGTGAAAAATCGGGAAATAATGCAATTGTCGTGTCAGATTAGAGGCGTACTATCCTGTATTCACGTGTCAGATTAGAGGCGTACTATCCTGTACACAGCTTCACGTGTCAGATTAGAGGCGTACTATCCTGTACACAGCTTCACGTGTCAGATTAGAGGCGTACTATCCTGTCACAGCTTCACGTGTCAGGTACTCCTGTATTCACGTGTCAGATTAGAGGCGTACTATCCTGTACACAGCTTCACGTGTCAGATTATAAGGTATCCTGTAGAAGATTATAAGAGATTTAAAAAAAATTGTAGTTGTCTTAAGGTCGCAAATACTACAGTTTGATTAGTGACTGTATTGAGAGGTAAGACAATGGTTCTAGAACAAAGGTAACAAGGTCGGCCATGTTTAGATTTACAGCAATAACAATGTATTTTACAGTTAAGGAAGTTGCAAGGTACTTCATAATCAGCGAATTTATTTACCTAAATGTAGCGCTGGAGTACTCAGTGCTTGGCCTTACTAGTACATTTGCTTATTGCGTTTCTTTCCCAGATATCCTACTGTGTAATTTTGTCTTATTTTAGAATGGAAAATAAATATTTAACGTCATTTTCTAATTGAATTTATATAAAATTTGTTGCTTTAGCAAGAAAATAATTTGTAAATATAGAGGATTTAAATATTAAAATTTAAATCACAGTATTACAGTATAATTTTGTCTTATTTTAGAATGGAAAATAAATATTTAACGTCATTTTCTAATTTTAATTTAATTTTAAAACAAAAATCATAGATATATTTTTGTTTATAATGCTTCTTAATTTTAATATTATAGCATACTATTAATAATAGAGTATTAATAAAATCTCAATTAGTAAAATCAAATTTGTGAGAAAACCTTTCATGGCCGCGAAGCGGGCCTGTGTGGAGAGGCTGTGAAAATGCGCTAGATACATGGCAAAATGCCATGTAACAAGAACAATAATAAAACAACACATAATACAAACAACAACAATGTGGCCACAAGAAGGCCCCCGGGCCGCGAAGCGACCCGTGGGGCCGACGCCGCTGAGCGGACAAGGCGCGAAAATTTTAATATTTAAAATCTTATAGTATATAAAGTGCAGGCTGTTGAGCATAGAGTATAACCAAACCAGGCTTTTGGGGTGAGGCTCTATAAGCTGGTGTTGGGGAAGGTTACAAAGCCTAAATATCAGGTTATACATGTTTAAGGTTAGACTTTATCTCAATTACAACTAATTTGAACGAATCCACTTCTGGCCTTTTAGATTAACGAAATAGTTTTAGGAATTCTGGTTTTCTAAATTTTCTTCTTTATTTATTTGCTGCACGTTATTCTGTTCTATGTTGATCTTAATTTCTTAACGTATCTATTATTAAATTTTTCCATCATCATGAATTTATATGTTTGAGTTTTACTTAAATTAATTTCAATTCAAGGTATTTAATATTCTATATGTGTGTATAGAATACTCTATATGTGTGTATAGAGTACTCTATATGTGTGTATAGAGTACTCTATATGTGTGTATAGAGTACTCTATATGTGTGTATAGAGTACTCTATATGTGTGTATAGGTGTGTATAGAGTACTCTATATTGTGTATATAGAGTACCTATATGTGTGTATAGAATACTCTATATGTGTTTATAGAATACTCTATATGTGTGTATAGAATACTGTATATGTGTGTAGAATATTCTATTTATAATTGTTTTTCTACTAATAACTTACTTCTTTTTTTCGTGCTTTGCGCTATTAATGAGGAAATATTGCGATAGCAATAATAAGAAACTTTTTATATTTGTTTGATATGATATCAGTGATTTTAAAAGCAAAATACGTACTCGCAGTGGTAACCTTGGTCAGGTTACTCGATATACCTGTACCAAGTCAAGTACCGCTGTAAAAATGCCAAGGCTGTACATTCACTATCATATATCTCTCTTAAACTCAAATATATCTCTCTTCAAATCTTCTAATTGTTGTTTATATTTTTTAATCTTATTTAGTGAACTTGCAAGGCCTTGTAGTCGTTTCTCGAAACCTGCTCTCATGTCTCTTTGTATCCAAGTCCAGTTCGTACTGCGAATTTTTATGGTAAATAACGTATGGAATTTCGCAATTGCCAAATATTTCGATTTCATAACGTGTCAATAAAACGAGTTTCGAAAACTTTAAACTCTCCTTTATTTCTGTTTAAAATCGCACAAGTGATTTATCAAAAGTTATGTGCCGAGCTAAAAATCTCGCATGCACCTAGTTCAGAAATATTCATTTAAAATAAAATACTAAAATAGAAAATAAATTAAAATTTCTAATTGCAGGAGGATAGTGGTAAAACAAATACATAGAACTGAAGAAATAGTTTAATTTGAAAGATCCGTTATGATTATCGCCAGAGTAGCTTCATTCAACTCTACTTCTCAACTTCTTCTCTTCAACAAACTTTTATTAAGTGCTAAGTCGTATGAAACATGGACTGAGTATAGGTTGCGGCGCTTTCTGCGAGGCGATCTATTTGTTCAGTATAATCTAGGTTCTGAATAATAGTTATTTATGCCATAAGGCTGAGAAGTGTGTCTTTATGTCACGGCAATTAGATTTACCGACGAGCGAAGCGAGTCGGGAAAAATTGCCAAGACATAAAGACATTCTCAGCCGGATGGCATACACTATTTTTTTTGAGGTAGCACTCATTAAATAAACTGCGCTATATACTTAATTGAAAAAAAAAAACGTCCAATTAACTCCATATTATCGTCGTCATTAAATTCATCCATAGCTTCACACTTTTACTCAAAAATGTAAAAGCTTTACAAATAAACACACAAAAATTGACAATTAGAACAACTTTTAAAAACGAAAAAAAAATTAGTCTACGAACAAAAACAGAAACAAAATGAACGTTTTTAAAGAAACCTCATGAAGGTTTCACACAGATTGTTTTTTTGAACACGCTACATTACAGTAATGGCGGCAACATATGAATTACTTTTACGTCCTAGGAGTTTTTTTTTACATTCATTATTGTCCTCGGAGGTGAAAAGTACTAAATAACCTCCTATAACAATAATGATTGGCTTCTCATCCTAAAAACGGTCCAATAAAGTGCTCAATTACGTACTACCTCAAAAAAAAGATAATTTTTAAGGGCCTCAAGGGAATAATCTTACTGACCTACACACGTTCGAGGATGGTTGAAAATTAAATGATGCGATCTACAACTTCCCTTGCCGGTTTCTGCAGATATGATGAAATGCAGGTTTTGTGCACTAGGTAGAGAAGTCAGGATTTACTCTGAGAGACACATTAATCATAAATATATTATATTTGTGCTCAAAATAACTTAAAAATACAGGATTATAAAGCTAATAAATTACTTGTATAAAAGCAAGGTTAGTATTGAGTTACTGGACAAAGTTTGGTGTTTCCACTGAGTGCCATTTTGTGATAATCGCACATTTTATATAATAAATAAAACACTATAATATTTTTTTTAAATTGTTTTAATAATACTTGGTCTAATATAAAAATAAAATTTTATTGTAATATTAGAGCAAATATTATCATTTTTTAAAAAAGAATTATAGTGTTTATTTATATAAAAAAAACCAAGAGATTACCACTAGTAACGCGTTGCATCAAGAACTCACGTCAGAGATATTATTATTTTTTTAATAATAGACTCGCTTCGCTTGCTAGAGTAAATAGGGAACAATTCACACGCTAGTACTCTTAAGTATAAATACAAGAAATTAAAAAAAAGACTCGCTTTGCTCGCTAGATTGTGCATATTTTTAATAATCATAGTAAAAAATACTGGCTAGCTCGCTAGATGTGTTTAGTAACAATAATACTTAGAAAAAAGGCTCGCTTCGCTCGCTAGATTGCGTTTAGAATTTTAAATAGTAAGAAAGGCTCGCTTCTCTCGCTAGATTGCCTATATTTATAATATTACATAGTAATGGAGGGTCGCTTCGCTCGGTAGATTATGAATATTTATAATAATAAATTTTAAACTATAGTAGAATAGTTCATCTATGTAAATAGTGATAGCTCGCTTCGCTCACGACGTCATTAACCCGTCTTGCTAAGTCAGCATAATTTTCAAAAAATCGCTAAAATTCAAGGTTATTACTTTAAGGTTCTTGGGGCGCTGAATTGAATATTGCCGGTCCGATGTCGATACGACCACTCTGTGATCAAAATGCCTAAAAATCCGTGGAATATAACAGAAACCCAAAATAAGGGTCTGTAAAAAAAAAATTCGAGTAGGGAGTCGTTTTAGATGTTTTCTTGGATGCTGAATTTAATAAAATCGGTCAGGAGTCGATATGTCTATTGAAAGCTAGGGTTCCTGGTTCGAATCTTGGTACCGGGGCTAATTTTTTACAGTATTTAAGTTTATACTTCAAAATAATCCTTAAAATGCGTACTTATACTTACTTATCAATCTAATTTTTCAGTATATATTTAATAACCTGAGCAGTAGCGTCACAACTTATTTAATTTTTCCGAATGTTTCAAAGAAAATACGCTAAAATGTAGCTTAAACTGAGCTTCAAATCAGTGCAATTTATGCTCTGCTGTGTAGTGTTATCCATGAGATAAATATACAAAATTCAATAAAATAAAAATTATAAGTTGTGACGCTACTGCTCAGGTTGTTAAATGTATACCGGAAAATTAAGCCAAAATTGGCTTGATAAGCAAGAAAACGCGCATTTAGATGAGAATTCGCCTGGCTTGCGCACCTCCGCGTCACAATTTTCAATCCAACCCCCTTTTAAAACCTGGGGTTTTATTGAGATTTGTTGCTCCAAGTGATCTCATGTTGCCTCACAACATTATGTGAGCAAATCAATTTTTGCTTCAAGACACCTAAATTTGACTAGGGACCTCGAATTAAATGTTTACCTAAATTCGGCCCGTGTACCTAAATTCTATATAGGTTTCACGGCAATTATTCATTTATACTTTATTTTGAAGATAAGCCTTTGACTTAAAAATTAAATATCTCACGTTTGAGCAAATAGCTGTTTCTGTTCGTTTGCATCAGAGCGTCAGAGCGTAAGTAACATAAGATGATGCGCTCGAAAATAATACTGAGCTCGGAAGCACGCCAGATAGATTTGCTATAAACTTTAATGGGTTTATGATTAAACTCGGTCGGATAGCTTTCCCACGGACTTAGTTTAAGTTCGGACTTAACTCGGCACAAAGATCTGTTGCTGTAAAACTTATTACTCCCTTCACCAGAACCTCCGTACAATCTCTAACTACTTAATTAATAAATAAAATGAAGAAATAAAAATCATGAAATAAGGAAAACAGACTGGAACTTGTTGCTCTACCAGAGCGAACTTGTTGCTCTACCAGAGCGAACTTGTTGCTCTACCAGAGCGAACTTGTTGTTCTACCAGAGCGAACTTGTTGCTCTACCAGAGCGAACTTGTTGCTCTACCAGAGCGAACTTGTTGCTCTACCAGAGCGAACTTGTTGCTCTATCAGAGCGAACTTGTTGCTCTACCAGAGCGACTTGGCTCACCCATTCCCAAATGTGCATGTCGTGGTCGGCTTCATGGCCATGAAGAGTTGAGAAGCAGTTGGAACGTATATATAAGCCGAGTTATTTTGCTTTGAAGCGTGATTATTTTAATTTTTACTTCACCACTCCCCCTACCGCAAGGAGAATAATGGGATGTCATCACAAATTTCCGTTTTAGGCTTCTGTTTACGTTCTGCACTACTTTTATCATGGAGTTGTCTCTCTGTATGTGACGCACATACATCTCTGTATGTGCGTCAAATACATCTATATGTAACGCACATACATCTCTGTGGGTGACGCATATACATCTCTGTATGTGATGCACATACATCTGTATGTAACGCACATACATCTCTGTGTATGACGCATATACCTTTCTGTATGTGACGCACATAAATCTGTATGTAACTCACATACATCTCTGTATGTGATGCATATACATCTCTGTATGTGATGCACATACCTCTCTGTATGTAACGCACATACATCTCTGTATGTGATGCACATATCTCCCCTTGCATTCATGCTACAGAGTGAAAACTTAATAAAGTAGACTTAAGGTCTAGTTTTGCGCCTCTAAATGTAATATTTTTAGACCTTAATAACCTATTTTGGTCAATCATAAAAAATTAAGACAATTTAACTACAAATTTTACAGATTCGGTTGAAATTGGACACAAATGTACATCTATAAATGTACATATACATATATATGTACATCTATAAATGTATACCTATAATATATACATATATATATATATATATATATATATATATTATATATATATATATATTATATATATATATATATATATTACATAATTGAAATCTATTAATGTACATATATAAATATACATCGATAAATGTACATCGATAAATGTACATATATAAATGGTTAATCGGTCCACTAAATTTCTTTTATTATTGGTTGCTATATTAAAAATAGAGGCGGTGAATTTTCAATTTTTGACTGCCTGTAACCTTTAACTTTTGACTGTTTTTGACGACATATCGTAAAAATTATAAATTAAAATACGACATATTTGAAAAATTATAACTAATTTGAAAATGTTTTTATTGGTTTCAGAGACATGAAGGAAGATCGGTGCTAGGCAGGGCGGTGTTTGCCCACTGACATAGAGCAGGGTTTAGATAGTAACATGGTGAAGAAAGTGAGCAAGAATCACTACCTGGCAGGTCCAGCACGAACTACATCCTCCCAGAGATCTCTAGTGTCACACTCGTATCTCAGTAATGGACATAGGACTAACAGAGCATACTCCACTGATGGTGCGTACTCTCATATTTGTCGTTTTCCCAGCTGTATCTATATAATTAGACAACTAATACTCTCAATTTATTGGTTTTTTCAACCATTTTAGCAAATTTTCAAAGAAAAAATGTGCTTATGAGATGGAGGATTTTTTTTTTTTGATATATATATATATATATATATATATATATATTATATATATATTATATATATATATTATATATATATATATATATATAATTATATATATATGTATATATATATATATATATGTTATATATATATATATATATATATTATATTATATATATATATATATATATATAATATTATATATAATATATAATATATATATATTAATATATATATATATATATATATATATATATATATATATATATATATTAATATACATATATATATATATATGCATGTATGTATGTAAGAGATTTTTGTATCTTAGACTTTTCTATGGAACGCTTTCTCGGATCGAGATGAAACTTAGTACAAAAATCAACTTTGTTAATGTCCCGAACCTTGTTTATTACATATGTGTGACGTCATTAACCCACAAAAATGACCCCATGAACATTTAAAAAAACACAAATCTTTATATAGTGTTTAGATTGGGCTGCATTTTTTTACACATATACTCCTTACGGTTCACAAATATGTCGGTACCAAGCGCCGAGGCACGGATCAGCTAACAGGACTAAAGCCTCTTGTGACAAGAAGATGCAGAATATTTATCTTATTTCTTAGATCACACGAACAAGGCCTATCTTCATAGAGATATATTACTAGAGGAGGCATACCCTGTCTAATTAGATAGAGAGGCTTAAAACATCTTTTTGGGACTCATGTAACCTCATTACAACCGCCTCCTCCCAGTCTGTGTTAAATTTATAATGGTTTAATCCCTGCCGGCTTATCGGACAATGTATGTGTTTAACTTTGTATTACAAGCGATCTATTATGTGCATTACTATACATGCATACTAGTGCATTACTATTATGTGCAATTACCTATTATGTGCATTACTATTATGTGCATTACTATTATGTGCATTACTGTAAATTTGTACTGTACATTTTATTATTTCATAAGTGAAAGATGTTCAGCTTTTATTTCGATGTTTTAATATTCAATCAATAGATTCTCTATAGTAATAATATCTTTATGTTTATTATGATAACACGTTTAACTCTCTGGCTCGAATGTTCACGTCGTCTAAATGTTTTTAATATTTCTTAATGAACATTAACGCAGCGAGTGATAGATAGATAAGTAGCGAGGGCGAGCGTAACAAATCTGATATAGCGAGGAAAAGAGTTGCGATGCGATTCCTCCTTACGAAATTATTTATTTCTTGTAAAACAATATTTACAGCAAAGAAATCTCACTGACATTATGACCTTTCTTAGACAGTTAAAACACTTGATAGCAAGTTATGATATAATAGTTGAGTTTATAAACCTGTTTCGCTTCTCTTAAATATCGCACGTTATGAATTTGCAGAAGATAGATCAGGATCTGAGAGGACGGTATCCGAGTACATAAACGGCAGTTTATTATCGACTAACAGATCCGGTAGGCATGACCGAACCAAAACATCTAGATCCGACCGATCCAGATCTTACGATAGATCCTACGAGAGATCCAAATCAGGGGATCGCAGTAGATACGAGAGACACGCCAGATCGTTGGAGAGATCCAGAGCTCCCTCAAGGCACTCGTACACGGATCACGAGGCTGATGATATCTACATCTCCAGTCCGGCGTACAGAGCTCCCTCCGAGTACAGGTAAACATGTTTATCTTTATATCACATTGCTTTCATATCCCCCCCTCCCCCTCCTCATCCTTCTACTCTTTATGAATTAATAGGATTTATTTCTCTCTATAGAAATTATTAACTCACCACGTGTTCTTTAATTTAAATCTGCTTCTCGCATGCAGCTGCTTTCTCATACCTAAGTTGTTTGTTTTTGTTTCTTTTATATAAACTACAAATAAAATAACTCTTTCAGATATCATTAACTAACTACTAAATTGTAATCTAAAATAAATAGTAATTATCACTAGAATAATAAAAATAGCATAATAAAAAAAAAAAAAATATATATATATATATATATATATATATATATATTTATATATATATATTTATGTAATAAAACAATATAAATCTTGCTACGTAATAAAAAATAATTATAATCATTTAAAAAAAAAATAATAATAATTTTATACTTACTTTTCCTTTTTTAACTTTTCTTTTTTTTAGCACAATCGCGAATAAAACCTTCTTCTTTGTTTGTATTTATTAATTTATAATATATATATATATATATATATATATATATATATATATATATAAATATATTATATAATTATATGTTATAAAACATATAAATCTTGCTACGTTTAATAAAATAATTATAATCATTTAAAAAAAAATAATAATAATTTTATACACTTACTTTTCCTTTTAACTTTTCTTTTTTTTAGCACAATCGCGAATAACCCTTCTTCTTTGTTTTATTTATTAATTATATATATATATATATATATATATATATATATATATATATATATATATTATTATATTATATATATATATATGTATATAAACAATATAAATCTTGCTACGTTAATAAAAATAATTATAATCATTTAAAAAAAATAATAATAATTTATACTTACTTTTCCTTTTTTAACTTTCTTTTTTTTTAGCACAATCGCGAATAACCCTCTTCTTTGTTTTGATTTTATTAATTTATATATATATATATATAATATATATTATAATATATTATATATATATATATTATATATATATATATATATATATATATTATATATATATATAATAATAACGGGTGGTCCAGCTAAGAAGGACAGACCTTTTTCTCGGAAACTATACAGCTAGAAAGGATGCGGCTTTTCGGGCGTTGGATTCAATGTAATAGTGAGCAGACGAGAAAAATCCGTTTTCGGCGCGCTTCGCGCCTGTCATATTAGATGTTAATGCTAACTTTTTAATTTAATAGTAGGTATAGGGGAACTTTTTTTTGTTTTTTAAGAATGAAAAATAAGGAAGATTAGTGAAGATCGCATCAAAATCGGACAATTTTTAACCGAGCTATGATGAAAAAACATTTTTTTTAAATTTAGCTCACTTCGGCGCCATTTTGGATGATGTTGCATTTAAATAAAATTTATTATATGGACATATTTTTAAACTAGAACATTCTTTAATAAAAGAATATCAAAAGTTTAATTCTAACCTCAGTTTAGGTGTAAAATAGTCGTTAAACAATAACAAAAAAAAAAAAAATATGGTTTTTCTTAAGATACATGGAAGTAAGATAGGAGCTATAGTTTTTGGTTGTACAGTTAGCCAACATAAAAAAGCCAACAAAATGAGTCCAATTTTATTAAATCGCTTCACAATTTCAAAAGTTATTACTAATAAATCTCTTAAAATTGCAAAAATGGAATATTTTTTTTAGTTTACCACCCTATTGTTGATATTTAATGGAACTGCAACGTCATCATACCTTGTGA
>JACMZG010001859.1:499932-549883 GCA_018340805.1 Microvelia longipes
TGAGAACTGTGACAAAATGTTTCAAGCTCTAGTTATATATCTTTATGTTTACAAATGTAAATAAACTGTTTTTAAATTCTCCCTCTGCTGCACATTTAATGTATATGTATACTGTTTTTTTTAAATAAATCCAGGGATATAAAATAGATAATAGGGTGAGCGAACGTAGCGCCTACCCAAGTAAATGTTGTCAGGCCTGGGCTTGTTACAGTCAAACATTCCATTCAATGTAACTTATCTCATTTTAGTGTTTATGGAGTCTTTGTAAAATAAAATTTCTCATGGAAGTTTTTGGAAAATTAGAATCAATTTGAAATACTAATATTCATGAATTGGATAAAAAAACTCCCAATAGTCCCAGTCAACCAGCAAAAATGTACAGGCTGTTTAATTCTCTTTTCTCCTGCCTAAAATTGAAAGCTGGTTGGCTGATTTTTTTTGTGGAGTGACTCTTGCTTTTTATTGGCTTACTCTTGTTACTTTAAGCTTCAAAATGTTAGTATAAAGCGAGCCAAGATTTGAAGCAATTGACTTATATAAAGAAATTATACTTACTGCTGAGTAAGCCTAGGCCCCGGCCTGATCACTAATCCTTTACCTCTATTCTAAATATTATAAGTTTTAGATTTACTTTAAAGTTTTTAGTGTTGATGTATTTATTAAAAAGTATAATATTAATACATATCAAAACTCATATTTGTACCAAATGTATTAATACATTTTTAAAACTATGTTATTATTGCATATCAAAAGTTAGAGGAATTATTAATTAATTGTAACTTGTTAACAGTACCTGAAATATGATATATTTTAGAGAGAGTTAAGTCAGGAATGATTCCTCAGTAATAAAGTTGATTCCAAAGGCGAAAGCAGAGGCAATTATTGGTTTAGGAATTATGTCGCTTTACTCTCTTGGCGATTTCAAAATTTTACTTTCAAAAAGGAGAAAACAAAAGTATTTAGAAAAATGTCTAATGTAGAAAAACCTTATTTAAAATTAATGAAACATAAAATATATTAGAACAATTTCAGGTTTGTGATTTTTGCGACATATGTAAAAACAGTGCTCTGCTAACTTGCTAAATTTCTGAGAAATCTGATTAAATAAAGATTTGCTCTTTAAATAAGTTGACCAGAGTTCTCATGAAAACATGGCTGGTTTTCTCCCAATTGAAGGTAATAATACAATTTTAGCAATTGTCTTATAAGTTTTACTGAAACTTAAGGCCTTGAAATGTACCTAGGAGGATTATATCAGTTCAGGACTAATTGTTAGTTCTTATTTCTATCAACAGATAGAGATAGTATCATGATTTAAAGGATATTTTCTATACTCAAGACTCAGTGTGACATATTTTTATGTTTCATCACAATGTGTCAACTCATAGTGCTTCCAGTGTTTAATGTCTCATAAGACTAGTTACATATCTTTATTTAGTACCACTAGTTTTCCCTAATAACCAGCGCTAGAACTAAAATGTTTATCTCTCTAGCTACATTGCATTCTCTTCTATACATAAATATCTAAATTACAGAGTATTTAAGCACCTTTCTTTAAATCTATAGTTGTTTTAAATTGTTTCAATGGTTTTATCGTCTGGTCGTGACATAGTTTATAGTGTTTTAAACAGATTGCAGTTCTAAAAGAATCCTCCAAAACTATAAGAAAAAACTACAGAGGTGCTTGAATATATCTTATTTTAATTTAAATGGGTACTACACTTATTAATAATTTAGATAAATAGTATTAAATATAGTATTAATTACTGACTTGGCTTCACAGTCTCTGGCACTGCAGAGCATTTTCAAAATTAAGTGAACCCTTTACTTTCATTTTAAGAGTTTATATGCATTAGTTTTAAATTGCGTTACTTTAAACTAAATGTAGTAAAAAAAAAAATGCAAATATCAGGAGAGCAATATGGTTCTTGTTTAGGTGGTTACTGCCTCATAGGTAGGCACAGGATGTAGTCACCAGACCTGTGTGCTGCTAGACCAAACTATGGCCAACATTTTCATTAGAATCACATTAAATTTGGTAAACTTTATTTAAACCTTCAGAATGCATTTAGAATTGTTAGAGTTGTTTCATTTAGAGTAAATGTAGGTTTCAAAGCATGACTCGTGAAAATATCTCAAGTCGGAATCACACTGTACTCGACAGCATGATTTTTTCTAAAATGTTATGTCTGTGCAACAGTGCAATTTAGGGACCAAAATGGGTGCAGTCAGCACCAAATAAAAAATTCATAAAGGAGTCACAGTCTTAAGTCACAAAGGAGTCACCATCTAAAGAAGTGTGGAAAATAATATATTACCGAATTAGAGAGTTTTCCGTTGCAGCCATATTCCTTGCTAAAATTGCTTGATTTACAGTGCCGTGTGCTATTGTGGAGCACCTCATAATGTATAAGAGAACTTACTGCAAATACTGTACAACTCTGTATAAATAATTTTATTAATAAGTTTTAGATTTAACCTGGTTATTGTTTGCTAATAATTTATCTATAGTAAGATGTTTGTGTTGTAATAACAAACTTAAATATTATTTACATCTGCAAGGCACTGTATTACACTGTCTGCAAAGTGATTAGTCAGTAAATAAAAGCATGAGCTGTGATTGGTTAATTTTAAAGCAACTTACGCAAGTAAGGACCAGTCAGAGTAATAATTTTGTTTATTTGCTTATCAATGTAATATACTTATTGCCTTGAATTCTATTAATTAGTTTCTTTGCAAAATGTGTGCAATATTTGAAAAAAAAAAACAAAATTAAAATTGTAGCTAAAATTATTTATAAGGACAAAAAAATATATATTTAAACATAGGGGTCACATTCAACTTCTGATACTTAACTAGGTAGTTAATATATATATATATATATATATATAATATATATATATATATATATATATAATATATATATATATATTATATATTATATTATATATATAACATATATACATATATACATATATTATATATATATATATATAATATATATATATATATATTATATATATATATATATATATTATAATTTCTTATTACCTGATAGGCAGGTTAAGATGGTCTAATGGAAGGCGACCCCTTACAATAAGACTAGTATAGAAGGAGTTGCTCTGTGTAGTACACTGATAGCAGAGTTGTTGTGCTGTCCCCTCCCAACCTTACATTCCAAGTTATATACTAATACAATTATTAATTCCTACCATGTTTTCCAATTGAACCTGCTTCTGTCACACTTCAAGCAAAAAGAGAGCCCATGAAATAGTTTTTATTTTGCTAGGTGGGATCGAACTGTAACCTGACCAACTACTCTGTTATTAGTACTAGTAGTGCTTCCTCTGTACATAGTATTATTCAAAATATGTTATAGAGGCCAGCTTGAGCTGTACATTCTGTTTGTCTTGGAGCTCGAAAAAAAATAATTTGAATAACGACACAAAATAACCAAATATCAGTTCCAAAACCACAGCATTTCAAAATAAAGACACAGTGGAGGCTTAAAATTCTTCTAGATGTGCCATATTTCATACATTACTTTGATGTGCTTAGTAGAGTGTTGGTACTTTCCTAAGATACTGTTTGTCTAACGTAAAAATGTTAGTTATGGCCTGAAATATGTTTTGATAAGCTTTGCCAAATTAATCTAAATTGCTTTCCAATTAATCAAATTCTTAATATTAGAGAGGAGCCTGAGACATTAGAAGGGGGAGGGGGAGGGGGGTGACTTCACACAGTGCTTCTGTAAGAGCTAAATAACACAAACACTACACATTGAAATGTTTAATAAATTTCCCCGAAAAACAAACAGACAGTTCAGATAAAATATGTAGTAAGAGCGAAATAAAACCATATTAACAAATATAGCATAAGGACTACTGCTGTATGCTGTGAGACTGGACCCGGATATTTTCAAACATTATTTTACTTCTCTTAGAATAATAGCAATATTCCAGTATAATTTTCTTCTACTTTATAACCATGAATGTTTATGAATAATCTTATCATAGAGAAATATTGTATAAATAAATAGAGACCTATAGTAGAGAAAAGTAGTCGTTACAAGCTTTAAACACAGTACTGGAACCTTATTAACAAAACACAGTACTGGTGAATTAACAAACACAGTATGGTGAACCTTATCAAAAAACACAGTACTGGTGAACCTTATTAACAAAACACAGTACTGGTGAACCTTATTATCAAAACACAGTACTGGTGAACTTATTATCAAACACAGTACTGGTGACCTACCTGGTGAACCTTATTATCAAAACACAGTACTGGTGAACCTTATTATCAAAACACAGTACTGGTGAACCTTATTATCAAACACAGTACTGGTGAACCTTATTATCAAAACACAGTGGTGAACCTTATTAACAAAACACAGTACAAATGTTGAACAAATTCACCCTGAATTAACATCTAGTTTAAAACAAAGATTATGTAGTATACCTAAACGCCTCCTCTTTTGACAGAAAAGCAGTTCCAGTACTTCTAGCACCATCTGTTGGAAAGGAAAAAACTAACAGTGATCTATCTAGGTATACTACATAATCTTTGGTTTAAAAGAATTTAAATAGAGCCATCAAGCTGTCTTTCCATGTCAAGCTATCTCTCTGTCATATATTGTGTTTATTAACATTATTTCTATTCTTTATACTTATTTTCAATTATTTCATTATGTAATTTAATAATATTAATCTTTATATTATTTTTGTAAATTGTTAATACTCTATAAATAAATACTAATAATTAATATTTAAATTAAAAAAAATCTGAAATAATGAACATAACATTTATTAAAATTTGTAAAATATATTTTTAATATTCCAAAGGTTGTTTTTTGTTAATCTGGGTTAAGCCTATGGATAGGAATAATTTTTAGGTCAAGTACCAACATGTTTAGGTGGAGTACCAACAAGTTTTGGTAGAGTACCAACACGTTTAGGCGGAGTACCAACATGTTTAGCGTACAGACAATCAGACGCTGTTGACGATCCAGAGGCTGGATCAGTCTATGCAGAGAATGTTTAAACTGGCCCACAGCTTGTTTAGTAAAGAATTGATAAGAATATTCATTTAGACACTTTGAAGCGCGAGTTTTTAATACTCTTTATTATGTTTCATATAATATGTGAATATAATAACGTAATGGATTATTTTGCATTGCTCTGTCAATAAAGAATTTGTTTATAAAATGTGTTACGGAATATTAAAAAAGAATGAAAGGAAGAAAAATGTTAAGAAACCAATATTTTGATATTGTTTGCTTTGGCAAACAAAGTTTGTGTTACCAAGAAAAATGATAAGATTTTTTGCATCTTCTTGAAACTTTGCTAATAATGAGACCAACCACTTGCCTGTAATCTGAGTATGCAGGTACTCTAGTTTTAAATGTTTATTTCCTTGAAACAAACTTTGTATCAGGCAAGCCTCAACAACATCAATACCTATCTAAATGCAACAACTATCCTAAATGCAACAACTATCTGTACATTGTGCTTGTTGTTTTCAGACAATCTATTGCACCAGCATGGTATTTCATAACTTTCCCCAAGTTCATGAGGAAATTAACTCACAAACTTATTTATCAGAAAAAAAAACAGTTTTATTTAATACAATAAATTAACAGATACATAAACTAAAGAAAATCACACAAATTGTCTCTTAATATCTAGAAAATCATAAAAACAGTGATGTTACATTGAAACAATTTTAGCTTTAAGTTTTAATCTTAACTTTTATTAAATTCTTCATTTACTACTTTTTTTCAATTTAACAAATAAAAACAAACTTTTCTAATTAAAACATTAATCATCCACCAACACCATCCATCTTTATAAGGTATTTGATGGAAACCCTCCAATCAGGAGGAGGGGTGAATTCAGTTGTTGCTTCTATTCAAGTGCAGTCTTAATAATACAGAACCAAATTATTTACATGGTCTGGTTATCTTAGAGTAATATTATATGTATATTCAAGGACCATTACTCATAACAACAAAGCAAGCTGGTTTTCGGTTTAGTGGCTGCCAAACTAACAACAAACAATATTTTTTAAAGAAAGTTGGCAAATCTTCAATTTTTAAATAATCAAATTCAATCATTAGTAATTTATTATTTTCTAATTTTATTTTAAATTTATTTATTTACTTAGTTAAGACACGTGACATAAAAAAACATTCTAAAAAAAAATTATTAATTTTCAAACTTTTTCATTTTTGTCCATAAACTCATCTCAAGAACTGAAGAAGCTCAGGATTCCTGGGCCAAAGCTCTTCATCAATTTATTTTCAATAAATTTTAAAAAAGGACTGTAGTTTTCATCGATTTAATTGTTATTAATCATTAGTAATGTTCTATTTGTCATTAAATACTTGTTCATTATCATATTCTAAGTAAAACAATTGTATTTTAACATTTTCAAAAGGCTGACAAAGTATAAGATTCTTATACTCTGTTAACCTCTTTTATTCCAGAAGTTTTAGCCAACATTTTTTCTGATTTTTTTAAAACAAATTTCAAGCTTTTTATGATCTTTTTACAAAGGCATTTATGTCTGTTATAGTTAGGGTGGTACAGGGAGATACCCTAACTGAATACTACCAGGAAACCAAGTTTAATGTCATCAGTTGAATTTCATTGTGTTTATATTCCTCTACTCCTTCCATAATGCTGTTACTCTAACCTGGGCCCTGTTTTATGAGAGTACAAGTCTTGTATACTACAAGTAAAAAGCTACAAGTTTACTAATAATTGTAAGAAATTAGCTTCACTAATGTACAAGTGTAGACCATAGATAAACAATATTAACATAGATGGTTCACTCCCGAGTGTAGTAGGAACACTCAATTGACAAGTTTGTGTTTATGATTTAAGTTGGGGGCCTCATCACTAGAGTCTTGAAGAGCGCTAGTAGTAAAAATATATTTGCTCTATTCTCTAATAGATTGTGCTGTAGTATTTTTTTAAAATACAAACAGTTGCCAATCGTTTAGTAAAATAAAATAAAACTAAACAAAGATCTATGGTATGCTGTAGTATTTGCGATGTATTTTTGTTTTTCAAAACTTGGGGGCCTCATCACGCGAAGCAGCACCATCGTTTTCTTAAAAAAATAACAATAATTCATTTTCAGTGTTTTAGACTTAAGATTTAAATTTGCTATCTGAATATAACATCTCGGGTTGGCGCATACGGATAAGTAAAGGAAACAAATAAAACTTGAAACTCTGACATTAGAGGTTCAAATCCAAGGGGGGACGACAGTATGGGTGAAGTAAGAGTGAGAAATTAAATTTTTCACTTTTTACCAATTTATACAAAATTCTTATAGAGCTTTCTTGGGATCACCCATCCATCGACTCCTCATCATTCTAGCGCTGAAAAGCGGATGGAAAGACTTGATTACCCTCAACAGCTCATTGTTTGGTTGAATAAAAATAATTAAATAAGAATATCAAGAATAAAAATATCTGACAGTTTCACGCTTCTACCACTAGATTGTACTACTTGAGCCTCCTGCATCCCATCAACTATTTTTTAAAAAAAAATCTTTAAGTGAACCATCTATGTTAATATTGTTTATCTATGGTGTAGACTGTTACAAGTTTTTTCTTAGATCTCCTAGTAAAGGAGCATATTTGTGTCAAACTCCAATCAAATTTGATTATCTCCCCCACAAATCTTACAGACTATTCAAAACAACTCGTAACTACAAGTGTCAAAATTAAGCGTTTTACAAAATATCATTACAATTCATTGTAACTTACAAGAGTTTTTGTAAACAATGTGTCAAAATATTATTAAAACCCAGTTTCATTCGTATGAGTTAATTATTTTAAATGCGATAATTATTTCTAAAATAAAATAAGTAATATTTAAAAAACTCATATTGAGCACTAGATTACTAATAAACAAAAATTTGACCATAAAAACTAAGTTTTATATTAATAAAATGAACTTGTAACTCAGTCTACCAAGGTTCAGACTTGGGTAGAAATTTTACAAGCATTTTTAAAAGACAAGAAAATGTCTGTTAAAATAGACAAATGTTACAAATCTACAAGTGTATCTTTGGTAACACTTGTAGATTTGTCATTACAAGTTGTTTTCTACAATTTTTGTAACTACAAGACTTGTACTTTAGTGAAACTGGCCCCTGGTTATACTAATGTAGAACACTGATTAGTACTATACATTCCTCGATGATGTAAAATATTATTTTACAAATTATATTCTTAAAACTTTTTATGAATGTTTTAAACTATTAAACAATATCTTCTATTCCATGTAACATCACTGCCATAGAGCACCAAACAATCATTTAACAACTAAATAATATTTTTTTTTTAAATAACAATAATTGTTATAAATAACATAAGTTGACCAAGAAGAGAAAACATGAACATAAGTGTTGGGGAGAGGTGCTGTACTGTAACATGTGATAGCAAATATATTAAACCTAATAAGAGGGACAGTGGGTCACATCTAGGAGAGAACTACAGCCTCAGCTCCTGTGCCTACAGCAGGACAGGGCAACTCCCATCTTTAATGTAAGTTATAATCAGAGGAACTACCAACAATAAATTCTTTAAATAACGTTAAGAAATAGTCCTGGACTTTTAGAAGAAAATGGTATCAGACCTCCCCTAAGTCTACTTGGCACAAGTCTCCGTATGGGGGTGGGGGACGATTTTAAAGTCTAGGACCATGTTTTCCTTAAATATTTAAAGCTTTATTGGTCTGACTGACATGTTCTACCCAGACATTTGGTACTATACAGAGTTACATGGATCTAATAAGTTTTTTCTACTTATATGAATTATTAAAATATTTGTTAAGTAATAAATGCCAGTGAAGTTATCATGTCAATGATGTTATAAAAAAATATTTTCTATTTATTATTTTCCTATAAATCTAAAGAACAGTACAGTACAGAACAGTACAGTACAGAACAGTACAGTACAGAACAGTACAGTACACGTGTGGAAAAGTTAAAATGGCTCTAATGAATCCAACACGTGGTAAGGTATAAAAAAAACAAATGATGCAAAATAACTTGCTTAAAAGCAGACAACATGATATTTATGAAACCTCCACATTGTGCACTACACTAGTGTAGCTACAGTGACCGCATGCCACATTAGTGTAGCTCCAGTGACCACATGCTTTATAACAGCCCCATTAAGGGTGGGAAAATTGCTTATCAAGTCTATTCTACTATAATTAGAATTATCGCTATTCACCAAGCAGGTGCTTATGTTCACTCCCACTTCATTCTATTTCTTAATTATTCTTTGCCAAATTATTAATTAATAACTTAAGAACAAATAATCTCACTTTAACATTGCAATATAATAAAATTTTACTAACTAAATTAAAAATAAACAAATTTTATTAATTATTAATTAAATTTAATTTTTTAGTTAAGTTGTCTATCATATAATTTAAGTTGTAATTTTAGGAATCATAAATATGATCAGTATTAATTTAAATATTACTACAGAATCAACAAACAATTGAAAAAACAAAAAATTGATTAATTAAAAAAATGTTTCATTTTACCTTAATTAAAATAAGGTATTAAATTCACTAATTAATATTAACAGAACGAATAAAGTAAATATTTACAATAATTTCATTTTACCGAGCTAGGTAAGGGAACATTCTCTTTGTTCTTGTTATTTTGGTAAGCGGTATATGCAATATACTATTGGTCCTTCTTCATTTTTACCTCAAAAACTGTTGGTTAAATGAGAGGAACATTTTGTTACATTTTTATAAACAAAAGAAATATTTATAAAAGAACTGCAATAAATATGTTTTTTTTTTTTATAATTATTTTCTCAGAAGAACGAAAGCTCTAATTTGATTCTTTGAATGAATGAGAGGTTTCTGACTTCGAGGGTTTAAAAGAAAACTAGATTATGTCTAAGCAATAACTTAAAAAGGTATCCAATGACTTAGAATAATATAGTTTAAACAAATGATATCTGTTGGCTCGAATTTCGCTCGTAAAAGTTACCAATGGTAACATACAGTACAATATTTAGGTTTAATTATCAAACAATTTGAGCAACTTTAAACTCCCAGGTGAGTGTATTTTGATGAACGGAGCATTTTCAAAAGCATAAGACGATGTTTTAAAAATGTTTAGAGGTTTTAATGTTGGTACATCTGACATGCTCCACCCCGTACAGAAAAGCAAGACATAATCTATTTTTTCTTGAGGCCATTAGGGGCTAAAATCTCTCATAAGTATGATTTTTAACACATTTTATTATAATTACTTTTATTACTACTAAGTGCTTACAAGTGATTCATTTGTTATTGTAAAGTATAGACGTGGTAACTACAGTTTAGAGAACTAAAACATCTATTATCACATTCAAAACATTTCAAGTGACTAGAGATGAGCAAAATCAATGCTACAATGCAAGTACTTAGACTCCGTCTTTTAAAACCGATTGCATGCATCCAAGTCTTTCTCAGAGCCTATAATAGTACAGAAATAATGAAACCACTATTACAAACTATAAAATCAGCTACCCCTGAACCTCACAACTTTTCCTCCTTAGAACAGATTTGCTACTCTCAACCTCATTACTTTGGCCAAGCTTTGCTTTGCTTTGCTTTGCTTGTCCTTAGAATATAAAAATCCCCAAAGTTATAGCGCAACAGCCCTTTGAACTCACTTTGCCTGCCCTCAGATAGTAAATACACATATTGTTTCAATACCAGTGCTCACCCATCCAAGTACTTTCACTGCTACTTATTTTTTATGACCCAATGAAATCTGTAGACATACTTGTCATATTAAAATTCAACTTAGTCAACTTATTTATTATGTAGAGGGAGACACTGGACATGGAACCAAATTTCAACTTAATCCCCCACATAATTTTTTTGTATAATTTATAAAAAAATGTATACACATTATTAAATAAACATTAAACTAAAGTTTCTAATGATATGAAAATTTGCACAAATATTAGTCTTATACATTACTACATGCTTGACAAATCTCATATCGATTGAAACATTTGTCTGAATTTTTTTAACATTTTGTTGAGTCATTATAGCAGGTTAATAACATTAAAAAAAAAACATTTTCCCCATAGTACAGTGGGGCCCAAAGATTGATTTTCCTAACAGGTTGTAACTCTCTGGTATAACAGAGACACAGACAACTTTGAAAAAACCATTCGGGAGGTCTTAAAACACCTGAAAAAGGATAACTGAGGTGAAATGTTGGATTTTTACAGCAAACGCAATACTTTCCCTGCATAGCAACAATGTAAATGTAAAGAAAACTACAACAAAATCCCTGTAAATATTTAATTGTGATTATATTTGTAAAAACTACAACAAATCACTGTAAATATTTAATTGTGATTATAGTTTGTAAAAACTACAACAAAATCACTGTAAATATTTAATTGTGATTATAGTTTGTAAAAACTACAACAAAATCCCTGTAAATATTTAATTGTGATTATAGTTTGTAAAAACTACAACAAAATCACTGTAAATATTAATTGATGTTTGTGTAAATATTGTTCTGTAAATATTTAATTGTGATTATAGTTTGTAATAATTATACGTCGTCTCTGACAAAGACTTGGATCTATAGTTCTTATAGACAATTTCATTGTTTGTTCCTTGTTGTTTTCTATGGGTTTAAGGCTCTTAGTCGAATGAAACCGGTCCAAAGTCAAAATGACCACTTTAATTGACCAAAAAGTCAATACAAGGAGGTCCAAAAATCTCCCCCCTTGAAAATGTTTAAACAAATTTAAGTGGGTGAAGTATCATGTAGCCAAGTTGTCATGTATCATGCAACCAAGTTGTTTGGACTGATTGTATGATCAACAAGTTGTTTGGACTGATTGTATGATCACCAAGTTGTTTGGACTGATTGTATGATCACCAAGTTGTTCAGATTGACAGCATAGATGCTAAGTTATTGACCATTTGCTGCTGTGAGGTGATATAAGCCTTGGTCTCCCATAACAAGTTGACCAGCTTAGCATCTGACTTTTCATCCATCACTATGTCTTCAGACATCTGCGGAGAGAACCTAAAAACAACTATTTTATAAATTTTCTGGGCAGAAAATAAGCAATTATTTAAAAACAATTTGAGATTAATAGATTCAATGATTCCAAGAGTGGACATAGTAGGGAATTCAGAGCTGGAAATATTTAACTGCAAGAGAAACCAAGGGTATTGACTATGAAGGGGGATCTAAGCAGTGTGGGAGGGGGACCAAAGCAGAGTGGGAGGGGATCACTACTAACACTAATCATGTCATATTTATTAAATCAGTGGGTGTTTTCTGAGTAGGATAGTTATTGGTAATTTATAAAACTATAAGCAACAATAATAAACACAGACAATGATCCAGATTCTTCAAGTTTGAGTCAAATCAGTGGCATTTAATCCATTGTCATTGTTATTTACAACTAGTAATGCGTTGCACCAACAACTCATGTCAGAGGAATAAATTCAAAACAAGCTGGATTTGCTGGCTAGATTGCTTATTTTATTAATAGTATAAAGTAAGAAAGAGCTCTCTTTGCTAGCTGGATTATGTGTATACTAATACATAGTAACATACATACTAATACATAGTAACATACATACTAATAATATATAGTAAGGAAACTCACTTCACCGACTAAGTTTCTAAACAACATTACAATTGCTCTTTATCTTGCAATATTATGACGGCCTAGTGATTGCTTTCAAAGAGACTATTCAAGTTTTCCCACATATCAAGAGCTTTTCAATGATATGGCACTTGATTAATTCATTTTAATTGTTGCCGCCATTATTAAATGTTTAAGATATGTTGAGCATGTTCTATATATTTTATTTTTTTTACTCTTTGACCTTAAAAGAAGTTTAGGATCCATTTTATTATTCATCTAATTTTTAAGGTGTCTGTCAATTAGTCCATTATTTTACATTTTTTAATATTAACTAAACATTAAACAGCTGTGACATATAATGACTTAAAGTATAATATAATATAATGACTCTGAACCCCTGACAACTTGGAGGCTTCCATGATCTACATAGAGATTAGGGTTCCTCATAAACCTCTCGCTACTCATGTGAAATCGATATCTTTCTAGTTCTCAAGTATCTATTCAATTACTTCTATAGCACTTTGTAATCATAACGGACTCTTTAAACTCTTATTAGGGTTTCGAAGATAATCTTCGAAACCCTTATACTTTCTGTCGAGCGTCTGTCTGTCCGATTTCTCATCTCAGGAACTACAATAGCTAGGAAGTTGAAATTTGGTATACATGTGTAACTATTTTATCCAACAACAGGAAAAATATAGCCAACTATATCACATGCGCATCTGTCAATTTATGAGCGAATACGCACATTTGCCAAAAAAAAATATTTTTTTGAAAAATCATGTGGGGTATCAAATTGTAGGTATCGATGGGTAGTACACAAAATATGCATCGCTTTTTTCAAAATAGCGCTATTACACCCGCCAAAAATCTCAAAAAACCACCAAAAAAATGCTTGTACCCCCTTTTAAGGCATAAGGAGAAGCCCTAAAAATATAGGACCAATAGCCAATAAAAGCATTTTCCGAGCCATAGAAATTCTTCGGAGAAAAAGTTTCAAAAGTTAATTTTAGCAATTTCAAAATCGCCCATACGCGCGCGCCAAAAAAAAATATTTTTTTGAAAAATCATGTGAGTATCAAATTGTAGGTATCGATGGGTAGTACACAAATATGCATCGCTTTTTCAAAATGGTGGCTATTACACCCGCCAAAAATCTCAAAAACCACCAAAAAATGCTTGTCCCCCCCCCTTTTAAGGCATAAGGAGAAGCCCTAAAAATATGGGACCAATAGCCAATAAAAGCACTTTCCGGGCCATAGAAATTCTTCGGAGAAAAAGTTTCAAAAGTTAATTTTAGCAATTTCAAATCGCCCATGCGCGCACGCGCCAAAAAAAATATTTTTTTGAAAAATCATGTGGGGTATCAAATTGTAGGTATCGATGGGTAGTACACAAATATGCATCGCTTTTTCAAAATGGTTGCTATTACACCCGCCAAAAATCTCGAAAACCACCAAAAAATGCTTGTCCCCCCCCTTTTAAGGCATAAAGAAAAGCCCTAAAAATATGGGACCAAAAGCGCGCACGCGCCAAAAAAAAATATTTTTTTGAAAAAATCATGTGGGGGTATCAAATTGTAGGTATCGATGGGTAGTACACAAATATGCATCGCTTTTTCAAAATGGTGGCTATTACACCCGCCAAAAATCTCAAAACCACCAAAAATGCTTGTCCCCCCCCTTTTAAGGCATAAGGAGAAGCCCTAAAAATATGGGACCAATAGCCAATAAAAGCACTTTCCGGGCCATAGAAATTCTTCGGAGAAAAAGTTTCAAAAGTTAATTTTAGCAATTTCAAAATCGCCCATGCGCGCACGCGCCAAAAAAAAATATTTTTTTGAAAAATCATGTGGGGTATCAAATTGTAGGTATCGATGGGTAGTACACAAATATGCATCGCTTTTTCAAAATAGCGGCTATTACACCCGCCAAAAATCTCAAAAACCACCAAAAAATGCTTGTACCCCCCCTTTTAAGGCATAAGGAGAAGCCCTAAAAATATGGGACCAATAGCCAATAAAAGCACTTTCCGGGCCATAGAAATTCTTCGGAGAAAAAGTTTTAAAAGTTAATTTTAGCAATTTCAAAATGCCCATACGCGCACGCGCCAAAAAAAAATATTTTTTTGAAAAATCATGTGGGGTATCAAATTGTAGGTATCGATGGGTAGTACACAAATATGCATCGCTTTTTCAAAATGGCGGCTATTACACCGCCAAAAATCTCAAAAAACCACCAAAAAATGCTTGTCCCCCCCTTTTTAAGGCATAAGGAGAAGCCCTAAAAATATGGACCAATAGCCAATAAAAGCACTTTCCGGGCCATAGAAATTCTTCGGAGAGAAAAAGTTTCAAAAGTTAATTTTAGCAATTTCAAAATCGCCCATGGCGCACGCGCCAAAAAAAAATATTTTTTTGAAAAATCATGTGAGTATCAAATTGTAGGTATCGATGGGTAGTACACAAATTGCATCGCTTTTTCAAAATGGTTGCTATTACACCCGCCAAAAATCTCAAAACCACCAAAAAATGCTTGTCCCCCCCCCTTTTAAGGCATAAGAGAAGCCCTAAAAATATGGGACCAATAGCCAATAAAAGCACTTTCCGGGCCATAGAAATTCTTCGGAGAAAAAGTTTTAAAGTTATTTTAGCAATTTCAAATCGCCCATGCGCGCACGCGCCAAAAAAAAATATTTTTTTGAAAAATCATGTGAGTATCAAATTGTAGGTATCGATGGGTAGTACACAAATATGCATCGCTTTTTCAAAATGGCGGCTATTACACCCACCAAAAATCTCAAAACCACCAAAAAATGCTTGCCCCCCCCCTTTAAGGCATAAGGAGAAGCCCTAAAAATATGGGACCAATAGCCAATAAAAGCACTTTCCGGGCCATAGAAATTCTTCGGAGAAAAAGTTTCAAAAGTTAATTTTAGCAATTTCAAAATCGCCCATACGCGCACGCGCCAAAAAAAAATATTTTTTGAAAAATCATGTGGTATCAAATTGTAGGTATCGATGGGTAGTACACAAATATGCATCGCTTTTTCAAAATGGCGGCTATTACACCCGCCAAAAATCTCAAAACCACCAAAAAATGCTTGTCCCCCCCTTTTAAGGCATAAGAGAAGCCCTAAAAATATGGGACCAATAGCCAATAAAAGCACTTTCCGGGCCATAGAAATTCTTCGGAGAAAAAGTTTTAAAAGTTAATTTTAGCAATTTCAAAATCGCCCATACGCGCACGCGCCAAAAAAAATATTTTTTTGAAAAATCATGTGGGGTATCAAATTGTAGGTATCGATGGGTAGTACACAAATATGCATCGCTTTTTCAAAATGGCGGCTATTACACCCGCCAAAAATCTCAAAAACCACCAAAAAATGCTGGCCCCCCCCCCTTTTAAGGCATAAGGAGAAGCCCTAAAAATATGGGACCAATAGCCAATAAAAGCACTTTCCGGGCCATAGAAATTCTTCGGAGAAAAAGTTTCAAAAGTTAATTTTAGCAATTTCAAAATCGCCCATCCGCGCACGCGCCAAAAAAAAATATTTTTTTGAAAAATCATGTGAGTATCAAATTGTAGGTATCGATGGGTAGTACACAAATATGCATCGCTTTTTCAAAATGGCGGCTATTACACCCGCCAAAATCTCAAAAACCACCAAAAAATGCTTGTCCCCCCCCTTTTAAGGCATAAGGAGAAGCCCTAAAAATATGGACCAATAGCCAATAAAAGCACTTTCCGGGCCATAGAAATTCTTCGGAGAAAAAGTTTCAAAAGTTAATTTTAGCAATTTCAAAATCGCCCATACGCGCACGCGCCAAAAAAAAATATTTTTTTGAAAAATCATGTGGGGTATCAAATTGTAGGTATCGATGGGTAGTACACAAATATGCATCGCTTTTTCAAAATGGCGCTATTACACCCCAAAAATCTCGAAAACCACCAAAAAATGCTTGTCCCCCCCCTTTTTAAGGCATAAAGAGAAGCCCTAAAAATATTAGCGCGCACGCGCCAAAAAAAATATTTTTTTGAAAAATCATGTGAGTATCAAATTGTAGGTATCGATGGTAGTACACAAATATGCATCGCTTTTTCAAAATGGCGGCTATTACACCCGCCAAAAATCTCAAAAACCACCAAAAAATGCTTGTCCCCCCCCTTTTAAGGCATAAGGAGAAGCCCTAAAAATATGGGACCAATAGCCAATAAAAGCACTTTCCGGGCCATAGAAATTCTTCGGAGAAAAAGTTTCAAAAGTTATTTTAGCAATTTCAAAATCGCCCATACGCGCACGCGCCAAAAAAAATTTTTTTTGAAAATCATGTGGGGTATCAAATTGTAGGTATCGATGGGTAGTACACAAATATGCATCGCTTTTTCAAAAGCGGCTATTACACCCGCCAAAAATCTCAAAAACCACCAAAAAATGCTTGTCCCCCCCCTTTTAAGGCATAAGGAGAAGCCCTAAAAATATGGGACCAATAGCCAATAAAAGCACTTTCCGGGCCATAGAAATTCTTCGGAGAAAAAGTTTCAAAAGTTAATTTTAGCAATTTCAAAATCGCCCATACGCGCACGCGCCAAAAAAAATTTTTTTGAAAAATCATGTGGGGTATCAAATTGTAGGTATCGATGGGTAGTACACAAATATGCATCGCTTTTTCAAAATGGCGGCTATTACACCCGCCAAAAATCTCAAAAACCACCAAAAAATGCTTGTCCCCCCCCCTTTTAAGGCATAAGGAGAGCCCTAAAAATATGGGACCAATAGCCAATAAAAGCACTTTCCGGGCCATAGAAATTCTTCGGAGAAAAAGTTTCAAAAGTTAATTTTAGCAATTTCAAAATCGCCCATACGCGCACGCGCCAAAAAAAAATTTTTTTGAAAAATCATGTGGGGTATCAAATTGTAGGTATCGATGGGTAGTACACAAATATGCATCGCTTTTTCAAAATGGCGGCTATTACACCCGCCAAAAATCTCAAAACCACCAAAAAATGCTTGTCCCCCCCCCTTTTAAGGCATAAGAGAAGCCCTAAAAATAGGGACNTATTATTTTATACTCTTAAGAAGGTACTGATAAACATATACAAAAAGGCGAGCGAAGCGAGCCCATGATTTTTCATGCCTTGCTTAAAATGTTTCTCTTAAATAGATATTGACAAACAAGCACATAAAGGCGAGCGAAGCGAGCCCTAGTATTGTATGGTTATTTTTATTTTATACTCTTAAGAAGGTACTGATAAACATATACAAAAGGCGAGCGAAGCGAGCCATGATTTTATGCCTTGTTTTAAATGTTTTTCTTAAAGTAGATATTGACAAACAAGCACATAAAGGCGAGCGAAGCGAGCCCTAGTATTGCATGGTTTTTATTTTATACTCTTAAGAAGGTACTGATAAACATATACAAAAGGCGAGCGAAGCGAGCCCATGATTTTCATGCCTTGCTTAAAATGTTTCTCTTATAATAGATATTGACAAACAAGCACATAAAGGCGAGCGAAGCGAGCCCTAGTATTGCATGGTTATTTTTATTATTTTATACTCTTAAGAAGGTACTGATAAACATATACAAAAAGGCGAGCGAAGCGAGCCCATGATTTTTATGCCTTTTTTTAAAATGTTTCTCTTAAATAGATATTGACAAACAAGCACATAAAGGCGAGCGAAGCGAGCCCTAGTATTGCATGGTTATTTTTTTTTTTTATACTCTTAAGAAGGTACTGATAAACATATACAAAAAGGCGAGCGAAGCGAGCCCATGATTTTTATGCCTTGTTTTAAATGTTTCTCTTAAAGTAGATATTGACAAACAAGCACATAAAGGCGAGCGAAGCGAGCCCTAGTATTGCATGGTTATTTTTAATTTATACTCTTAAGAAGTACTGATAAACATATACAAAAGGCGAGCGAAGCGAGCCCATGATTTTCATGCCTTGTTTAAAATGTTTCTCTTAAAAATAGATATTGACAAACAAGCACATAAAGGCGAGCGAAGCGAGCCCTAGTATTGCATGGTTATTTTTATTATTTTATACTCTTAAGAAGGTACTGATAAACATATACAAAAAGGCGAGCGAAGCGAGCCCATGATTTTCATGCCTTGCTTAAAATGTTTCTCTTAATAGATATTGACAAACAAGCACATAAAGGCGAGCGAAGCGAGCCCTAGTATTGCATGGTTATTTTTATTATTTTATACTCTTAAGAAGGTACTGATAACATATACAAAAAGGCGAGCGAAGCGAGCCCATGATTTTCATGCCTTGCTTAAAATGTTTCTCTTATAAATAGATATTGACAAACAAGCACATAAAGGCGAGCGAAGCGAGCCCTAGTTGTATGGTTATTTTTATTTTATACTCTTAAGAAGGTACTGATAAACATATACAAAAAGGCGAGCGAAGCGAGCCCTAGTATTGCATGGTTATTTTTATTATTTTATACTCTTAAGAAGGTACTGATAAACATATACAAAAAGGCGAGCGAAGCGAGCCCATGATTTTTTATGCCTTTTTTAAAATGTTTCTCTTAAAGTAGATATTGACAAACAAGCACATAAAGGCGAGCGTAGCGAGCCCTAGTATTGTATGGTTTTTTTAATTTATACTCTTAAAAAGGTACTGATAAACATATACAAAAAGGCGAGCGAAGCGAGCCCATGATTTTTATGCCTTGTTAAAATGTTTTTTTAAAGTAGATATTGACAATCAAGCACAAAAAGGCGAGCGAAGCGAGCCCTAGTATTGCATGGTTATTTTTATTTTATACTCTTAAGAAGTACTGATAAACATATACAGAAGGCGAGCGAAGCGAGCCCATGATTTTCATGCCTTGTTTAAAATGTTTCTCATAAAATAGATATTGACAAACAAGCACATAAAGGCGAGCGAAGCGAGCCCTAGTATTGCATGGTTATTTTTATTTTATACTCTATGAAGGTACTGATAAACATATACAGAAAGGCGAGCGAAGCGAGCCCATGATTTTCATGCCTTTTTTAAAATGTTTCTCTTAAAGTAGATATTGACAAACAAGCACATAAAGGCGAGCGAAGCGAGCCCTAGTATTGCATGGTTATTTTTATTATTTTATACTCTTAAGAAGGTACTGATAAACATATACAAAAAGGCGAGCGAAGCGAGCCCATGATTTTCATGCCTTGCTTAAAATGTTTCTCTTATAATAGATATTGACAAACAAGCACATAAAGGCGAGCGAAGCGAGCCCTAGTATTGCATGGTTATTTTTATTATTTTATACTCTTAAGAAGGTACTGATAAACATATACAAAAGGCGAGCGAAGCGAGCCCATGATTTTCATGCCTTGCTTAAAATGTTTCTCTTATAATAGATATTGACAAACAAGCACATAAAGGCGAGCGAAGCGAGCCCTAGTATTGCATGGTTATTTTTATTATTTTATACTCTTAAGAAGGTACTGATAAACATATACAAAAAGGCGAGCGAAGCGAGCCCATGATTTTTATGCCTTGCTTAAAATGTTTCTCTTATAATAGATATTGACAAACAAGCACATAAAGGCGAGCGAAGCGAGCCCTAGTATTGTATGGTTATTTTATTTTATACTCTTAAGAAGGTACTGATAAACATATACAACAAGGCTAGCGAAGCGAGCTCATGATTTTTAGGCCTTGTTTTAAATGTTTCTTTTAAAGTAGATATTGACAAACAAGCACATAAAGGCGAGCGAAGCGAGCCCTTGAATCTTATTTTATGTTTTAATTTTTTCCTAAATTTAGGTATTGACAAACAACTTCTTAAGCGAGCGAAGCGAGCCCTAGATTGTTATGTATAAGTTTGATTCTATAGTTTAAAATTGGCTAATACCAAACATGCACCTCAAGGCGAGCGATGCGAGCCCTAGATATTATGTTATGTCTTTACTGTATGCTATAAAATGAGGTTCTGATAAACCAATACAAAAAGGCGATTGAAGCGAGGCTTTAATTTTATGCCTTGTTTTAAATGTTCCTCTTCAGGTAGATATTGACAACCAAGCACATAAAGGCGAGTGAAGCGAGCCCTTAAATTTTGTTCTGTGTTTTTAAATTTTCTCAAAAATTAGGTATCGTTAAACAAATATATAAAGGCGAGGGAAGCGAGCTCTAGATTGTTATGTAAAAATTTGATTCTATAGTTTGAAATTGGCTAGTACTAAACAAGCAGATGTTTACTCAAATTTTATGTTGTATTATAATTATTTTTCCTAAAATCAGTGCCAACAGACACATATAGGCTAGCGAAATGAGCCCTTGTGAAATTGGTAAAATTATGTTTACCCTGCGAAATTTGCAAATAACAAACATACGAATGAAACGAGCAATACGAGCACTTATATATTTTGTATAGATTCTAAATAAGGTACTGATTTCTGATACACAGAAACGCATGCGTAGCGAGCTGTGGAATATTTTGTTATAACTTATTTATTTTTTCTAACATTAGGTATCGACAAATACTAACATATAGGCTAATGAAGCGAGGCGTAGAATATTGAGTATAAGTATGATTGTATAGTATTAATACATTATATTTATGCAAATATCTGAGAAACCCTTATAATGCTTGCAAAGCAAGCACTTTGACGGATTTTTTTGTATTTGCAATTGTTTCAATCCGAAGCCTCATTATTCAGTTTTGTCCCAGTAAGAGAATTTCTGAAGTTTGTTTTAAACTAGAACAGAGTTCTAATCAAACAACACATATCACCAAGTACCCTAACCTTAAGAGAGCTGGGAAAAGGGCCACACAGTCATGTTTCCATACCTGTTAAGAGCAAGCCATTCTTCTTCACCCCCTCCCCCCTCCTACTACAACAGTCTACTATAACCAAAGAGACTAAAACTATTAGAGGGAGGATACAACAGCTATCATTCCTTGGGTAGCTAGGTGCCCTAACAGTAAATTGGTGACTTTAGTCTCTTTGGGTGTATAAATATGTGCTCCGATATAAGTTGTAGGGGAGTGGGGAGTAGTTCGTCTCTCTCTAGGGAGACTATAGTGGGGGTAAGTACAGTTAGGGCACCTATGGAAACCATCTCACTTCCAGACCCCTTATCACTGTGTTAATCAGGTCCTGTACTCCCTCTAATAGTTTTAGTCTCTTTGACTACAACAAACAAATTAAGAATGTCAGCTGTTTTTCCCAATTATCCAATCAGACATTTTTCTGATTGGAAAAACAACAACAAAACAACGCCCCCCCCCTCTAAAAATCCCTTAATTACATTTCCAAATAAATCCATTCTGCAGATACTTTTCAATAGGCCTTCTTCTTAAATAAATAGATTTTCAACAAAGAAAAGTCAAAACTAAAGGAAAAACCTTCGATTCTAATAAAAGACCTCAAAATGAGAACAAAATACCCTAAAATTATAATTTTTAAAGAGATATTTGGTGTTTTTAGCCCGCAGGTTAAATAAAAAGAATAAATGACTGTAATGTTTTGACATGGATGACACAGGATATTGTACCTGTAGTAAGGGACTCCTATCATAGAGCAGATAGCTCTAGTCCTCTCTATAACTCTGCCATCAGCTTGAGTTGCCTGGTCAACCAAGACAGCTTGCATAGAAGTAACTCCTCGCACCAGTCTCGCTGCGTCCCACACTCCACTCGGCCAGAATATATCCATACTCTCCACCTGATCCATTACAGAAAGCCAATGTTACATGGTTTGACAATGGTTCAACCCCATTACACATAGTGCTTCTCACCTCTCAGAGCATTGTCTACTAATAATCAGCCCAGTTTCAAGCAATAAACTTGCTCTAGGGAGTTCAGGGGGCAGCAGAGAGTTCATAGACTCCTCATACAAATTACTGCAACTAAATAATTACCTATGTTGTGCCAAATTAATAAATTTATTATCATAATAAGAATAAGCATCAATGGACTTGAAAGTGAAAGTGTTGCAATGTTGACACAATGTTTTGCAATACTGACTTTAGTCTTTACTTGCCCAAACTCAACTCAATTTCGTACACTCATCTCTTGCGGGACTCTCTACTCTCTATTATTTTAAATAGTTTCTTATAACAAATGTAATCTATCCCACACCCATAAGTCCTGTTCCTCATCTTTATTATTATCTGGATTGTTTACAGATACTTAGCACTGGGACACAAGAGACTTTTGGTGTCAATAATGTATTTTATTTCAAGTGTCTCGCATCCAAGGCTCAGGTCGGCATCACATTAAAAATACCACTAAGCTTAGTTAACCAAAGAACTAAGCCTTGACAACGTCCCAGGTACATTAATGTTAACATACAATACACTCACTATTACAGACAACAACTCTACTATTTAATGAAACAACTAAAAACCTAAAGTCTACCTTGTTTTGTTTTTTTAACAAAATATAAACACTTGAATACAAATCAGGTACAGGGTACAGGGTACCTCGGTACATTTCTACACAACTTATGACTCTCTCACCTCGTTCTCAAAATGTCATGATAATGCAAAGTGGAGGGTAAAGGTAAACAATAAAGGAAAATTAACCAGCTTGATGTGGTGAATGAGGACTGCATGATTGTGGTTTAGTAAAGCGGTAGAGCATGTCAAGAAAAATTATTAATTAAATGACGTATATAGGGTGTGTATATCCGATACTGAACTGTCTGTAATGCGTACCGCGGCAGGTTCTCCCACTCCAAATATGAAGGGTCAATGTAAAAGGAAATATAAGGAAGGGATAACCATCTTGGGTCCAAATTTAAAAACGACAAAATCGTCCAGAAAGCTCAAGGGAATATCACTACACTCGTTAGATCAACCTCAGAAAAATTGTTTATAGGTATGTATAAAAAGTGTTTAATAAAAAGTGTTTATTAGGGTGTTGTGAGTTGAGACCCCCTTGGCTCATCCTCCTATGCGACTATTTAACAATTTTTATCAATAGCTTTCCTAACAATATAACCGCCTCTATCTCCGTGGCCGAGGTCATTAGATCGTTGTCTATACACTGACCATGTAACATAAGGGGAACCCCGCTAGTTCTTATCGAGTTATACCTCAAGTCTAGGACCCAGGTCACTATATTTAATGGAGAGACAAGCACTCCGGCGCTTTCTAAGCATGGAGTACCTCATGCCTCTGTTCTTGGACCTTTGCTGTTCTTAATTTAAATTAATGATCTTCCTGAATATGGAGCTCACTGATTAGACATTAAATGCGTTTTTTCTCCAGTGTGTCACTCAATCCTTTAATATAGATATTGTGAATATAATATTGTAATTCTGTATAAATAAAGGAATTTATTTAAAAAAAAAAAATTAATTGCCAAGCATGGCAACATTAAACCGCAGTGTATTATGATTGTTTTATAATAGAAATTAATTTTTTTATCAAATATTAGCCATAATTTGTTCATAAAACAGTCAGTCCAACATAACAAACAATAATTTTCTCACATAACTATGGTATGAATGAAGTAAAGTAAACAAATGTTTGATAATATATAGGGGAGAGATATTAAGAAATACCAAGCTAAATCAACAATACTGACTCAGCTCTGAAAATATTGCATGCAAGTCAGTTTGGAGCATAGAACGCTGATATGCGTTGGAGCATAGAACGCTGATATGCGTTGGAGCATAGAACGCTGATATGCGTTGGAGCATAGGTGATATGCGTTGGAGCATCGCTGATAGCATAGAACGCTGATATATGTTTGGAGCATAGAACGCTGATAATGCTGATATGCGTTGGGCATAGAACGCTGAATGCAACTGGAGCATAAATACAGAACATTTGAATGAAATGAGGCAATGAAATGAAATAAGTTTAGAATAGAAAGGATAACATACTTTTAGCTAAATAATCCCACCGCGTGAGGACAAGACAAACAAAACAACACATTGCTATCGTTAACATAACAATGACAAATATAACAAGTAAGTGTATTAAATATAGTGAGAAAAAAATTATAACATGTAAGTTCAACAAATATAACAACATATAAAAGTAAACAAGTAAGTGTAACATATATAACAATAGATAAAAAAAAACAAATAAGTGTTACATATATAACAAAATATAAAAATAACAAGTAAGTGTAACATATATAACAATAGATAAAAAAACAAATAAGTGTTACATATATAACAAAATATAAAAATAACAAGTAAGTGTAACATATATAACAATAGATAAAAAAAAACAAATAAGTGTTACATATATAACAAAATATAAAAATAACAAGTAAGTGTAACATATATAACAATAGATAAAAAAAAAAAAAATAAGTGTTACATATATAACAAAATATAAAAAATAACAAGTAAGTGTAACATATATAACAGAAAAAAAAACAAATAAGTGTTACATATATAACAAAATATAAAAATAACAAGTAAGTGTAACATATATAACAATAGATAAAAAAACAAATAAGTGTTACGTATATAACAAAATATAAAATAACAAGTAAGTGTAACATTATAACAATAGATAAAAAACAAATAAGTGTTACGTATATAACAAAATATAAAAACAAGTAAGTGTAACATATATAACCAGAAAAATTAAGATGTTATTAACAGGTAAGTATAAAATATTTAACAATTATAGAACAAATATAAACAGTTAATATAACAAACCTAAGACAACAAAATAATTTATTACTAATATAATTAACTAAAGAATACAAGTAATAGTAATAATATAGCAAGTTATGATTATAGTACTAATATAATAATATAAATATATTTACTAAAACACTAACAAGTATACATTGTGCATATGTAGCAAGAATGTTAAACAAATATGTTACCAGTACAAAAACAAATTTGGTACTTGTGTAGTGTACTTTACTTTCAACAAGTCAGAAAAACATAAACAGAATATTCTGCATAAGTTTCATCCAAGACGACAACTTTTGCTTGGATAATCAGCAATAAGTTAAAAAAGTAACAGGGAAGTATCCAATTGAAGGAGGTCATAGGGGAATAACTAATATTAGGAGGTTGTAGGAGAGTAGCCATTCAAATTTAAACAAGTGTCAGTGTTTGAGTAAATGGTACTTTACTAACCTCTTTATCATTTATTGATAATTCTTAAATGGTAAACTAGCTTTGAAATGTCAGGTACCTCTGGTAGATGGTTGCCACCCCACTAATCTTCCAGCTTTCCTATTGTTCCTACTTTTTTCAACCTTATATACATATTTTTAACTGATTAACTTTTTTGATCTGATCTAACTTTAATTTTGGTTTTGCTAAACCAATAAGCTTGATGAAATCTTAAGTCAACTACTTATTCTGAGATTTATAGTAGTTGGATGTCTCTAATCTGCCCTAGAGTATTTGTCTTTCAGTACATATAATCTAGGGCTGGGGAAGACTCTATTCCAGATATACTCTAGAGCTGGGGAAGACTCTATTCCAGATGTACTCTAGGGCTAGGGAAGACTTATTCCAGATATACCTAGGGCTGGGGAAGACTCTATTCCAGATATACTCTAGGGCTGGGGAAGACTCTATTCCAGATGTACTCTAGGGCTGGGGAAGACTCTATTCCAGATATACTCTAGGGCTGGGGAAGACTCTATTCCAGATATACTCTAGGGCTGGGGAAGACTCTATTCCAGATATCCCTGACCTATATCCCTAAAGAAGTAGCTAGTACTCTGCCTCCCACAGTGAAAGTGAAACATCAGATACACCAACTGCAATGTCCTAAATCTTCACCAAACTGGCCATGGTACAATTATTATTTTAAGAGAAACGAAATAGTGTTACTAACCTGAGTAATAGGTACAGAACCGGTGCCTATAGACACAACAAGGGAAGGTTTGACCACCTCGCTGCCTCTGCCCACCATCTCCAGCGCTGTGTTGTATTCGTGTATCTCAGTCAGTGCATCAAGAGTTGGGTTGTTGGCTATCAGACCTCCATCCACGTAACGACCGAACGCTCTGTCCACAAACATAAACATCACTACGACAAGAATGAATCAACATTTATTATTTTTAGTCCTACTTTTGGCAGAATAGTATATCTTAAAGGCGAGGCAGAACAAGTTCATAAACTCAAATTTGATATAATTACATAAAATTATTTGTAATGCTAACAAGATCATTGGCAAAATTTAATGAACTTATCCATCTGTCCGTAGGAGCTGCACACTGCACAGGTGTAAAGGTAAGCACCACAATAATAATGGTTATAGGTGTTAGTGTAAACACCAAGGAATCTGGATGGAAAAATGCAAGTAGACTTATTTTAATCTAACAGTGGGATATAACAACATAGAGATGGCAGTCCTATCTTACATTATTAAGGGAAAAGATAAAGAATTAAAATGTAATTTATTCATGAGGAGTATTTTGCTGAATATTACTACCTAGTAACCTGGTTACTTTACCTGAAGTAAGAAGGAGCTGCTCCAGAAGCTCTTGCTGCCTCCCATATCAGCTGGTTATCAGGGGAGGGTGGAGGTGACAGTCCCAGGCTACTGGGTTTATCACTAGCACCTAGTATCTCATCAGGAGAAGGGAAGTTTCTGAACATATGCAGATCTACAGGTTTCCTATCAGATAAGCAAGCTGTGATCAGCAACCTACAACAGAGCAATACATCTCATCAAACCCACACATAAAACAGCTAAAACCCATGCATATGGTTCTCACTTTTGAAATACATACATGAATATAATTTTATTAAATTTTTCAAGAATTGACTGTACATCATTAGGAGAAGGGAAGTTTCTCAACATGTACAGATCACTTTCTTCAACTGGCACATTATGACCCCTACCTGATAGGTACCAGGATATGACCCCTACCTGCTAGGTACCAGGATATGACCCCTACCTGCTAGCTAGTAGGGGTCAATAGCTAGTAGTGTTGAATAGCAATAAACATAATACATAACAAAACAAAATATCAATAATAATAAATTTGGTATTTCATTAGAATAGAATAGAGTAAGACTTTATTAATAAGAAATATTTACAAAATTTATACTGAAGCCATAAAAGCTAAAAATAAATAATTTAGCAATTGCTAAAATTGAAGCTGAAGAAATCATTGATGCTGTAGTTTGACAAAGAAATATTTGCAAAGTAAAAATATTTGTCTGCAAGTTACCTGGTGAGGAGGTCAAGAAAATTATAAGTAAATCCAAATATAAAAAAGTCCTAAATTAAGCCATTGTCCCAGACAGGATGTGAAGAGTCCATGTCTGTTAATAGTGAGCTTGTCTTTACCTCTGGTAAAGTGATGTAGAAATTCATACAGTAGGGGGGGGGGGGGCGGGACACAGTGCTCCAACTCCCTGGTTTGAGGTGGTCCTAAAAACCAGGGGCTAGTTGCATCAACTACCACACCAAGCGCTAGTTTTCACCTTGTACAACTGTTATCAATATTGTTATCAGTTTTAAATCGAGACAACTATAAACTAGAATGTAAACAAGACAAAGTTTCTGAACATTTTTAGTCGTTTATAAGATTATTTATTTTGAAAATAAAATAAATTTAGCATTTTTTCCATTAAAATAACAAATAAAAAAGCAAATTAATTTCCATTTCTGCCCGTCATGGTTATCATGATATCAAGTCTAGTTATAAATAACACAGCGTTAATATTTGTATAACATTTTATGAAAATTGTACATTTAAAATACTTAATAAGATTTTTAATATTGTTAAAGATTCTTTAAATAATTTAAACCATGAAAATAAAGAACTAATTATTTTATATATGCTGTATAAGGTGAACCGACCTGCCTCTAGTGGAGAAACGGTCAACTTAAAGCAGGCCTATCTAGTTAGACCACTGTGTCCCGCGCCTCCACCCAAACTGAATGAATTTCTACATCACTTTAACCTCTGGTCTTGTGATTTCCTCCACATTTGCTACCAACTATCTCATCAGAACCATTCCTTGACAAAAATTAGCTAAATAAGAAATGAAAAATTCTTTTACAATCATTTTGAATTACTTACTTAGGATGAGTGATGTTAGACATCTTGGACTCAGTTCCAAGGGTTTCCTTGAGTATAGTCTCCAGAGGTTCACTGTTATATGGCCTGAACCCTACACATGAACACAATGTGATAGTTAAGGATTTTATGTAGCATCCGGATAACATTGCAATAGAACCTTTGTTCCTATGTTGTTAATGTCCGGTACAGTTTTTGATGTAAAATATGCACAGGAATTAAATATTGTAGACAATTCTGAAATGAAATTAAAGAAAATATTTTTTCTTGCAGCATTAGCATCAGAATTTGATGTTAGCAGCAGCTAACACGAATATATTTTGATCCAAGTCACAGAAGTTGCATAAAAATATAGAGGATTCATCCATTGAATAAAAGGGTAGAGGAACCACTTGTTGATTCTATTCCACTATATGATAATGTCTTTAAATAAACCTTATCAGTAAATATTTGTTTCAATTTCATATTTTGCAAATTACAAAGAAAATAAAAACTTTTCATAGAAATTTTCTTTATAAGAAAAATTTCTTTATAAGCTATAGAGAGAGGGGGAAGAAAAGGTTCCACTTTTCCTTCACAAGCTGATCTTCTAGCAAAGGATTGGTTTTACAGCATGAGTTTGCTGTATGCCATGTTCATGCCAAGCTATTTATATTCTAATAAAGCAGATGGTTCCGGTTAAAAAACGTAAGTATGAGAAAATGAACCTGAAGAAATGTACCTGAAAATGCAATATCTTTCATTCTGAAGTATAAACATAATGCTTCCTGGAGAGACTTTCCTGCTGCTAGGGAAAGAGCTAGTATGGCACCCGTCGATGTAGCAGCCAACCAGTCGAAGCAGTGAATTATAGGACGGTTGACGGCTTGTTCGAGATGAAGCAGTAAGACAACCAGGACAAGGCCTCGAATGCCTCCACCGTCGAGACAGAGTACTCGACCACCTCGTTGTGCTGTGGAGTGCGATGGTAAGGAACCTTCCAGAATTTCTTGGATAGAACGCTGGAGAGGGGAGTAGTTACCAAGAGGAATACCTGCACGAATATTAGACAAACAGATTAGCCAATTTATTTATTTTTTTTAGATAAAAGCCTTTTTATTATATTTTATTCAGACCAAAGCTCATATAGTGCAAACTATAAGGCTGGGGCAGGAGCAGGGCAGAGTAAATATCATCTAAAAAAAACATCAACAACCATAGAAAGGTTTTGAATATAGGCACATGTAAGCACGAGAGGGGGGGGGGTGTACAGGAAACTTTATACTCAATGCTATACTCCGGGTCTTTGTGGCAAAATCAGCAGGTTACATCCAAATTTTTGTCCAATTTTTTTTTATTTAAAGCTTTTATTTCACATTTTTTATACAATCTTTATACATTAAGAATAGGTAGAATTTAGTTTCAATAGTATTACAATCATTAGTTACAGTTTATCAACTTATTTGCACATTATAAAGAATTATTGATTTTAAAAGAAAAATTTATTTTAATCCTCAAACTACAGTCACAATTTTCATCAAAAGGGCACCAAAGTAGTTGTGTCCCATACTGAATGCACAGCATGTGCCTTGCAACATTATATTTTTATACTGAAGAATAAAAAGTGACCTTCTAAGCAGGACATTGAACATCCTAATGAGACTCATCAGCATGTATTGCTGAGCAGATATCAGCATGTCATGTAATTGCATGTCATTGCTAGCAGAACATTGTGTACAATATCATTCATGTGCATGTATTGCTGAGCATGTGTACAAAATATCAGCATCAGCATGTATGTAGCAGCTGAGCAAATATCATCAGCATGTTATGCTGAGCATGTGTACAAATATCATCAGCATGTATTGCGCATGTGTACAAAATATCATCAGGTTGGTCATCAGCATGTATTGCTGAGCATGTGTTACAAAATATCATCAGCATGTATTGCTGAGCACGTTGTACAAAATATCATCAGCATGTATTGCTGCTGGCAGCATGTATTGCTGAGCATGTTGTACAAAATATCATCAGCATGTATTGCTGCAGCATGTGTACAAAATATCATCAGCATGTGTACATGGGTAAAAATATGCATGTATGCAGCATGTGTAGTATTCAGCTGAGCATGTGTACAAAATATCATCAGCTGTATTGCTGAGCATGTGTACAAAATATCATCAGCATGTATTGCTGAGCATGTGTACAACTCAGCATGTATTGCAGAAATGTGTACAAAATATCATCAGCATGTGTATTGCAGAAGCATGTACAAAATATCTCAGCATGTATTGCATGTGTACAAAATATCATCAGCATGTATTGCAGAACATGTGTACAAAAATCATATGCAGAACATGTGTACAAAATTCAGCATGTATGTATCATTGTATTGCAGAACATGTGTACATCAATGTACAGAAATGTCATCAGCATGTATTGCTGAGATTGTACAAAATATCATCATTACAGAATGTATTTGCTGAGCATGCATGGTACAAAATATCATCACAGCATGTTTGCTGAGCATGTGTACTAAAATATCTCAGCATGTATTGCTGAGGCATGGTGTTACAAATATTCATCAGATTTATTGCTGAGCATTGTGTACAAAAAGTATCATTGATGTATTGCTGGCATGTGTACAAAAATATCAGCAGCATGTATCATCAGCAGTATTGTGTACAAAATATCAGTCAGCATGTATTTGAGACATGTACAAAATATCATCAGCATGTATTGCTGAGCATGTGTACAAAATATCATCAGCATGTATTGCTGAGCATGTGTACAAAATATCATCAGCATGGTATTGCACATGTTGTACAATATCATCAGCATTGTAGCAGTGTACAAAATATCAAAATTACAGCATGTATGCAAAGCATGTGTACAAATTCATCAGCATGTATTGCAGTATTGCAGAACATGTGTACAAAATATCATCAGCATGTATTGCAGAGCATGTGTACAAAATATCATCAGCATGTATTGCAGAACATGTGTACAAAAATATCATCAGCATGGTATTGCAGAACATGTGTACAAAAGTCAGCATGTATTGCAGAACATGTGTACAAAATATCATCAGGTATGCTGAGCATGTGCAGATGTATTGCTGAGCATGTGTACAAATATTCAGCATGATTTCATGTGTACAAATATCATCAGCATGTATTGCAGAACATGTGTACAAAATATCATCCATGTATTGCAGCAATGTGTACAAAATATCAATCAGCATGTATTGCAGAACATGTGTACAAAATTCATCAGCATGTATGCAGAACATGTGTACAAATATCAGCAATATCAGAACATGTCAGCATGTATTTGCAGACAGAATCATGTATTGCAGAACATACCAAAATATCACGTCAAACAAGTAGTGATAGAGTTATCTTTATACAATATATTATGAGTTTGTAAAGTTTTAACACTAATAGATGACTGATATGTACAGAGTAAGCACTTACCACATGCTAACTGACTAGATGTCACTGTTGTAAAGTTTAACACTAATAGATTGATATGTACGAGTAAGCACTTACACATGCTAACTGACTAGATGTCACTGTTGTTCATTTTTTAACATAAACCTGACCAGGTTTATGTTAAAAAATACCCTTTGATCTGCAAGAAATAAAACACCATCACCCCTTGGGATTTGGCAAGATGTAGCCAGTTAGCTAAGTGATTATCCCCTCTCTCCTTATTACTACTGCTAATGCCTACGTCCTATCTTATAGATAAATATCCAGGCAAATATAAAAACCTTAAGAAATAATGGAATGAGTTATACAAATTAACTGTCATCAAAATTGATGGATAAATCATCAGTTAAAGAATGATTGTTACCATCCCAAGCGCCTCCAGGCTTGCAACCAGGTCCACAGGTAGTGATGCCTGGGGGACATCTCTTGGCTCCGACAGCATGTAGAGTGTAAAGTACCTTACCCACTGTCTCATCATTACTTTCCTCCCCAACAAAGTGTCTCGCACTTTCCCCAGCATTGTTCCTACGACAAAGCCAATGTTCTAGAAATAACAATATGACAGCTACAAGCACTATCTTTACAGGCAAATTTTCAAGCACTGGTAAGACAAATAAATATTTCAAGTGCAAGCATGACAGCTGTATATTTCAAACTCAAACACGGTAAACAAGCTGCCTCATAAGGAATTAAGCTTTCTCAGTCCTTGGTCATGTTGAATTAAAAAGCCTCAAAAACTGAGCCATTCAAAGTGATGATTTCTTTTTTTTAAATGCCTTTATTAAATAATAATTGGTTTTACAATATTTATATGACATACATAATATATTAAAAACAAGGCTACCTTGTGGGCTCAGCTTGCTTATTATGCCCATTTTCATTCACATATACTCCATAGTATTAGTAGCCACCCCGTCCCGGATAGTATTTTTATTTTGCAGAAAAAACTCCATATCGTAATTAATACTAAAAATTTCCCTTTTAGTAAAAAATTTACTAAATTTTTATTCAGCTTACATTTTTTCTTTGTTGTAGTTCATCAAAACAAAGTATGATGAGGGGGAGTTCAATTATATTAAGAACCACAACTAATGGCACTAGATTAATTTTTAATAATTTCTGCTGTATTTTAATATTAGTGTATTGACAATTAACTTTTACAATTATTGCATATTGTTAAATAAAGTTTATTTATCATTTGATACTACCGAGTTTTGCAAAACATGAGTAGTTGACACAATATAATTGTGCGAGAGACACCTAGGAAATGTAACAAGCAAAATGCAATGCTACATCTGGGAACTGTTCCATCATTCGACATTCGTCATCATTGATGGTTCGACATAATGTCATGTCCAACTCTGTTTCGTTACGTCTAACTCATCAGGGCGCCGACAGAGCCTGAACTCACTCTAATCTGCATTTTGCTTGTTACATTTCCTAGGTGTCTCTCGCACAATATTGTGTTAACTATTCATGTTTTGCAAAACTCGGTAGTATCAAATGATATATGTTTTGCTTGCCATGCATGATGGCGGTAAGAGAGCACCGCTCGTCTCTGGTAAGTACTTCACATTATATTTTTCGGAATTAATTGAAGGTCAGAGTGAGATCAGGCTCTGTCGGCGCCCTGATGAGTTAGACGTAACGAAACAGAGTGGGACATGACATTATGTCGAGCCATCAATGATGACCAGATGTAGCATTGCATTTTGCTTGTTACATTTCCTAGGTGTCTCTTGCACAATTATATTGTGTCAAAGTTTATTTATTTAGATATATTGCTAACATCGATAATCCCCCTCGTAGACTCAACAAATCACACCAGTCTCCAAATTTTAATGGAATAAGGTGCTTTAATAAATTATCAGCTTCAATAGTTGAACTTCCACTCAAAACTTAAAAAAACATTGTTGTTGAGAAATAATGTTAACAAGGTTTAGCTGACAACTTAGTATTTTCACCCTAAATGTTTAGTGTTCGTCGTGTAAAGTTAGGTTTTTTTATTGAAGTTTGATATCCATATTATGCTGTGTGTTAATGCATTCTTTGTATTAATTTATAATTAATTTTTCTCTTTTTAATTTCATTGTAAAATTTTGACAAAACACTTTGTAAAAAATTAACCTCAAGTATGTAAATATAAACATTTGCTAAAAATTAAGAAATGAACACCAGAGTGCAGGTGGTGAAAAGGGAGGGATACTCACATCATATCAGTGTCAGCTCCGAAGACAATGAGGGCCTGTATGATAGGTATAAGACGGTCCTTGACAGCAAGGTGCAGAGGAGAGTTACCATCACCATCCACCAGGTTAGGCTCAGCTTCCCTGCAAAGCAGTGCTACCACACACTCCAGTCTGTTCTTACTCACCTACACACACACAAATAAAACAAAAATTATGATTTATCCAATAAACTGGAATGACTCAAACTAATGGCATCTAAGCAAATTTTGCTTCAGAAACAATTTTAAAAATATAGTCGAATTTCCAAGAGGCGGCATAGAATGTTTCTTGTCAGAAAACTGTGTTTATTATTTATCAGTTATATAAACTTTTTTGTCATCACATACTTTACAACCAAATGATCTATTCAATGATATATTGTAATAAAATAACAAGTGAACCAACTCCCGTAACTACAGTCTATTGTTTAGTTTAAAAATCTTGACAGGTCAGTTTAGACACCACTGATTCTTAAGAAAAAACAATCTCTGCAAGAAGGGAGCGGGAAAAAACTATGTAAACAAATCAGGTTATTTTACCCATATTTTCTTGGCGATGTTTTTTTATATTTCTTTTGTGTAGTTTTATTTTAAAATATCATTTTTAAGATTAATTTGAAAGTAGTTTTGAAAACGATGTAATCAAAAGAAGAACCACAAACGAAGTGAACGATTGCCGGGAAGAAGGTTTTTTCCCTACAGCGGTTATGGTGGTAGGGATTTTTTTCTCTGTTTAAGAGAGAGGTTGGCAGCGGCTTCTCTGATTGGTCAATCCCCAAAGTACTTATGACCTTGGGGATTTTTAAACTAAACGATAGACTGTAGTGAGAGTTTGAAAAAATCTATTTTTAAAAAAAGAATCAAGTTTTCATGATATTTTACATTATGTGTAACTGACAGAAGATTGTCAAATGTCATAATAGTTTGGAAACAAACCCTCCGTGCTGTTTTATTTGCGTACGAAAAATAAACATTTCATAGTTTTGTTATTTTTTTGAACAAGTTTTAGTCACATAATGTATTCTTATGAATGATAGGCAACATGAAATTAGGCATAATCTCCTCTATGATTACAATAGACAGAATTAGCCCTAGCAGCCAAACATTTCTTCTTTTGACATACAACGAAAGAATAAAAAGTCTCTCCATAGTACAAGCTATTTTTATTTACAGTAAATATATTAAATATGTATGAGTCATGTTATAAGCCTGCTCAAACCTTTATCTGAATTGTGTTAAATTTATAACTACTATTATCTATCTTTTATTCTCTCCTCAACAGCACTGATAATGACCTCCTGTTAGGTCAAAGGCACTCTGCTTTATTGTAAAAAATATCAGAGACAAAGACATCAGAGGAGATGCAATGTACACCATAGAAACTAATAATGCATTTATTTCAAGAATATAGAAAAGTGTAAAATCTGAAACAAAAGAGAGAAAAGTACCATAACATGCAAGGCAGTCCTGAAGTCAAAGTTGACAGCGTTTACATTACAGTTACAGTCGAGCAGAGCGTCGATCACTTCCTTGGAAGATGACCAGTGTAGCGGTGTTCCTCCGTATTTCATCTCCTAGAATAACAATCACAAGCCATAATCATATCAAAATAAATCCTAATTTTAATAAAAAATTAATGAAATAAGATTATGATTGCTTTTACAGTCAATATTTTGACAACTTCTCAGGGGAAAATAACAACTTGAACATGAATCACTCTGTGAGGAAATTATAAAAGGACAGAACATTAAAAAGGTAAAGCAAAGTCCCACTGCATAACATGGAGGCAGGGCTTATTATACATAAACACTGAAATCTAACAGAGAGCATTTACAGACCTGGTGTTGTAGTTTATTGTGATAGTCATTCATGAAGTCACCCAACACACCAGGAGGTTGCTCCGTGGGACCGGATGAAGGACTGGCAGACTGGTTTACATCAGCCCCGGCTACAAGCAAGGCTTTAACACAGTCAGGTTTGTCGGAGAAGCAAGCCACGTGGAGAGGAGTCTGTCCAGCCAGGTTTCTCCCATCTAAACATTTTAACTTCCCTTCCTTCTCTTTGACTAAACACTGCAACAACAAATTTATATAAATAAAAATATAACTAAAACACAGGGTTGTCTATAACAGCGTTTCCCAACCTTTTCAGTACCGCGACCCTATACTTTGCTTTTCTAAAGTTTGGTGACCTAAATGCATTTATTTTGCATAACCTGAAAATTGCAGGCGTATTTATTTATTGCCGAACTAGTTAAATTATATAATTATAAAATAGCAATAAAAAATAAAAATTAGCATTGTTAAATATAAAAATGAGCATTTATTATTTAAAGGAAAAAAATAAAATAATGATTATAGTAAACAAAAAAAAGAATAAAAAAATAAAATATATAATATCATATCAATGACTAATTTGTTGCTGTTGGTTTCCACTAATAAGTCAAGTCGTGTTTTGTTAATTCATTTCACTACTTTAATTAAAAATGCAAAACTATAAAATAAATAAACTGGTGAAACAAATATAATTAAAAAACTTGCACGCGATATTAAACTATGTTAAAACCAAATTCACATATAATTGAAGATTATAATTTTAATAACCCGAACCTTTAAAATAAGTAATAAGAAACTGTTAAACACAGTATTATCATAGGTATAGCAATTCATCAAAGTTAGCAAGAATTAGATAAAGGCACCGTGCCTCGGTCGGTAAAGGACTTCTAAGAAATGTTTTGGCCACGGCTTCTTTTGTTATCGCATGTTTAAAGTATTATCAATTTCTAAAAATAATATCTGTTTAAGCAAATCTGTTATTTGCTTATAATAATCTTTTCACATAAATCTTTGTCATTTTTTGGTTGTTACTAATAAAAAATTTGGCCACCCAAAAAATTTTGTTCGCGACCCATGGGTTGGGAAGGGCTAGTCTATAATATGTTGTTAAATATAATTTATTTTTAATCTATAAAGAAGACAAACAATTCTAATCCTGCAACTTAAAATAAACCATCTGAATGATTAAATTAAAGAAATCTATTTATTTGAATACCCTAGTCTGAATGAAGGAACCAAGTACTTACCATTAAAATTTCCTTAGAAGTACTGGCTGCGTAGTGGAATATATTATTACCATCGTGGTCCAGATGTTCTAAGCTGGCTCCTAGACTCACCAGCTTATTTACCATGCCTATGTAGCAAAGCTTTACTGCTAACTGGAGAGGGCTAACACCAGTAAGGGGATCACTGGCGTTAACATGAGCTACGACGTTCGGATCTTGTACGCCTTCTACCGAGTTGAAGTAAACAACCAAGTGACAAACGTTCCAGCTAGGATGTTCCTTAATAGCTGTACACAACTTTTGCAAAGTCTGTGCGTTCAAACTATTTAATTTACTTAATGTTGGTAACTTATCTTTGAGTAAAGTAAAATATCTTTCGGCTTCTAGTCGCTGGTCAGATCTAAATAGACTGAATGCATGCGATAGTGAGTCCGATACAGGTTTGTGCATCAATATCTCATACTTATCATTGACTTCAGTCTTATCATAAAGAAAAATACCTTCTTCTCTAATAATGACTGTTTTTCTTAAGTATCTGTCTAGTTTGACTTCTAATATCTTATCAGGAGAAGAATCGCCACTGAGCAGGTTGCCCAGCAGACTTCCCAGCCAGTTGCTCATCTTATCACTTCAATTGAATGTATCAGTGTATTAACCAACCGATTTGATGTTTGTAGAACGCCTGCACTCGGAAACTCATAACAAACGAACTCAATAGTTTTTTAAACTTTCCAATCACGTTGAAAGTAGAAAATAGATCGTATTGCACATTAATACTAAGTTAAATTTTGTTAAGTTACCATAAATTGCCAATGTCTTAATTAAAAACCTTTGAAATCCCAGCAACGAAGGAAGGGCTAGAGGGGGTATTAAACCTTATAATTAATTAGTGAATAAACAAACGAATTGTCTTAAATGTCAATTAAAATGCTTATATTTTTAATACCATAAAGATGAGTCTTATTTTAAACTATATTTGCAAAATCTCGCACATCCCTGAATTAATTGATACCAAACACTGTTTTGTGTTGGGCAATTCTAAAATAAAATGACGAAGACAGTAAAAACACTTGAACTGTCATTGCGAGCCGCTGACAACACTGCGCCCTGCCATCAATCACAGCACACTAACTTGACTTATTATTAATACTTCAATTTATTATTAATTCCGACAAAAAAGAAATAATGACTAAAGATATTTTAGTTTATAAAAACATTGATAAAAATCTTTTCTTCTTGTTTTTCTATTTGATATAATCAGTATTTAAATTCTTCTTTATCGTTTGTAAGGAAAATGTCGGACATTTTATTACGGTTTAAGTAAAGTTTAAGGCAAGGTGTTAGAGAGCTTAACTGCTAGCATTTTTAAACAATTATGGGTAAGGGTAGAGGCAAGGGTTTCGAAAGGGGTTTTCGTAAGGGATTCAAAAAAAGTGGTACGTTTTAATATTTTAATGATTTTTTGTGCGCCTGCAGGTTTTTTGGGTAGATTAAAAACGCAATACAGAAGCGTATTGCTTATATTGCCGCTGCATTACGGATCCCAGCTTTAACCATAGAATAAAGAATACTATTGGCTTTAACCCAATTATGTAGCTTGAAGTTAAAATAGTGTCAATTATTAGTTATTTAGCGTTCAATTATTATAGGAAATTTGAATCAAGCTTATTTCAAAAGTCAAAGTTTTTGTGCTAAATGACCTTTCTAGCAAAGTGCGCGATTTGTGATAGGTATGAAAAATCGCGCACTTATTATTTACTACGACCTCAATCTTCAGATATTAATGCAATTTGGCAAAAAAAAAGTAAAACTAAGCAGTAAAAAACAGCCCCGAGCTGAAAGCTATGGGGCTATAAATATTACCTGAAGAGGTGGAAACGAGGCAGATAATAACAATTTGATTGCCGATACAGACAAACTGCAACAGATGTGTAATGATTAAATCATTACACATCTGTTGCAGTTTGTCAAATGGCATGAGACATGGCAAGAACAAATTTTGTTCTTGCCATTTCTCATATAATGTTTTACCTGCTGGCGTCTTTGCAGCGAGCAGGAATTAATGATAACTACTTTGTTTCTTGAGTTGTTAATCTTGTGCAATTTTCAAAAGATGTAGCTATAGTAATATCGGAACCTCGGTTTCCAACCTCTTCAGGTAAATAGTATTCGTTTTATGAGCCCCAGATAGTTTTGCTTTCTCAGCTCTCTAACATAGGGGGAGGTTCTACACTTTGTTTACCCCTTAGTATTTACAATTGACATGATAAATTTTTTGCCATTGTAATTGCGCATAGGGGTAATTACGAGTTTAATATCTTTAGAAAGAAAATTCGAAGGGCTTAAATACACTAAAATGTTTTCGAAACACACCTTGGGGTTACGTAATAGGATTTTTAGTTTGGGCCTCGTTAGGTTAAAATTTAATAAGTGCGCTAGATTTATTTTGTTCAAATACTTTTTGCACTAAAAATTTATGCTTCTCTCTCTTTTGCGTTAGAGAGTCATTCTTTTCACGACACAATAGTGGTGTCCCTTTCTTCATTCAAAAAGGTCCTCCAAACTTGCTCAGGATCATTATGCACTTTGAATAAGTTCCTAGATGTCTCTGTGCAACATCCAATCATTATCTAGGCATTAAGCACCCCTCGTACATGGTCCAGCACATATAACGTTCAACAGTGTGTCTAGTTTTCATTATACAAGTACAAATCAACCAGCTTGCATAACTCGCCAAAAAACTCTCACATACAATTTTGCACTCACTGATTTGGTTAACAGTTTTCTCAAGCGGTACTACTAGTGAATTCTTACGGCTTTGAAACCAATAGTATTGCTTTGTTCCCTTGGCCTTTAGTTCATACAGCATTGAGCGGCAGGACTTCGCAGCTCTGTCAATAGTGGCTCCACCCTCTGGGCCTAAATGACAGACCGGAATACTCTCAGCTCTTTTGTTCACTGTATGGCGTTTAATCTACCCAAAAAACCTGCTGTGCATTGTTTGCCGGCATACTAGATACTACTGCTTAAAACTTATCCACATTTGTACAATACACTATGTTAACTCAACGTATCCTACTTCCTTTATGTGTGTCATCCTCTACGATAACCTTCCATTTCGAAAAGTCCTCCCTTGCCTTCTTACAGCCTTACTCCACATCATTCAGCGCTTTAATACAATAACTTGGCTTAGCAGTGTAAGTCTACGCCGCATAACTCCTGGCTACCTTAATCCTGTGTATCTGCAACACCGTAATAAAATACGACGGAAGAAGAATCGACACCTCCTCAGCACCCCTTAACAAAGACTCGCTACGTTCAATACAGCGTGACACAAACTATCTAAATCTTAACCTTATTCTGAGATATTCAAATATAGAAGATATCAAAGATAAGCGACAAGGAAATAGAGCAATTTTTATGATGTACACGAGTTCGTGTGTTTCTCGAGTAATAAACCACCATGAAACTTTATCTTTTTCACTAGTCACTATACATTTTAATCTCTTTGTCTTCGCTGCTATCACTTTCTACTGATCCTCGAGTTTTCGAGACATACTATAAATTAAGTAATCCTCTGAGTATCATAGCTTTCGACCTTCTTTTCAATTCACACTTAAGCACGTCACAGGAAACAGTTAATCGTTTTTTTTGTTGTTTTTTTTTTTTTGTATAATAAGTTCGTTTTATTTTTCGAAAAAGACATTATAATAGCAATAAATATAAAAAATATACGACGAAAACAATGAAAATCCCACAAGTGATGCATTGTCAATCGTGGCATTCGCGTAGAGGAGTGGACAGTTCGCTGACAAGTGCAACAATTATAATTTTATTAAACTTAAGCTATCAGTCTATTAAATATAAAGTTATATATAAGTATAAATAAAACTCTTTAGTACATTTACATTAACCAAAATATCTTATTAAAACTTACAAGTGTATTTATACTACATATTATATGACGTATATATAAATTAGATTCTATATTTATAAGGATTGTAACATACATGTGACCACATTTCTGCAAAATATATAAGTTTATAATAATTAACATAAATAAATGAACTCACATACTATTAATATATTATTATGAGTAATAAATAAATATATAAGATCAATTTTTTAATTGACATTTAAGGACAATTCGTTTGTTATATATTATTCATAACTAATAATTATAATAGGTTAAAATCCTACCTCTAGCCTACTATATCTCCAGTTTGACACTGGGATTCAAAGTTTAATTAAGACATATGATGAGCTAAATTTTAATATAGGCTAATATTCAACAACAATATATATACATTAAACAACTTAAGTCTAAACATGACATACATACATACACATATCGCGGGCTAATAACGATATTACTAATTACATTCTACCACTTTCAAAACATGCTGAATATAGCAATAGAGTATATCAAAACATAAAACATAATATTATTGATAGTATTAGAATTTTATTAATAGTTACCCTCACCTAGTTGCCAATCTCATAATTTTAATACGACAAACATTCTCTATAAAGTGTGCAGAAAAGTTTAAGTGTGTATAAAAAGTAACAATAATTGTTTATATTCACTCTTCACATATATATGTAGTTACACAGAAAATTAAGGTGAGGAATCATGCGATCGCTTGAATGTTATTGTCGGCTGAAGGCAAATAGCTTACCGGAAAGAGAGGAGAACATAACCTGGTGACATAACAGTAAAAAATTTAGAAAGTGGCGCTTATGATTACAAGACACTAATAGAATGACTAAGAGAATTAAATAGAGAAGTCTAAGCTAAGTACAAAGTGACCTAACTTAATAGTAAATAAAAAATAACAGTTCGACATTATTAGAGAAGAGGTAATTTTCTTATAATGATATAAATAGAAAAGGTACCACTTATTATACATAAGTATGAGTAAATAAGATATAAGAAGAAATGGCACTTAAAATACGGTATTGACCACAATGTATCGAATAAAATAATATTCTATCAATTAAATAAGATATAATGGAACTCATAAGCGAGTATAAGATGACGGAGATAAAGAGTATTATAACATAAAAAATACTTCAAAATGAATGTACACTAATTACTATTATTAATAAGAGTAAACTTAATTATAAAAATATTAATCATATTCAACGCTAACTAGACTATAGCGAAATATAATTTTAATGGAATCAACAAAGACATTTTTAAAGTAAGATGCCATTATATAAACTAGCCTGAGGAAAACAGTTTTATTTCACTTGGTATATAGTTTTAATTTATTTAACAAACTCTCTTTAACAAAATAAGTGTTTAAACCATAAAAGGTCAGTAACAAATATATAATAAATTTCACGAAAGTTTATATTAAATTTATACGCGAATAATGTCTATTAATAATGTTATGAGACGTCCTTAATGGACAATTCTCTAAAAACTCAATATCATCTTCACTGGTGATATTAGCCCATCTCCAATGGTTAGCAGAGTAAGCCTTTGTCTACTTATAGAGCATTAATTTACGCGAAATAAGTTTGGTTAATTTATTTCTTTTCACAGATGTATGCGTGTAGTCCAGGCTTCCCATAGAAAAAATCGGAAACCAACGATAGGTAGATAATATATGTCGAGGGCCCTACGCCACAACACATAGTTAATCTTATCTTTAAGAGATACAATAAGTTCCAATTTTATAGTAACATGGGTAGAATCTTATGTTTACTTTGCTCTAGGCATTACAGAGACTTGATTGTAAGAGGGATTCAAATTATACAATAGTATTTAGTGTTTAAATATTCTGTACTGCAATTGATGCTGATAGGTTATTGTATCTAGTATATGTAAGGGAGTAAACAAATAAGTAGTTATGCATCTTATATAGTTTATGAACTCGTGAACAAATATTGTTATATATACTAGTAAAGGATAGTATAACAAGCTAGTTGTGTTAAGTAGATATACAGAGCACACATGACGCAACTCTAAGTTAGGCTAATCTTCTAGGTTTGAAATACATATTTTAGATATTATTTTTTGTTAGTATTAATACTTTATTGATGCATTACACAGACAGACGACTAAATTATCTCAGAGAGGTTCGCTATAGGTCCTGATAAGTTATATGAATTTCGAGCATAAACACCATAGCATGATTGATAACAAATGATAATATTGATTTGATAGTGATGACATTTTACTTGATGTTTATAGAGAAGACAACAAAAAACCATGATAGTGAGCAAGACAGATTTGATTGTGTAGAAAATATGATAGTTATGTGTATCATTTCCAAAACGGTAACTTGTCAATACAAAGCAGAATTGTAATCAGCCTAATATTTAGTTTGTGCTCTTACATAAATTCATTATCTTTAGGATATACTGACAACAAGCTTTAATAGCTCCTGAAAGGTAGATTAGCGAGTGAGTTTATGTTAATAACGTGAATGTCCTTTGCTATATACTCTGATGTTATTCGTCATCTCTACATGAAAGTCCATCCTAAACGTTTGTCACTATGTTGAATTATTGACGTTTGTTTTAACAAGAATATCTTTTTAATCTAGTCTACTATTATTTAAAAAGAATTGAGTATCTCGCGAGGTGGTATTTTAAATCTGAGGCCACTATAAATCTCTCTCTCCACTTATTGATTAGATATAGTGAAGCTTGTTATACACTCTTTCAAGAATTGACAAACATCGTCGTGCTCGCAAGGTTTAATATATATACTATATATACTTTCATTAAGTCATTTATCTCACTCCATAAATTAAATTTAGAAGCGGTATCATTGAGTATAAGCTTTTCTTCGATATTGTGTAACTTTACACCGCTATAGTGTATAATGAACTATAATTAACAGATCAATATCAATGAACGTCACATTGATAGCTCGAAATTTCGTTGGGTGAGACTCACTTGCAACTCGCTCGCAGTAGCACTCACTAAAACTTATGTAAATTCACAATTTATAGTCCATATAACATAATATTATTTGTATTTATTTTATTCTTTTTTGTATAGAGAGTGTTTTTACTTAAATTGTCCAATTATCTATTAGTTCTGTAATTGGCCTCCTGTGACAATATAATATCAACATGAGAAATGTTCGCTTTATTATAATAAATATTAATTCTTATATTGTCTCTTGTTTCTGTACTTTATATATAAGGGCAAATTGATATTGTTGTTTATTATTAAATTGTTACTAATATTGCTTAATACAGTATGAGTAGTTGACTCTGGTCTTTAGTTGAAACCAATAACTGAGTTTCGAACGCAGAACATAGCTCTCTAGATTTTTGCAGATTATAAGACTAACATGATCTAAATGGCATTTTAGGACATTCATCTCGCTATTATTACTATTGTAGATTATGCCAAAACTTTTGATAGGTCGCTTATTGAGCAAAAGATATTGTCGGTGAGCTTGAAATAGGTTTTCAGGAGAGAGAGATCTCAATCAGTGAGGATTTTAGTAGACAAACCCTGTTTAGTTAGTACTAGTAATATATTTATATATCATATAGATTTCTTTGTAGGTTTTTTTCTGTGAAACAACATGTTCGCAGTCAATATGTACAGATATAAGAGGTGTGATAAAGTTATAGAAGATGTATAAGTAGGTAATTGAGAAATGAGTTCTTTCATATAGCTTTGAAGCTGTATCGCTTCTTGTACCATCGGTTATGTAGGGCTTCCAATGCGTTCGAATCGCTACTTAATCACTGAACTGAGTTTTGATTATTTCATTGTGTTCAGCTATTTAAATGCTTGGTTGTTGTGAGCCGTGCTAGAGTCTAGATATGTTTGTAGACACAGTACTGCCATCTAATTATAAGATCTCTCTAGTCTCTATTTTTGAGCCTGCGACAACGGACGGAAAGTGGATCCAGAAGTCAACCTCCTTTCGAGATGGTATGTGTGTGATATCCAATGAATGACTCCAAACTTCGACCATTTGCGTATTGTAGGCCTAAGGAAAACCATCACGTAAACACACCCTCTGTTAAATGCGTGCCTTGCGTGTTGGATGTCCAGCCATGTGTGTATAGTCATAAAAAGATACAGCTCCCTCTGCTTCCGATTAGACAAGTAGTTCATGGAGATATATCGCTCCATGACATCTTGTATTAATGTCTCTCTCCCGGTCTTGTATTATATGAATCTCCTCTCGACCTACAGGACCTGGTATAGGCTCTCGCGAGCCTTGCTATCTACTGCCGCCGGAACTTGTGTATGCGTACATCAATAGTGTCCTTTATAGTGTAATTAAAAATAAATGCTAAATACTATTAATTACGATACATATTCATGTACTGTTTATTAAAATATATCCAGTGTAGTGTGTATTTTAGTGTGACATTTGAATGACTTTACAATCTTCGTATTCCTATTGATAAGAGATAATTAAGTGAGTTCGAGAAGCTAAGAGTGGAACTTTCTATACGTCGCTTGTTGTAACCTCATTGTAAACTTAGGAACACCGCTACACTGGCTTCATCTTCCAGCCAATGTGATCTGATACGCTTTTCGCTCCGTTATTATTAACTATCGTTTCTAACTTATTAATAAGAATATCTCGCTTGTCAAACTATCTCTGAGAAACTCAGGTCTGCCTTTTCATGTAGTATATTTAAGTGTTACCTATAATCAATGATCCTCTTTTCGTTTTACTTTTCTTATAATGGTTTATTTCTATATGCATTGAAATTAAATGCATATTATTTCTATGTGACATGCATTCTTTGATGTCTTGGTGCTAAAATGATTTAATGATCTTGGACATCTATAGTAGCTCAGTTTGGATCTAGAAGATGTCAACTATTGTTACTCTATGCTCACATGAGATCAGGTTTAATTTGATGTAGATACCATATCAAACTATCGATCTCTAGTAACTGAATTATAGAGCCACTTCGAGTGGTGAACTAAAAGAATAGACAGAAATAAATGAGTATGATATAATGACATAGTCCAAGCTCAGCAATACTACACATTAAATGAGTGAGTTGATGGCATCATGTATAAAATCTATTCTTATGAGATCATGTTTCCTACCACGAATAGATTAAAGAGATTGCCACTCAGATATCTCACACTATAATATCTCTTGACAGTGTTGGGGAGGAGGAGTACCAGCTTGGAATAATACATTCAAATAAATACAGTGCTAAAATACTATTCTGTTCGTTTATTTATATATTTAATACATTTTACATAATTTATTTACTAAATACAAACATTTACATAAATGCTTAAAGGCTAATACGAAAAAATTGCCAGTTTCCATGGACAATTAGCCCGAAGTGATATGAATAACGGCTCCAGGCTAGGTTTAAGGGGTTTCGCGGAGTGAGTTGGTATGAGGCAGATCCTGAGTCCAACACTATTGACAGACCGCTGTCTTCGTGCGTAAATGCATTTCTCTCTCTTTTTGGTAACACATTTCCCGCAACAAAAAATTTTGCAAAAAAACCCTGGACAATAGTTATTCACGTAGTGAATAACATACAGAGTCAGTACGCCCCCATATTTTTGTTGGACCCTCATGAGGGGTAAGCCGAGGGAGTTATTAAATAACGTGCGAGGACAGGAACTGCATGGCTGCACTGTCAGAGGGGGTCGGGGGACGAAGTCTCTTTCAAGGTCATTATCAGCTACCTGGCAAATACGCTGCCGATATCAAATCAAAGCCAACATTTATTATTATCATTTTATATTTACAATCTAAAATAGCTATGTGTATCCTCATAATACTTAGTATAAAACTAAAGCATATTATAATGTTTGTCGTTACACATGTGTATTTACTTACCAATGTCATTTCATGTTAAATGCATCAAAAAATGAGTAAACAAATTACATCAAACACAGAGTATGAAACTAATAGATGCTACGTGATGGCGAACTAAAGCAAACTAAAAATTGAGGGAATGTCTGGGTTAATATTGTTCTTTTGTATTCTTTTTTAAGAAGAATAAACAACGCAAACTCCTATTTTTAACGATTAATAAGTCTTTTTGTAAAAAAAAAATCAATAGTAATCCAACCCTGTAGGTATAATCTGGGAACTTAAACCTCAAGTATTGCGATGGCTTTACTCAATGGTGGTCAGAGCTATTATAACCTATTGTGCCCTTGCGTGGTGGCCTAAAGTCAATCAAACCACCGCAATTATCAAACTGGACTCAGTTCAGCGCTTAGCCTGTCTGTCTATTACAGGGTCCATGAATCAGCACCATTACTGCTCAAGAGCCATACTGAGCCTTCCGCCTCTTGATCTTGTTATAAAGAGTGAAGCTAGGTTGGCGGCTTACAGACTGCAGAACAGTGGGAACTGGAAGATCCCTACCATTAGAGGTCACTCCAAAATAGTGAATGTAATTCAGAGTCCCATACTATCTATGAACTCTGATTACATGACCACCCTCTACTCCTATGAAAAACCCTTCACACTCAATTGTATTAGTTTCAATGGGGAACCACCTCAATCCTCTGGTGACACTGTATGGTATACAGATGGATCTAAGATGACTGTGGCTCTGGGTGGCATATATGAGGCACATGCAAATCTCAAAACCTCCATTCCTTTAGGAAAGTATGCCTCAGTATTTTAGTAGAAATATTTGTCTCATAAAATTTTAAAAAATCCTATCAGACTTCTATAAATATTTTACTGACAGCCAAGCTGGCCATTGAAGCTCTTGGTTCATACAAAGTCAACTCTAAGCTTGTCTGGAAGCTTACAAAACTTCTGACCTTGTCACTTAACAATGATGTAGCAATCAGATGGTGCCTGGCCATAAGGGATTGAAGGTAATGAGCAAGCAGACATCTTGCAAAAAGGTTCTGAGACCACTCCTGGTGGGCCCTGAACCCATAGTAGCCATACCAAAGCTATAAAGATAATACCAAAGGTGTAATTAAAGATTGGATCTTAACTAATCACCTGCACCACTGGAACAAATCCTCTGGCATGAGGCACAGTAAACTTATGTTAAAAGTTTCAGTCCCAAAGTAACTAAGGACCTCCTCAGTATCAGCAGAAGGGGCCTTAGAACAGTAACTGGACTACAGATGGTCACTGTCACTCCGAAACATCTCCATACCATTGGTATCTTTTAAGATAACCAGTGTGTAGGCTTTGTGATCGGAAACGAAACTGCCTCTCACATACTTCTGAGAAGATAAGCCCTAGCCTTTCAAAGGTTCTCCAATTTTGGTAGCAGCACTCTCACTAAGTTTGACTCTACTGGTCAAAAAGATCCTAGACCTAGTCCTGGGAAAAGGATTATTCTGACCTGGACCAATTGAGGGGATTGTACAATAGTCTTCCAGTCGCAGTGCAAATGGGGCCTATCCTCGACTCTAACCCCAATCATTAATAATAAATAATAATAAAATCCACCCTTAATTTATAAAGACAACCTTTAAGTAAATGGGAAATGGGGCCATTTCCCATAAGTTTAAGGAGATAATTATTTACGTGTATGAAATGTGACATATAAAGAAGTCGAAAACTGACTGAGAACAATGTAATTTGAAAGAGGCGTTGTCCTCCGACCCCCTCTGACAGTACAGCCATGCAGGTCCTGTCCTCGCACCTGAGTCAGGGTTGCCAAAATAAGAAATAAACACACCACTCTACAGGGCAAGGTTTTATGGATATCGTTCTGTCAGTCTGTAGACTGATAATAGAGCCCTATCGTAATATATATTAACAAAACCTTATACAACAAATAAATAATTTGAGTTTTTTAAAATCCTGTATTAAAGCTGCATCGATGAGAATTCTTCTTCCTTCTTCTCACTGAAAAATAAAAAATTTTTATTTACTTTCCCTTACCTACTACGGCATATAACTACAACTGTGCCACTTATAACCTCTGTGTTACAGTAATGCTTCCAGGCTCATCTCGTGCCTACACCAAGCAGGCAAAAGATTATGCCTGAATTACTTCGTAAGATTAATCGTTGATTTTAACAAAATTTTATCACCAGAAATAAATATTTTGAAGAAACATTTAATACTTGGTTAGAAATTACTGTAACATAATGATATCAGTATCAAAATTCTGAGGATCTAAAACAGTCATTAAAATAGGCAATATTACGGTATTTTCTAATTTTTTTAGCTTAATTTAAGATTTTTAAAGATTTTATTTGTTCCACAAAAAATACATTGTTTGCAAGATATATAATAGATTTAACTTTTCCATGTTTTCAAAAGTGGTAAAAAATACCATATTTAATAGCAACTTTAAACTCATAAGAGCCCATTTTTGAAAATTTAGGAGCATAATATATTTCTCCTCCTTTTTAAGGATTTAATGTTGGTGCATCTAAACTGCTTTACTTACACTTCTAGGCCGATGACATCTGCAACGCTTCTTGTGATCAATGAAGCGTCATTAGTTGGGGAGGTAGTTGGGAAACATATTATCTACTAACTCTATTCTGGTTGGCTCATTATTCTATATAGTCAGGTAGTAAAATAAGTGACCACGGCAAGCCTTGAGGTCCACAAAGCGAGGTTTTGAGGC
>JACMZG010001859.1:553987-603229 GCA_018340805.1 Microvelia longipes
CATCAATGAGAGCGAAAAATATTTTCAGCGATATGCCATATTTGAAAATTTTGCGCTGCTGTATGAATTGGAAGTTTATCATAAAATGCAACCTTTTACCGTATGATTTAAGCAAGGATCTTTAATAAAGGGGATGAGGCACTAAGTGGATTTGCCGTGTAACAAAGTGACCCCATCAAGAACAAACAAATAGAGAATCCGTCACAAAACACATGTCAAATAAAAACTGCACATGCTTACAATCATTAAATTACAGGTCCTAAATTTAGAGGCAAACTTTCTACTCGATGGTTTCCTATTGTTTTACTTATTGAGAAAGTTATAAACAAATAGTGAAAAGGAATATCTTTTCTTTCATTAACTGTTTCATTATAATTCACTTAACAAGCACCAAAGGTAACTAAAATCACGACAAACAAGCACAGAAGCAAGTGGAGGAGCAAATTCCACTTGTCATTGTTACATAATCTTCGTTTTGCACCATTATTTGCTATAACTAGTGGAAGGGAAGTTTGCTCCTATTTCTTTATTTCATACAACGTCCATGGGTTCAGAAAAGTTCCCTAACTCATCATTCCTCTTTTTCAAGATCCTTGAATTTAAGGAAAGTCTCGCGATACCTTCGGGTGTTGCATCAGGTTTAACTTGTTAATTGTCAGTTAATTTGATTACAGCAAAGACTTACTGACTTACCTAGTAATGCAAAGAACTTACTGAAGATGCAAAAGAGTTACTTACGAGTTAAAGAACTTACCTGAGTTATGCAAAAGAACCTTACCTGAGTTATGCAAAAGAACCTGAGTAAAAAAGAACTTACCTGAGTACAAAGAACTTACCTGAGTTATGCAAAGATTTACCTGACTTACCTGCAAAGAATTACCTGAGTTATGCAAAAGACTTACTGAGTAATGCAAAAAACTTACTGAGTTATGCAAAAGAACTTACCTGAGTTATGCAAAAGAACTTACCTGAGTAATGCAAAAGAACTTACCTGAGTAATGCAAAAGAACCTGAGTTATGCAAAAGAATTACCTGAGTAGTGCAAAGAACTTACTGAGTTATGCAAAAGAACTTACCTGAGTTATGCAAAAGAACTTACCTGAGTTATGCAAAAGAACCTTAACCTGAGTAATGCAAAGAACTTACCTGAGTTATGCAAAAGAATTACCTGAGTTATGCAAAAGAATTACTGAGTTATGCAAAAGAACTTACTGAGATTGCAAAAGAATTACTGAGTTATGCAAAAGAACTTACTGAGTTAATGAAAGAACTTACTTACCTGAGTAATGCAAAAGAACTTACCTGAGTTATGGTATAATGCATGACACTTTTCATGTACTTTGGTAAATCAGTAACTATGGTGAACAATCCCCAATCATGTCCGATCTGTCCAATCACTAATGCCCACATAGGACCTGATGTCAGAATATGTCTCCATGGTGTGCTTCTAGATGACTAAACAAAATTTCAGACTAAATAGAAAAGTGTTCAAAATAATTAAATTAAAATCTAAATTCGTCGCATTTCTGCTAAAATTTTATTTCACTTAATTTAATTTTACTCATCTTTATATTATAATTTGTTGTGATATTAGGTATTATTTAAGTATAGGTTTTTAGGCTCTCATGATGACCGTAGTAAATACATATGTTTCATTCCCAGCGGTCACCCATCTAGGCTCGACACCACTCAATGCTGCTAAACTTTTATGATCCAACAAAAATCATGGACATATTTTTCGTATTGAAACGATAGCTGGTGTACTTATTTATTAAGTAAAGGTACACTTTCACCAAAAATCAACTAAATTGGATTATTTTCCGTTTTTTAATTTTTTTTTATTAACATACAAAGGTCATTTGATAAAAATTAAACTAATGCTGATAATGAGATAAAACTTGGTCCATATGTAGTAGACTATATGCATGCTATCTCTCAATACGATCGCATTTCTTTCGAATTTTACAGTTTTTCAAAATTTCTCCTGAGTCATTATTGCGGGTTAATGAAATTATAAAAGAATTATTTTTCTGATACCACAAATACACCTTTAGACTAATTTTATACAAAGTTTTAACCTCTGATAAATACACTGAGAGCTACGATGATAAATGACACATATACACGCACATATTCGTATTCACACATACTCATACAACTTAATGAAAACTACTTAGAAGGCCTTAAAACACTGGAAGCGGATAATTCCGGATATTTGTTGTCATTATAGAGAAGGTTTATAACACAAAGCAGAGACAATGTGGAAACAGCCGGCAATGATAGGTTGATTATACAATGAGGCTGAATAGAGATCTGAGAGCCCTGCCAAAATATCTCAAGCATCCCAATGTATTGGAATAGAGCTTGCTCTTTCAATTATTGTATCTATGTCTGTCTGGATAGATGAATGCAGTACACTATTAATGCTGTAGTGAACATGGTACAGACCCATCAAGGGCTCAATTAGGTTACATAAAACTTGGTGAAAACGTCCCTGTTAGATATGGGACATAGAAATCAAGGATGATAGAAGAAATAGAAGAAAAATAATAGAAAATGAATTAGCTGCTATATTGTACCTTATTAGCATTGACTGAAGTTAGATATTGCTTCAAATAACTGGACTCGGTGTCGGAGAGAGACGGTGATCTACTGGAAACTGTAGCCGAGTAGGAACCTGTTGAATAACAAGTCTTAACAGCATCAAATCTCACTACTTTAATAAGAACAAATTAATACCGACAATATTCTCCACTCAAACAACAACAAATCAATAGACACATGTTTTTTCATCCGTTACAGAACTTTAACATGCCTTAAAAGCAATAATAAAAACATAAATTTATCAGCAAGGGGGGTACAACAGGTGAGGTAGGTCACTTGTTCTTTTACTAACTAGTCCTTGTAATAGAGTTAGAATTTGATGAAATACAATACAGCCATCATCAGCTATTGAAAACTAGTCAACTAGTTTGCAATGGCTCAACCTGGATAAGCCATGGTACCCAGGTTCTATTGGTACTGGCAATAATTGTTAATCGTCTTATTGTACTATATTATGTTTATAACTGTAAAATAATTCCGGCGCGGTATTTTTTTTTAAATATGTTCTTTCTTGCTTAATAACCCATTTCTAGTTTCTGATTTCCAGTTTCAAGTTTCCGGTACATATGCTTTACAACCTGTGGAATAACGTGACAACTCATTTACTTTTTCAGGATTTTTCAAACAAAATTCGCTAAAAATAAGCGTAAACAGGGCTTTAAATATGTGCGAATATTTAGGAACTGCCTATTTTAGAATGATTACTATAGTTTTGAATAGCCAATAGGATAAATATGCGCATTTTCTTCGACAAATCCGGACAAATTAAATAACAAGTTGTCACACGACTGCACAAGCTATAAAACATACCGAAAAACTCAAGCAAGAAATTAATTGATGAGCAAATGAGCAAGAAAGCACGCAATTATTAAAAAATTCGCCTGGCTCGCTCCGCAACCTTTATATTTTCTTTTCTTCGTCATGAAAAAACCAACTTGATCCTATAACACCGGTTTGGTGGATAAAACCATTCAGCGATTATAGGTATAGAATAGATGTGGTAATACCATGAAAAGACCCAGAGGAGCCCCAGTCCACCGTATATGTAGAAGAGGAGGGGCCAGCCGCCCTCGTGTAGGCCTAGGATCAGCCCGCTAACGCTCATGGACACCATGTTGCCGAAGTTTACTCCTGAAACACATTGTAGTAGCGTTAGAATGCTCTCTAGGAATGTCTTAGGGATCAAACGGAACTCGGAAAGAAAATACAACTCCGAAATCAAGGTTTTATAAGAATAAGTGAAAGCTGAGACTTTCCTTATCTAAACGTTTCTTTCATCACACGTTTTGTTGTCACAGAAGAAAACAGAGTAATGCACAGTCGTATTGACTCGAAGCACTAAGATGTAAGCCCAGGTAATACGACCTTGAAGGTTTTAGCCGCTATGACATTCTGATTACTAGCAACGCGAGTACAAACTTGTGCGGAACAGTTCCGAATAAACCTGTAATTGATTTCTTGACTTTAGTTCATTGTACCGGTAAAACACAATGTGAAATGTGAGGTACTTCGATTTATGAAAAAGAGTTAATACTCAAATCTTACCAGCGAAAACAAAGCATCCCAGCTTCCCTCTCTCTTCTATTGGAATCCATTGGGCCGTGACACAATGTAGTGATGGGTAGATTAAACCCTGCAAACACAATTCTATTCAGTCCCAACTTTATAGGTAGATTAAACCCTTCAAATAAAACACTAGTCTGGGTCAGTCACAATACTTACTAAAATACTAAATGACAATACTATACTAAAAGTCAAGGTATTATAAAGTCTATTTTCCCTATAACAAAGTGACTACCTTGAACAAGAAGAATGTACTAAGTATATGTAAACATTTCATAGCACATGCTTAGTCCATACTGAGCATGAATTTAATCAATTAAGCATGTCTTTGATTCATAAGAAAACTCAGTTAAAAATTGTCATTTTTATTTTTCATTTCCTTAATCGAAACAAAACATAGGATACGAAGAGATTTCAGTATCAGTTGGCTGCGAAGCGTATTGTTTGTAGACAATTTTTCTTGTTTAATAACCCATGCTAAAACTATACAACATTATCAAAATTATGAAACTTTTAAATTGAAATATAGTTTATGTAAAGTTCAAGGTTTCTGGCATGCTACATCGAATAAGACCAGTTTCACCTTAATTGGTCTATCTTAAATGATAAAAATGTGATATTACCTCACAAAAAAATCACAAATAGATGTTACCTGTCCTAAGCCCATGAATATCCTGACAGCTATAAGAGCTTGATAGTTACCCAGCCTGGTGGCCCAGGGTGTTATCAAGGTACCAAGGCTAGAGATCAGCAGACCAACTCCTAGTACTTCTTTTCCTCCGTATTTCTCTGAGAGCTGACCACCAGGCATTTGGGTCAGCACGTAACCCCAGAAGAAACTCGAGAGCACTAGACCTTGTGTTTGTTCGCTCCAGTCAAATTCACCAATCGCCTTTCAAAATTAAAAAAAAAAATAAATGAAAATCTTTATATGATTTACGTTAGATTTGACTGAAGATGTAGAGTTTCACTCCTCGAAACGTCTGAAATATAGATATTTAATTGCACATATTTCCAAGGGCTGCAGAGGCTGCAGCACATTCACATCATTCGAGGTGAATGATTCAGTTTTCGTATTTCAACAGTCCCTCAGTTTTTCATTGACTAAGAAAATTATTAGTTCACAATTAAGTAAAATGAAAGAGACTTTATGGAAATTAAATTTTCCATCTTTAATGTTATACGGATAATTCTATAGATTAATCTGACATATATTCCGTCAGATGAATATTCTGTTGGATCGAACTCTCGTTACATAGTTACATAAAATTACATAAAATCCACGGATGGGCCTCGCATATCTGATAAATTTGTAACAGGCAAACAATAGGTTTACCCATTATAGTAGCAAATCCTCAACATTATTCCAATGCATAGGGTTGTCCTAGTGAAGGTAAGACTCTATCCATTACTCCCGGGTGGCCGCGTACCCCGGTAAATTAACACTGTAGTTTTAATAAAACAGAGTTGCGCCCCTTAAAATATTAGTTAAGGTAAGTGCCTGTCTCTACATATGTAAACCCAATATTCCTCTCTTTTTCATCCTCTCCCCACTACCTGTGTAATGCGCCGTCTGAGTTGGGCAAATCATATTGATACAAATTTTCAGATCGATCTGAACAGGCCCGTAGCTAGAAAGGGCTAAAGAAGTGGAGAGGAGGGGGGGGGGTAAAACATAGAAAAATTGGCCCCCTCTGACGAAGACTTCCCTTAAAGGTATGGAAACATCGCCACCCCCATAAGTTTTGATAGGCTATGCGCTACATCTGACGCTCCGATTCGTAAGTCAGCTAATTAAAATACACGAAGAATACTATAATTATACGAATAATAAATATAGAATTAGTACGTATATAAATTAATGGCAGTTATAGCGACATAAACAAACACCCGCACACCAAAAAAAAGATACGTCCCATTCTTTCGTTTGTTCTCCTATACTTATTTTTGGAGAAATTCACATCCTGATTGTGCAATAATTAAATGCGCAAATACCGTATTAGAAACGCATCCATTGGATGTTAATGTCAATATTCAAATTTTGAAACTATAAAACTGGTTACATGCTATTTTACAAATCTAGTTTGTTCTTGAATGAAATTTTGGTGGTATGGATATGAAACCTTTCTATTTTTTTCTATCAACAAATTCTCGAGTTATTTAGTCCATAATTAATTCTTATGTTCTCAAGTTCCTAAAATATTGTAGAATTCAAAAGGCTCATCGTAAGATGTTTCATCCTCTGAAATGAAGCCGGTTTTAGATGTTAAACGATAGTTACCTTCTTAATCACGTGAGAGGTTGTGTTGGTCTGCTCAGGATACGTACAGCTGTCTGGGTCGTAGCTGTGATTGGTTGATTTCTGAGGATGACTCACCATCTCTACTATGGCTATAGATAGACAGAACCTCATGATGTAGGACATCATCAGGGCCAGGAAGCAAAGTAGAGATATTATATATCTGTAGCCCCATCCTACCCTACCGCTACAACCTAAAACATGTTCTATATTTTTAAGTATTTAAAACAGCGTTCATTGTGAAGAGGCATATTTTTTTAGCACTCGCAGTAGAAAGTGTTCGGAGGCACTAGGATTTTGATTCTTAGGATAACATTGACTTACTTCAAGCCACTGAAAAAAACCAAGAGCAATCAGTGAGTGAGGATTCTGTCTCTGAGAATTCTGCGTCTGGTGGCAGAACAGAGAGTGTTCTGCCACCAGACACTGACTTACAAACATGAAAAATAAGACAACTGGACCTTAGTGTACCCATATCTTGACTTATAATCCTTTAACTATGGATACTCACACTATGTACTTAACCTCCGCAAAGATTATCACCTCAAAACTCCTGACAGGCTGCTTAAACTAATAAAAACATCGAGTTATAGACTAAAGTGACGAAGCACTCTCACGCATTGGTATATTGCTATCATATCTTATGATCAAAATTTAAATATCCAGTAAAATTAGGACATGGATAATATATACATAGAATAGAACATATTGTAACTTGCATTGTAAGGATTTTAGATAGATTACTTTGCAGACACGGGTGCATTGTGGTACGTATCACTTACTTTATAACTATTTAATAATAAATTCATAAGATATAACAATAAACTATTTTCCTTATAGCGATAAAAATAAACATGATACTATCTTCTATCTATTATAAGCATAAAGAGAAGTAAATCAGTAGTACCAACTTTCCATTCCAATGATTTTATAACAAAGCGTAAAGGTTGGTAAGAGTGTTTAGTGGCGTGAAACTAACAGCCGTAATGGCATCTTATCTGCTTCATCTCAATAAGGAAGTTGTCAGGCTAATTTATTGAGGTGTAGAACATATTGAGATGGTGGTTACACAGAATTCGGAAAAATTATATCAGGCTACCTATACGAAAAGGTGACGTATTGCCAAATAAGGTTTTCGTTACTGGATAAAATATATGGTGTAGGATGTGGAGGTGTAATATATGGTGTAAGAGGTGGAGGTGTTACACCTCCATATGGAGGTGTAATATGTTTGCCTACCGCAGTACAGGAACCTCTCCCAATTTTATTGTACACAATTACAATAGTTTCTATTTTGCAAAAAGAAACCTGCGCTATTTATTCAACTTGCTTACAATTTTGATCATGCGCATTATTTATTAGTTACAAAGCGTCCATTAGTTAGGGGTAATGTCAAGAAAGCATACTTCTCAACAAAGACAAAAAAGTGAAATAGTACGAACCATAGTGGTCTGAATAATGCGTGAGCCTTTTAGACAAATCGGCTTAAAACTGCAGGTTTTGACAGTAACGTGATGTGACACGGCATTGACTAGGAAGGCTGAGCAAGGACAGAAGTGCAGAGTGAAACTCATGTCTAGCTAGCATAATGTTCAAAACAACGCGACGTGATATTATGCTAATATATGTAATATTCTAGTTCGAGGCGTTACTTCTCTAAATATTTCTGCTATTATTAATTCAAACAATAGTCTATTTTTAAAATAATGTTTTTTCCATGGAATTGTCTAATAACTATCAGTTTGCACTGAAGAGTAAATATGAAAAATTCTTTGAAAAAGATTAATGAACGGCAGCTTATTGTTTTGGCACAACCCGAACTACCTGAGAACTAGCACGTCTGATATATCAAGTCATCTCTAGTATATCATTTGATACTACTGAGTTTTAAACATTGATAGTTGGCACAATATAATTGTGCGAGAGACACCTAGGAAATGTAACAAGCAAAATGCAATGCTACATCTGGGAACTGTTCTATCATTCGACATTCGTCCATCATTGATGGCTCAACATAAAGACATGTCCCACACTGTTTCGTTACGTCTAAATAACCAAGGTGCCGACAGAGTCTGAAATCACTCTGACCTTGAATTAAAATTCCGAAGAATATAATGTTTCCAAGGTGTCCTTTGCACAATTATATTGTGTTAACAATTTATTGCAAAACTCAGTAGTATCAAAATATGTTTTGCTTGCTACGCGTGATGGCGGATAGAAAGCACCGCTTGTCTCTGGAAAATATTTCACATTAAATTCTTCGGAATTAATTGAAGGTCAGAGTGAGTTCAGGCTCTGTCAGCTCCCTGATGAGTTAGACGTAACGAAACAGAGTGGGACATGCCATTATGTCGAGCCATCAATGATGACGAATGTCGAATGATGGAACAGTTGCCAGATGCAGCATTGCATTTTGCTTGTTACATTTCCCAGGTGTCTCTCATACCATTATAATGAGTCATCTCTAGTGATTGATAGTTCACAAATGCAGTTGCCTTCATCAGAGTAGAGAGAGGTAACAACATTCTGTCGACCGCCTTCATTGGTGGCTCTAGAGTAGATCTCTTTATTTTCTACTGCTGTTTTCTTAGATTTTAAAACGACAGTCAGATTGTGCCGTTTATTTATTTAATAAATAAAATCTTCATAAATAAATAAATAAAATCTTTATAATGTAGCTTAATATGTTTACAATATAAAATATATATAATATAAATAAATTTACACAATAATTTTTGGACTAATCACTTTGTAAAAGTTTTTAGTAACTATTTCAATTCTGATATTTTATAAAAAGATTCTTTTATCAAGTATTGCTCTAAATACGTCAATAAAATAATGATCTGAGACGGATTTTAAGGATTTAGGAATATAGTTGGAAATAACTATTGAGGAATTGAGAGTAGAGGACTTGTATAGTTCAGTTCTGCAAATTGAATGATCATAATTTCTTAAATTAAAACTATGAATGTTGGGGATATTTTAAACATACATACAGGCTTACAGAGCAGGGAGAGACAACGACAATACTGCGGCTTAGAATTAATAATCACCGGTTTTCAGTAAAAGATAAAACTTCAACCTTAGCCATACCTCAACACGCAAAGGAGCACAACAAAGAATTTAACAAGTGCTTTACTGTGACAGTTCTAAGGAGTTTCCTTCTTCAGTACACGAAGCTATGCTCAGATCCAGTGAGACCGCCATTATTTGGCTGTTACGAGCGTTGGAGCAACCGGGACTCAATAGAAAACTCTAATCTACTATCACAGCGCAGGCGCGGGAACACTCGACCACACCCTTCCAGAACTACTCACGTGCCTCTATCTCAACGGTTTACCGCTCAGTCTTCTTTCTTCTCTTGCCTGACGAAGTTGTTACACAACGAAACGTTGCAAATATACGAAGTTTTTTACTGTCATTCTTTATCCATCTGTTTTTATCGTTAATTATATATATATATATATATATATATATATATAATATTATATATATATATATATATATATATATATATATATATATATATATATATATATATATATATATATATATATATATATATGTGTGTATGTATATATGTGTATATGAATGTGTGTGTATATTTATATTGGCTCAAAGATATAATTATAAGCTTGTTTGTTAAGATAAGATAAGGTTTATTAAAGGTGATTGGTTTACCTTTATACTAATAAAAAATTAATCAAACACAAATAGGATGCACGAGGCTGGCTAGTCACGCTTGGACACCTTTCGTCCTCTAAACTTCATTTACAACATAAAAAATATATTCAAGCTATGTATGTCTGTCGTGTCGTATATATCAAAGCTATGTAGTCTGTCGTTATCATCCTCAAGCTATGTATGTCGTTATCATCTCAAGCTCATGATGTCTGTCCTCAAGCTATGTATGTCTGTCCTTCATCCTCAAGCTATGTATGTCTGTCGTTATCATCCTCAAGCTATGTATGTCTGTCAAGCTATGTATGTCTGTCGTTATCATACATTAAATGTTTTTGCATTACTCATGCAGTTGCAGTTTCCTTGCACTTCCATCAAGTAAATTCTTCAAGAACCAAATACTGATTTTATTTTTACCGATCATAGAGCTCCCTCAATGACTTTTACTATAGACCAACTGATTTATGAATATCCAAGCAATAATTAATGTTAAATTGCTCAGCACATTTATTATTTATTACATTACTGCATAGTCAGCACTTATTATTGCATTGTATAGTCAGAACTTGTTATTGCCTTGCCAGCATAGTCAGAACTTGTTATTGCTTGCTGTATAGTCAGAATTGTTATTGCCTTGCTGTATAGTCAGAACTTGTTAATGCCTTGCTGTATAGTCAGAACTTGTTATTGCCTTGCTGTATAGTCAGAACTTGTCATTGCTATTATTTATATGACCTGTTTTGAATATTTTTTTCAATTTATCACTAGATATAAAAAAAATATAAGAAGAAAGATGGAAATATGATACAAAATCAAAGAAGTGCGAAGAAGTTTATGTTATTATACGATCGCTGTGCGATTTTTGATTTCGAATTGCAACTTATAAAACCTGACTCAGTAAGACCTTTTTGTTTTTTCTTTGTGTTTTAAGCGTTTGTTTTTTAAGGCCAGTTTCTAACTATGTTTGGGGTTTCCGCCCTTCTTATGGTCTTTTAACTTTGTGTTTGTCATCTTTATTCCTTTGTGTTATCGTCCTACTCATGTACAACTGGAATATGTGTTTTATATTCCAATAAGTTTCGACTTTAATCTTCTATTTCAACATCTTGTCTTCTGAGATCTTCCAAGAGTTGTTTTTGTGGACCATAAGCGAAATTGTTTTATAGTTAGCCTCCAATATGAATATTAATATTTATTGTTGAAAAGATAAATTTGATAAATGATAGTAAAACGCAAGCGGCTTTACGAAGCGGTTAGCCTCGTTCCAGATTCCAACTTTTTTATCTATCGCTTTATACCTGACGCCACGCATTTATCCAAAAACTATCTTTATACGTTATTCTATAGTAACTTTGTCCAAATACCGATAACACTCTAGATCAACCATATGACAAGGCGCTAACACATGAATCAGCATAAATAAAACCTAACTGTGCTAGAGGAAGGTTTAGTATTATCAAAATATGTACATAATAGCTCATAAACTATAATTATAGAGTAGAGAAGATGCGAGCAGAACACAATATTATGAAGGAAATACACCGAGGCAATTAATGCTAATCATTATTTATTTGTATTCGTTATTGTGTTATAAATTCTTAACAAAGCTCTTACTAAATTTAAAATTATGTTTAGGAACTGTAGGTGAATTTAATTAAAAACTTGATGAAAAGTTGCTAAAACTTCAGTGTCATCATAGAGATACTAGAGGGGGTATAGCCAATATCAATACATTAACAGGCCTGAAACATCTATTTGTGGCTCTCAAGGGCTCTGTGTAACCTCATTGAAACCTCCTCCAAGAGTAAGTTAAGGTTATAATAAATCAATTGTTTTCGTTTTCCCGCACATTGTTTGTGTTTTGATTTGTATTTTAAACGTTCTACTATATAAGTTACTGTAATTTTTTCTTATTATTTCATTTGTTTCTAAGCGAGGCGGTCAGGTTACATTTTCGATGTTTCAAAATTTAACTTAGGGGGCCCTCTAGTAATATATCTCTATGCGTGTCAAGTTTTTCTTAATTAAAAACGAATCCCCCTTTTAAGCGGATTCCCATCAGACAATTACGCTTATGAGGTGGTTCGGATGACAGAAATGGAGGTGCCAGCAGGGAGATTGATTGATTACAATTCGCGATACACTCACACAAATTTATATATATATATATATATATATATATATATATATATATATATATATATATATATATATATATATATATATATATATATATATATATATGTTTGTATAAGTTTGTAGCCTTTCGTATGGCGCACGAAAACTCTCAAAGGTTTCTCAAATTGAACGAAACTTGGCATATGGTGAGATTGTAGTCTGCGAAGTATTTGGAGAATATATGACCGAATAAACTCAAGTTATAACATCATAAAATAAACTTAACATTTATTTGAAAGAAGGTCTCATATGATAAGGTAAACGACAAGCTAAATCGATTGAAAACGGTTTCAGCCCAATCAGACATATTACAATTTTAAAATATTTCAATATTTATTTTAAAATAAAAACTTTTTGTTAATATTAATATATAGAGGTATTTTGAAGTGTTTTGATTCCAACTAGATCTCAACCACATCTGGGCAGGCATAGTTTTCGAGATATTTAAATTTATAATATGGGCTGCGGAATGGGCCGTTCTTTTTACTACTTTTGAGAAATGCGATAGGACGATTAGTTGCAAAGTTGCCAGGCTGTTTAAGGTTGAGAATAGGCAAATGTTTACTGTTTGACTCAGGTTGGTACGCAGAGTTCTTGTTTGTTTCGTTTTGAGCATGTTGTACTCTACGTAAACACTGTGTGAGTCGTAACAACATTATCACTGTTATCAGTTAATCAAAATATTTGACTAAGGCAAATGATAACAATACAGCGCTGTTATAATAAGGCTTGAAACAACATCATGCCCTCTTTTGTTAAATAAATTTATTTGTAAAACAATCAAAACTAAACTAGGTGCTAATTTAGGAACTGCTCTAGTCCAATGCGTCCTTAGATTTTTTTATTTCAAACATGGTATTGAAAAGCAGGAACTTATCAGCATTTTCTCCCGGATCATATATACAACAAATAGAAACGGTGCAATGCGGATAATTTAAACAAAAAAATAGCAAAAACTTCCACAATATTATTTGATACTACTGTGTATTGCGAAATATGAATAGTTGTAACAATTGTGCGGGAGACACCTAGAAAATGTAATAAGCAAGATGCTGCTATGCTACCTGGCAACTGTTCATTCATCATTTGAATTTCGTCAGTATTGATGTCTTGGCTCAAACATAATGCCATACCCCACCTCTATCTCAGATAAAGCTTAATGGAGCAGTTGTCAGATCTACGGAAGCACTTTGCTTGTTACCTGGGTATCACGCAAGACTCTATTGCGTCAACTTCCGCAATGTTCAACTGATTTGTTGAAAATTGCGCGTATGTCTTATTGAAGCCGCTTTAGTCCGTTTTGTCTTACTACTTTCTGCCCTCAGTCAACAAGACTTTCCAGTCACTTGTTAGTAATTAATATAGGGGTGCTTAGTGCTTAAAATTTTAGGAATTTTTGTTTTAAATTGTAAGCAAAATGAATAATTACTGTGGGCTGTATTTGCTGAATACAAACTATTAAAATTCTCATTGCTATAGAGATAGTAAGAGAGTCTATAGGAGGTAGAGAGCTAGAAAACAGCTCTTTGACATTGCTTACATCTTGAAGAGCAACCAGGAAAAAATTGTAATAACGACCCATCTAGAGAAGTGGTTATTCAACCTTGGCTTATGCATTTATAAGTCATATGATAAATAAATCCGTATGCCAAATAATTAAATAAATAAAAACAAATAAAGTACAAACCCTTTAACTCGTGCTGTAGTGTCTCCGTTCCGGTTTTCATTTCTGATTAGTTTTTAAATCTTCAAGAAAATAACAACCTCTGTACGTGTCTCTCTATTTAAGTCTCATACTTAACGCTAAGTTTTTGAACTTAAAATAAATATCGTGTTGAGACAAATTTCACTTCAAAACGTTCAAATTTTAAAACTTATTTCACATTAAAATTTAACAGAACGATGTTTAATCACAGTTTAACTATCAGAGGCACAATTGTTTTTACAGAAAATATAGATGATAAATTACATGGTTATGATTTATAGCTAAAAAAACATAAATCTATATTAAAATTAATTATCAGTTATAAAATATTTTAAATGGTCAATGAGACTATATTTTAAAGAGACTTCTCCCTGAAGAAGATAAGTTTTTGGGATCTGCAGGAGCTGAAACGTGAACACTCAGTGAAAGAAAGGACGCTACATTTATGTTTATAAAACTGCTTCTGTTTACAAGTGTAAAATGATTTTTCCCTTTTTCCTAGTGTAAGGAAAGTGGAGAAATTTCCACAAAGTGTTAACATTCCTATGTAGCGCCGCCTCAATACATGCGGACACTGTTTTAGCATCTGGTGATCATTTGACTAATAATTGTTTTGTTTATTCTCTACACACAAGTAATGTTTATTACCAAAGTGCATTTAAGCTCACTAGAGGCCATAATTAATGCAAACTCGCGTTACAATTGAATAAATAAATCAAAATATTAAAAACAAAATTATTTATAAAAGGTAATGAGAGTTGAAAAAGTAAATTCATCTTGATTAACTTTTTTGTTTCGTTTATCTTATTGTATGTTGTTTGTTAGGTTTTTGCACTGATGATGACCTCAAGTTAAGTTTATATTTTGTCATTATTTATAAAGAACTCTGTTCACGTTCATCTTGCTGGTGTTGTTTTTTTATATTTTTCTTCCCTGTCTCCTGTAATAGTAAAGGAAGTATGTTATAAAGATATATTCAACTCTGGCTTTTTATCTAAAAGTCAAAAGAAAAGGCAAGTATTATGTCTAAATGCTCCCATCATAAAATACAGTGATAATTAAAAAAAATAAAAAAACTTCAAAATTAAAAAAATAGTTTTGCCTACAAATGATTTCTAGAGCACGTTTGTGATAGAAATGTTTTCAGTGCAAATACTTTAACCACATCTGACAGGTTCAGTCCTCGCGTTATTGAAATTTAAAATTTGGCCGCAGAGCTAACCGCTCCTTATTTCGTTTCCAGTTTTTTTTCGTACAAGGCAAATATGTTAATTATTTATTTATTTCAAATATATAATAATAGTAAATTTTTTTTTTTCATCACATAATGTAATATTTAATTTATTTTCACTGTAATTATTTATTTTAAATCAAACGGTAACAAAATAATTACTTAATAATAATTGATTATTAAAATAAATTAATAGTTTCTCATTTGATTTAATATTTATTACTTTTAATAGTAAACACAATACGAGTGCGCGAGAGACATTTATGAACAAATCATGTTTTGTAAAATTCTTAAAATGAAATTATGTACATTTTAATTGTATTTTATTGTTCACCTATTAAGTATTTTATTTATTTGTTAAATTTGATTTGTTATCGTTTTTTTAATTTTATTTTATAAATATTTAATAGTACCTAAATTAATAGTTCTTGTCCAATACTATAAAAATAAATTAAAATGCAACGCGGATGAGTAATATATCTAAATTTAAACTTAAGGACTTAAAAACGAAATGAGAAAGTTAAGTACGCGGACTTGACGTATCGCATATGTGCACTTGTTGTGCCAGGTCAGGTTGTCTAGGTAACTGATTTCGAAAATACAAAGAGAGGTTCGAGTCGAGCTTGGGGAGGGGAGTTTTTACGATCGAGTGGGAATATTATACTCTACAAAGAGAAATTAATTATAAATTTATTACTTTATTTAGTATATATGTCGATAGATAAAATATATTACATCACTACTTAATCTTAGATGTTTACTAGAAATAAAATTATTTATTCGAATTTCATAATGTGCGTCTATAAACTAAAATATGCTGCAGATGATCTTTGTAGAAAGTACAGCCGACACCACAGCAATGTTTTCAACTTGTAGTTCAGATTTTCAAACGGGACATACTGTATGGACAGTTTTTAGTTTGGTGACGATCATTTAATCCAACCTGATCTACATTTATAATAAATTAATTTGACGCCACATACTGGTGAGTTGGTTGTAACAGTGTTAAACGGTTGCAATTAAGACTGTAAATAATATTGCCAAGATCAGTGATATTTCCAGGGTTAAAGATATTCACAGGGTTTGTGATATTGCCTGAACCATACACTGACTAAACTTGATACTTATCACATATGACAGACCAAACACAGTGGAAATCAGCATTATAATTCGGTTGACAGTAGTCAAGTAATGTTCCTTTGTCGATGTTTATTGATGCCTAAAATATAACCGAAATAAAACAAAAAATAAGTTATCGATCGATTTTGATAATTTTTAGACTTGGAATAGCATGGATCCGGCCCGGAGTAGATACAAGCATTCAAACTCCTGCAACATTTTCCAAAAAGAAGCGGCTTTCATGGTTGCGCTGCATGTTGTTAGCGCTGCATGTTGTTAGCGCTGCATGTTGCTAGCGCTGCATGTTGCTAGCGCTGCATGTTGTTAGCGCTGCATGTTGCTAGCGCTACATGTTATTAGCGCTGCATGTTGTTAGCGCTGCATGTGTTAGCGCTGCATGTTGCGCGCTGCATGTTGCTAGCGCTGCATGTTGTTAGCGCTGCATGTTGTTAGCGCTACAAGAATCTCGCTTACGTATGTTCGGAACGGAGCTTATTGTTATTTGAGGTTGTAACAAGAATAACTGCTTTTATCCAAACTGGGGGGATTCGTTTAATTGAATTATTTTTGTATTTCATATAAAAAATAACTTAAATAAAAAATAATTAAATCTATGTTTAAAACGTTTCAAACTTATCAGTGTCTTGTCAAAAACCGCACTAACCAATTTTACCAAACAACTGTTTAAGGGATTTGTAAAAAACTAGAATCTGTTCCATGCACTGCGGGTTTTGCTTGAGCTTTAGGGTTTCCGCTACAAAGTTAGGATTTCGATGGCTATATTGTTGTGAAGGATATTTATTTTAAAAATTGGGTTCAATCTCAATACTGGCGATAGTATTTCATTTGATTTACACCATAAAAGCTAATGAGCTAATAGCCACAAACTATTTTCCGAGGCTGAGTTGCGCAAAGCACTTGAATTTCCATGGGATGCTTACTTTTCTCTTCTCTACTTAACAATTTATTTCTTCCTCAGGTTATTATTTTATGTTAATTAATTACAAACTATAACGCTTATAGTGAAACTATAACGTTTATCGTTAAATTTTGAAGATTATAGATTTTTTTCAACAAGTTCTTTATTGACAAAAGTATGCAATATTTTGTGTAAACCGGAGCCATATTTTTTATTTATTGGGGGTCTTTGTGCCTCTTATTTATTTTTTATTTATTTTGGTATAAATTTGGTTATTTTTTGGGTGTGAGGGGGTTTGTTTGGTTAAGGATAATTCCAATTTTTTGGTTTGGGTATTTTAGTTTTTTTTTTGCAAAAAATGATATTTTTGATGGTGTTTTGAATAGGTTTGTATTGTAATGGGATTTGCAGGAGTGTCAAAGAGGGTTTCCTATGCAGACTGTGGACTGACTTTTGATTAATCAACCTGGCATTTGCCTGTAAAATTGAGGGAAACCACAGAAAAGAAGATTATAGTTAAACTATACAGTTTATACTTACACTATATGATCGTAATTAGATAATACCCTCATAGTTTTCTTTTAAGTATGAAATAAATATTTTCATTCCTTTGAAAAATCCAGGAAAATTATATCAAGGTATAGTATAGTAGTAGTACTCCTTGGTCATATACATATAAACTATAAAGGACAAACCAAGAAGATTTGCAAAAATTAAAAATAAATTCGCCCGGCTTGCCGACCTTTACACCTGACTTTTCTACTTTACAGCCGCTGTTTTATTGTAGAATTACTTTAATGAGAAAGTTTTAATTTGATTAGATACTAAAATGATGAAGGTTATTTGATGGAAGCTCTGAATACTTTAAGACGCCGAGCTAGTTAGCAGTCACAAGGAGTTATATTTTTAGAGACTAAAATTATCGAATTAAAAGTTACACAATGACACCCAGTTCTATTTGATAGATCAATTAAATCAGTTGGTTTATACAAAAAAATAACTATATACTTATCCTTACCTTCTACTGTCGATGGAAAGGGAAAATATTGTGTACACCCAAAGAAATACGAAATCCAGATTTCGTCATAATAATCCGTTTTAGTTAATTTCGGAAACGATGTTTCACTCGAATTATCCGATTTAGGCAGTCTCGAAACCACCTGGGTTGTGTTTACCAATTTATCTGTATGCGTATGTGTATAAGTGTGTTTATTAATGTGCGGGTTTGGTATCATTGTATACGAGACAATGATGTTATCATCATTGTCAAGGTGCATTTATGCTAGAAAGTTGAAAATCGATCTTTCGGTCAAGTCTTGCACTCCGAAATATGTTTTTTCTAAGACGCCGTTAACTGTCTATAAATATTAATACAAATTACTAAAATACACAAAAGAAGGAAAAAGTAAGAGATCAATCAAATTAATAGGGATCAAATTGTCATCTGGTTGCATGAAGCGCTGTAACATGTACTGGGTTCTTTTGTCATGAAATGACATGTATATATGTTTTTAAAAACCCTTATAAACGTTATAAAACCCTTATTACGTTGAAATTTGACACTAGTGAATCCCTTTATATAATTAAACATAGTTTCTATTGTATAACTAGTGTTAAGCAGCATTGAGTATGGTCAATAGGTGGATGGGTGACCGCTGGCATAGAAACTGATCCTTCCTGTCTAAGGACGAGAGAAGCTATTCTAAAGATTTTCTAAATTATAAATCAGGTAAGTAAAAGTGCTGAGTCACTACGTACCTGAATTTTTATATAATTTGCATCAGCCGAGAGAAGCGACAAGAAAGGAAATGACGCGTACATCCTGCCACACTTATAGTTACTATACAATAATGATAACAACTCTTTCGGTGTTATGCCATGCTTTGTGGGAGTCACTAGCTACAGCCTATAGGTACAGCTGAAATTTCCCAACGGGCCTAGAAGTTTAGCAAGTAATTGGATATTAGGAAAAAATCAAGTTGCAATAAGACTGGAAAAATTAGTTTTCAGAAAAACTAGTAGGTATTTATATGAAAACACTTCTCAAGACGTTAGGTCACGTTTAGGTAATGAAAACTCCGAGTTTTTCCTTCTTAACAATGTTTATTTCTTTTTCTTTAAGAAAAAGCAAGAAATTTCTTTCAAAGGTTATTGCGTAACAATCTAAATCGTTGAGAGCAGGGGGGGGGGTAAATTAGGGGGCTGACATGAAACAACAATAAGAGTGTGGGGGCAGTCACTGCCCCCTAAATCCTTTTAGTTTACATTTAAGTGTTACTATGGTAACGGGGGGAAATTACCCTCTCTATGAGCATTATACCAGTTTCGTGGAAAAACACATAACATTACACTTCCAAACTTTTCTCGCGAATCTTTACATTGGTTCCGTGTCGAGTACTTTCCGCTAAGACGATCCGCCGTGGCAATTCCCAATGCAACTTAATATATTCAAGCCTTAAGTTAAATAAAAAAAAGCTTATAAAGGTTGCTAATTAATGACTAATTTTTATCAGTAAATAGTTAAATTATAATTTATGTAAAGTTAAAAAACCTAATTATTTAATTTCTATTAATAAATGAAATCCCTTCAAACAAAATATTTAAATTAATTCCAATATCATTTCTGAATAAAACTTGAAAAGTTCAATGATTTTATTGCTTAGTCATTGCTGTAGAAGAAGAAATAATTTTAAGTGTATTTTAAGCAAACTAGATTATTTGTTTAGCTGAAAAATAAACACTTTTTCGGGACGTAATTCTGTTTTATTTGAATGTTTTTTACATAATTTTTTATAATTTATTTATAATAAATAGAGAAAATTAAATACATTAGCTTTAAAAATTAGTGATAAGTATTCGACACAAAGTGTTAGTTGCACGGACCGTAACATTGCTTGAGGCATTTTAGTTCGTTTAATCCCCGCCGGGATGGGGTGCGCTAGTAGTGCTGGTATGGTGCCGGGCGCTGTACTCGAGTCAAAGGATGGTAATATAATAGATCATGCTAAGAGAATGCTTGGTCAGGAGAGCAGTAAAATGGGTGATAATGCTATGGGCAAGTTGCATGGTGAGTTTCCTAAACATTTGAAATTTTATTTTATCATATTTGAAAGGTTTTATTAAAATGTTTACAGCCCTAAAATGAATGTTAGGAATAATGACTCACTATAATAAGAAAAACAGAAAGGGATGAAAATGGGAAAATGGGACTATTTCCCTTCCCCCTCCTCAATAGTGTTTTTACATTTACAGACATGGTTGTGCAAATCACTATATTTATAACTTTCTTCATCTTCTACCATACGTGTATGAATAAATATTGTGTTCAACTTAAACCGAAATAGTTGTAGAGGTTGCCATCTTGCCACGAGGAAGTTATTGCTCTATTTCACACTTGCCACCTCAAGAAATCACAAGAAAAAAATCGGGTACCGGGTACCTCTGTACTTTTTCTCACAACTTCGGACTTGGCTTCGTTTGTTCTCAGAATGCTTGATTCTCCATTATTATACTTGAGTGATGATTAAGACGGAGGTACTTCTGTCTTGCTCCACTTAACCTCAGAATAAAATTGTTTTCCAAAGCCTAGGCTGTTCCAACTTGCTTCCTTCGTCCTCAGGTTGCCATGATATCCCCAGGCTAAAGGTGGTATTATATCTGTTTCGCTACGCTTGAACTCAGAACTATTAGGTAACATAATATCTGGGATGAAATACCTTTGAGTTAAATAAGCTAAGCATTTAATACGGCTAATACTTTTATATTATAATCACATATGCAATAAAGACCTGTGATCATACTTGACAGCTTATTTGTTTATTAGAGTAGTTCTTCATTAGAAAATTAGCTTTGTTTCAAATGAATTCATAATTGCAATTTTATGCGACAAAGCGTCTGATGTCAACAGATCTAAACTTCCTCTAATAATTTTAGGTGTCGCACCAAATATATATATATATGTTCGTCAATAACATAAAAATAACAAATTGAATAGCCATGGAATTTCCATGACTGATTCATTATAAATTTTCCTATCTGACGATATGTCGAACGTCAAAAGCAGTCGGAAAATTTGTTCGCTTTTAAAATTTCAAAAATAATAGTCAATAATTCCAAAATGGCGACCAATAATTTAACGAAATTTTGTGAATCCATTGACCTCTTATAGATGTTTATCTATGTCGAATTACAACTCGGTCGGTAAACATATGCTAAAGGAACTTGAATGATTTTAAGTTGAGTCGTGGCCATCCTCTCCTTATCGAGGTTTCACTCTTTGAGGAAATTAAGACGAGGTTACACAGAGCCCTGGATATATCAGGGAGGTTTGAATTGTTCTTCCAGTAGGCTCAAGAATATTTTAAATATTAAAAAAGGTTATACTCCCTCTAGTAATGTATCTGAAAAACTACACTAGTCCAAAGTATTATATAATAATAATAATAATAATGCCCGTTTAGAGCCTTGCGGCTCATCAGGGATAACCCGTGCGGGAACCACCTCGGGTGGTAGTAGCAACCGCTACGCTCGAAGTTTATTCTAAAGCTGGCGATAATTTATCTAAACAATAATTTTCTACAAACTGAGAGCGTAACCTGGGATGCGAACCCCAGACCTCCGTAGGTGTCAAAGGTCAGTGTAAAGACTAACGCCTTAACGACCTCGGCCACGGAGGAGGCCCTAGTTCAAAGTAGAATAGATATATTCCGAGTTACCCTGTACCTGTTATTGTTATTTGAAGAAGATTACTGGAATATTAATTAACATTGGATTGTTGATATTATATAATACAAGGTCATCAAGACAGCGAGTTGATGAAAAGCTATTTGGCTCTACTAAAGCGGAACCATAAAGCAGCTGTGTTATAACAAGTGCATATTTACCTTGTAATCATATAAATGCCAGCAAGTTGTATAATCTTGCAGAAATAAAGTCGTCCCAGCCGCTTTCTGAGTCTTAGTAGAGGCTTTTTGCTTTACGTCTCTTACTAACTTAGTAAGAGAATTTAATTCCAATAATAACGAAACAGTCGGATTCTTCATCTACATTGACGCGGTCACCACCGGAAGACCTAAATCTTCATGACAATAACCGCGGAAGCCTACGCAGTTTATTAACTTAGTAAGAGAATTAAATTCATTTTTATTAATTAAATTGATTAATTAATTATAATTATTTAAGTTCTTTCATCTCAGACCTGATGAAAAACAGGTACTAAAACAAAAAATTTAACTCAGGAGAATGATAAAGAACTGGACGATAGTCAACAAGAACTTTTTCGTTATTGCAAACGACATGTTGAACCACCGTTGTTTATTGTAATTTTTATTTAGTACACTCTGTATAATTAATTATCTTACCAAAAACCACTTACGTGGTAAAAAAAACCTCCCCGCCAAGTCTATGGTCCAAAAAAGTAGGGAAATAAAATTTTCTGTCCCGCCAAGTCATGTCGGTATTGGGTGGAAACGGTCATTGGCGTTTTAAAGTGAAGTTGCTAGGTTGGTAATACTAGAGCCTTATTCAAACTGTGAGCTTTAATTAATCATCAGCTTCTTCTCCTTGGCGGCGAGCCAGCAGTGTGAATTGTATAGCTTCTTTTTCTTCTGAGATATCAAACAATTCAGGTGTTTGTGGAGATTAATAATAACAAATTTTAGCAGTGGTCATAATTGCAGCAGTTTTACTTACCTGCATAGATCCAGGAGTATACAAAAGAAATGAACGATAAAGGTACGATATATTCAGGCACTAAACCCTATATATCCTTGCCAACACTACCTCTAAAGTTGATTCACTTTTCTGGCACGCCACCAAGAGGAAAAAGCTGATGATTGCCTCACAGTTTGAATAAGGTCCTTATTAAATAGTTAAGGGCCCTATTTACGTTGAGAGCCTACTATCAGCTTCTTCTCCTTGGAGGCAAATGTGAACGAGTTTTATATTTTCTTTTGCTATATTTTAATATTTGTGGAGATTAATCAAAACAGATTTTAGCAGTTGTCATAATTACGCAGTTTTACTTACCTGCATAGATCCAGGAGTAAACAAAAGAAATGAATGAATAAATGAAACGATAAGGGTACGATATAATTAGGCACTACACCCTATATACCCTTGCAAACACTACCTCTAAAAATGATTCACTTTTCTGGCACGCCGCCAAGGAGAAGAAGCTGATGATTGCCTCTCAATGTAAATAGGGCCCTTAACTATTGCCAACCTAACAACTTCACTTTGAAACGCCTGTGACAGTCTCCACCCAATACGGACATAATTTGGCGGGAAAGAAAAGTTGATTTCCCAATTTTTTGGACCTTGGCGGGGAGTTTTACCACTTAAGTGGTTTTCGGTAAGATTTCATGATTTTTTGCTCGGCTCCTGTTTTATATAAAAACAGAAGTAAACAAGATACGTGTTGTAGATAAAGCTGTAAAGGGTGTTAAGGTATTCTATACACCACTCTTAAGCTCTGTTTTCGGCGGCGCGTACGGCATAGGAATTATGAATTAGGGAAGAATTGATACAAGAATGTTAAAAGGGATCAGACAAATCCAAAAGTCCTTAACTACCAAACTCCAGTCATTAGTAAATATATATAAAAGTAAGTTCACTAGCTTAGTTTCTAGCTCCGTGTTTAGCATAGGAATGTCGAATTTGAAATTGTATCAGGTAGGGCTACACACGGACATAAAACAAATTCAAAAAGTCACCACATATCGAAACCCGTTCTGTAGTTTAGGCTGTACGTGCGTAAACATATAAAACTACCGTTCGCTAGCTTAGTTTTTCGCTCCACGTTCAGTGTAGGAATGTCGAATTTAATATTTTATTAAGTAGGAATGCACACGAGCATAAGACGAATCCAAAAATTCTTTATACGTCAAAGTTCGTTCTATAAGTTGTAGGTGAGTCAACAAAAAGTGCAGGAAGAATAAGAAGTCGCCAAAAATGCCATTTTCAAACCCCTTTTTCTCCCCTTCTGCAAGGCCGATTACGATAATTTTGTTTTATCATTTTTGATCTAAAAGGCACGACCTTTAAAGATAATATAATAATATTTATGTACATATAGCCGTTTACACGCTACAGACCCTCAAAAACCCTACTTTGTTGGGTACAGTATAATATACACTGGCAGCTTGAGTAGGGTTTTGACTTTTTTTATACTGACTAAACGGGGTATTTTAATTTCTCTTCTTGACTTGGAGGGCGGAACGCTGCTGCGTTTCTAAATCAGGTGAGATTTTTTCTAAGGTTTCACAACAGATATTGCTTATTCAGACTTAGATATACACAAATAATATTTGATCAATTCCATGGAAAAAGTATTTCAAACAAATATCTATGATGAAGGTCGAACGATAGCTCAGTGAAATTCATCTGGAACCAGGTGGTAATGGTATCACATTTTGTAAAATTTCCAAAGGTTTTCAAAACAGTCAATATGGCGGTGTACTCCAATTTAACTCAACATAAATATTTACCAAATGGCACATTTAGTTATTTGATATGAAGGAAACAATGGTGAATTATACTGACAAGAGTTTTACTACTAAGATATAAATATTGATTTCTAAACTCTAGGGCCATGATTCCTCTCCATGTTTAATAGATTCATGATGGAGCACCTGAAATGACCCACCCGGTATATTTGAGATAAGAGGAAGCAACTGTCACTCTTTGGTAAAATATTTATTATGACCCAAAGACGACTCAATATCTCAGCGCTAACCATATAGAAGCGAGATCATACTCATATCATATTCGTGCTATATTGGTCACATTCATGAAGTATTAACCGTACTTGTGCTAACTGTGGAACAGCCATCACACTGACTAGGACCATTATGCCATGGTATTGCCAGACAAATCACTCTAAACTATAACTGGCACAAATACAGTAAAATGTCTATGGGTCTGGAATGAGACCTAAAAGCGTTATTAGGGCAAATCAATGAACTCTATCAGGCTGTAAGGGCTGAATCATACGCTAAATGTGTCGCCTATATTGTTTTGCTCTTATATAATATTTATTTTGTGACCTTAATGACAATGGGTATTATCAACTGGTTGGTTTTATACGTTGTGTCACGACACGTGACAAACCTTCCATATCGTGTTTATAAATGTCACAAGAGTATTAATTGAATTTATAAAGGGCTAAAATTGCAAAGAAAATGACAATGGTTGGTCTCCTTTCTACCACCTGGTACATACGAGTACAAGGTACGGCGGTAGTTGTTTATGCTGTATGTATGTTGTTATTAATCCACATTATTGACTCAACGAAAATTACAAATAGTCACTTAGGATCAAAAACTTGTTATATTTAGCATTTGGGAATTGGCTACTATACCGGTGATATTACAAAAACTAACAAACGTATTCAAGATGAGAAGATTGAGGCAGAGGAAACGCAGGTTGTGTAACAAACCATTAAATGATCAACCTTATAGTTTGTAATGAAACTATTAAGACACGAGGAGAAATTGAACAAACATTTAAAAAATCGGGTCCAGGTGGTTCAGAACCTTCCCTTACTACATGAGATTGCTTACACCCATCCTCACAACTCCGGACCCACTTGGTTCGTTGTCAGGATATTCAAATAGCCTAATTTATACTGCAATACGTCTTCAGGTTCGCTTTGCCCGCTCTCAGACAGTAAATATATTTATTTTTTTCACGGCGCTCACCCCTCCAGGCTCCGAAACCGCTCTATGCTGCTTGACATTGATAATCCAAGAAATACTGAATATAAACGAAACTAAGCATTCATATTTATTGATAAAGTGATGTAATGGCGCCAAGTTTAAGCTCAATTGGATTATTTTACGATTTAAAAAAATGTATTCAAGTCATTCGATAACTATAAAACTAACGCTGATAATGTGATGAAGCATAGCATGTATTTTTTATAACTACGTGCCTACCAAATCTCAAACCAATTAACAATTTTTCCGCGTTTGATGAATTTTTGCAAAATTTGCTGTCGCGATTGCGAGTTAATAACGTTATAAGATTTTTCTGGATAACACAGCAAATCCTAAAGGTAGATTTAAGTTTCAACTTTTTAACATAAATACACTGGGAGATACAATGATATCAGATACACACATGAGGTCTTAAAAACTCTTATAACGGATAATTCAAATGACATCCCGGTTTAGTAATTTCGTCTAGCTCAATAGGTTTTCTACAAAAATACGGTATAAATAAGGAAAAGTAGTAGCTATATACAAATATTAAAAAAAGTTAGTATAAAACATGTTAGACAATATGTTATTTTCATTTTCACACGAGCACAAGAGTTAAAACAGATAGTTTTATGAGATTCTCCAACAGCTAACTCCTATGTGGTCCAACTTTGTTAATTTTACTAAAACCGGTTTTAGTAACCGTGGATTTTCTTTTGCAAGAGTGAACCATTTGGCAGGTTATCTACACGCCTCAGTAGAGCCGTGGTAGATCCGACTCCGCGAACATCCAGATATAAATGTAATAAGAGCCTAACGACTGGATCGCCTGACTCAATTTAATACAAAATGCATTAAGAGCAAAACTATATTTCTTGACCAATATTTTCAAGGAGAGTTTTTATCAGACGTGAAAAACAAATTAGAATTTTCAAGGACAGTGAAAAGTGAAAATGCATTGGTTATTAGCATTTATGGGATGTTTTACGAACTTGCATAACCTAGTCAATCATTTACCAATGAACTCAGGGCCACATCTAATGGTCTAAAAAGCAATGGGCTATCTAATATTATGTAAAGTCGGCCCTGAGATGATCAATAAAAAGTCAATTCCACGCTGTCCTATGGCTAACAAGTCAAAGGATATGGTTAGCTCCTCATGCTTACCGAGAAAAAATAGTAAGAAAAAATACATTGCAGCATTCGAGGCTCTGCAGAAGGAGATAACAATCTTCAATTTCTTTTGCATGTTACACTTTATCTACGACGACTGGTAAAAAGATTTTACTAATAAAGGTAATGTTAATTAACAATGACCGAGTCCGGTAGCTCTGTGGTAGTTCGCTCGCTTTTTAACCTGGTGGTCAAGGGTTCAAATCCAGCTGGGGGAGGATCTCAATATGAGATTAACCTTTGTACCGTACACTCAGGAGGTCTTGAACTCAAGGCCGGCCAACCCAGCCAGGGTTCTACTTGGCTACTAATACGCAAATACGGTTGATTCCTCATTCATCTGAGACAAGTCTGGATCCACGTTTCCGTTCTCTCCAGATCACGAAAAGTTAAGGGTTCTGTGGTCTGATGGAGATAAAGGTCGGGAAGATAAACTGAGCCTTTGTATATCCAAAAACTATATTAGATTGATGAACTATAATCACACAGTAAACTAGTAGTCGGCGCTAGCCTGAGTGATGAATCTAGCCAGAGTCTAGCTGGTCTAGTCTGATGAACTAGGGACACTGTAAAATAACATGCCCAGCTCAGTCTGGCCGCTGAGGGTGGGAGTGATACCAATCCAAGTAGATCCTAGACTGAAATGGGGTCTAAGAACTTACTAAATACTTAATTAATGAGCGCCAGGTTTTTATAACCCACAAAGGGGGGGGGGATAAGAACCAACCCTCCAGACCTATATTAAAAATGGATCTACATATGATACGACATGGATAACTTAATTTAAGTACTCAATAAAATAGATTGTGAGATTTGATGTTCATATTTAAACCAAATTTAATAAAAAATGCTCAATTCTTCTTACAATTAACAATTCTAGTTTTAATACATACTTAATACATATCCTTATTACAGAGATAAATATTAGACATGAGTTATTTAAATAACTCAGGTAACTAAGGTAGGACCTTAGTCCTACCTACTAATTTCTGGTAAATGCATACATCATATATATAAAAAATAAATAGTATAATTAGGATATGAGGTTATTGGTGGGTCATGTTGGTGAAATAGTTTATATAGATGTTCTTACTAATTACATTTTTCCTCATCACACATTGCTTATCCTCATCCAGACTTGTCTAACGTGAGATAAGCGTCGACCAACGTACATCCGTGCCATCAGCCTAAAACTAGAACCCTTCAAACGAAGGGCGTCCAAAGCACTTGTACAATAATCAACCAATTCGAAATGAAACAGATACTCGCTAAACTCAAGACTAATTTGAACAGAACGTTGATAGTAAGAACTCAAAAAAACTTTTAAATTAATAAATTTAAAATTAATTTACGGCCCTACGGCCGAAGCCGTCCCCAGCGGGGCCTCGTGGAAAAAACCAAGAAAAGTCGGAAAAACCTTCTTCCACCTTATCAAAAACAGTGTTACCAACTAGATAAGCCTATAAAATAAATCAAATAATAAATACCTTCTAAATCGAGAATAAGTATTTGATGAAAATTTCAAATTTATCAAAACTAAATTCTAATAAAAATTTTCTACCCAAAATATATGGTTACAGTTAGTGATATGTGGCTCAATGTACGGAGGGTTAGCTTCCTATACGATTTCGTTTGTACAAACTCTCGAGATTAGTAGAGTGAGATTCGAGTAAAATAGACAATACTGTGCCACTATCCAATTTGATTTCATGTTTAACCAATATAAATATCATCTGCTTTTATCTCCCAATAAGAAATACTGAAATTTTCACTCCCTGGGAAGGATAATTACAGTGTAGAATTACATACTGTATTGTATGTAGAGCTTACAATATAAAAAGTAGATGAAGTAAGTACTTAGTTTTTGAGTAAGTGCGCCTGAAGTTACGCATAAAACTTCGCGGATAATACATATGTCTTGTTTATCTAATTTCTATAAATATTAAATGAGACATGATCACTCATGGAATATTCTATTAGTTTACTACAACACTTTGTTTCTAATTACAGACTTGCCGACTGCCCCCGCCCCCACCAGGGTAATGACCGCCTCCAATCAATCTAAGCACGATACTCATTCACCCTGGTTAAAATAAATCGATGTAAGTAAATATCTAGTAGACGGGGAATTAAAAATACTATAATTTCTCTACTCGTCCCCTCCTTTAATACTATCAAGTGAAACTTAATCCATTTGTAAACATTTCTATGCATTATAGATTTGCCTCCCTACCTCCTACAGGGCGGGGGAAGTATTGCAATGACAACAAACGACACCCATTTTTCTCATCAGATGTCGACGTATCAGCACCTACAGAACCCGAATATCGTGAAAATAAGTTATATTTGTATGACTGTGCACATTTCTAGTAAACATGCTAGCTTGATTACATATTATCTGCTTCTATAAAGTTCAGGCCTAAACGTGAGGAAGCCCCGTTGTATAACTGACTCCTTGATATATTTCTAAATTTTTAAGGAAAGATATGTAAGAATGTTCAGCCTCGAAGAGAAAACCCCAGCTTCATGCAAAATTTATATATTTGAGTAAGCTAGGAAATTGTTTTCCAAACCGACCTTGAGTCATGATGATGGTAAAAACACGTCTCTCCACTAATATTTAGTGACAAACAAAGCCGACTTTTACCTACTTGTTGTTGCATTGCACTGCAACAGATTTCACCTAAATTGCATTATTTGCCGATTTGTAACAAGTTTAAAAAAATCGTATACAAGTCATTTGATAAAAATTGAATTAATGGAGATAATTAAATGAAACTTAAGCCATAAATACCAGAGTCCTTACAACCGATGATTCGCGATTCAAAGTCCGTAGCAGCGCCACCGTCGCTGATAAGAAATTGATAACGGAATGGTGATCGTTGTTAAAGTCCTTATGGGAGTTTTTTGGTATTTCTTATTTGCGACGATTGTTTCTTTAAATTTTTTATCAAAGTGCTTTAATTTAACTAATTTTAGGGCGTATGAACTCAGTAGAATCACAATTTCATTGAAAAATAGCGTTTTAATAGGTTGTCACGAGTATTTAAATTGAGTAATAAGATCGTGAAAATCACAATATAGTGTTTTATTTTAGTTATTGTTAATTAATGCTACTTTTAAATAATTTTGTTTACACAAACACACAAAATTACCTTTTAATTGCATTGACTTGTTTAAATTAATTGATACAGGTATTTAAATTAACTGATAACAAGCCGATTTTCTCCATAATGGTGTTTTAATTTATCAATCAATTTTATTTACACACTAAAATAATAAATAACTCAATAAATTCACGTTTTTTGTAAAATGTTTGTTTAAATCATCCGTTTGGTTTAATTATTTCTGGGTTCTATGAAATATTGGCCATTTTTTAGCACTGATGGTCGTTCTATTAATTGTTACCTCATTTATCACAAATTAACGAACAATAAAGGAATAAAAGAAGAATTTTCAACGGCTCTCATGCTAATCCTATAATAAAAAAAAAGATCACCCTTTAGTTTTCCCGCCATTGGTATTGCCAACCTTACAACTATCTCTTTGAATCGCGAATCCTGAAATCTAACATGATTATCAGAAATTCTTAATTAATTGTATAGTTACCAAGCAACTCTAGCAAAGCAAGTCAGCCACCGGTAGAATTACACGGCGATATTATTACGCTGTTATTATATCAAAACAATTAAAATTGTTTAGCTACGAGGGAAAGGTGGCAGCCCTGTAGGTCAATGGTTTGCACAAATACAATCTAATATCCAACACTTTATATGCATACACGAGTCAAGATGTATAAACTGCAAGCAACCTTATACTGCATTAGATTACCGATTGCTTAGTATTGAATCTTATGATGGACATAAGTGCGTGTTAAGAACCATATTTATAAGGTTCTTGTAATTGTAAAATACTTTAGTAATAAAGAGATTAGTGAATAGAGTCAAAACAACAATAGAGTCTTCTTCACTTTTCTACATGTATTGATAGGGTTACAATGAGTTTTGAGGTTATACTTAAAGTTATTCAGGTTAAGTCATCTATCATCTGTATAATAATTCACAGCACGGAATTGGTCTAGCCAATAGAACTCATTATGTCTTTATTGATTAGATCAAAACTTGACACATGATTTAGTAAAGCTCTAGAAAAGGTTGTCGTCAGCAACTTCTCGACTCGACCCAGAACAGGGTGAGTTTATTATGGCAGAGATTTGTTGGAAATTTGTACAATAATAAATAGAAACCTACTTTAAAAATTTCCCCAAAAGCTTAGCGAGGCAAATGAAAATGCAATGAATTAGTACGCATATGGTAGACATAGAAGAAAAGCGCTCCAGGCGGGCTGAAATTCACTTCTCAAATTAAGCTCATGTTCTTGTTGTAACTTTTTGTTGGAATCACATATGTAGAGTTGTTTCGCAGTGTGAAGATGTAAAGGGGTGACTTAACAGAAGATATTTTGTATAAAATAAACTTTAAAGTATAAAGTTTTGAACTGATATACTTTTTTGAGTTTTTGAAGTTTCGCTGAAGTCTACTAGGATCGGAAATCCGGAAATGTTTAAATTGCATTCTTTGAGGCAGAGGAATATGTAATATAAAGACGTTCATGATTTAGATTTTAAATCGCTTTGAGTCCTAAAAAATCACTGCCCTTTAGTATTATTAATTTATTATCAGGATGTATCTTTTTGTCTGAATAATGATTATCATACGTTAATCGTATGACTTTGATAGAAGGACGACAAAATAATCGGGATTGGTCCAAAATGAAACTTATTTTTAGCGAATTCTCTAACTAAAATGAAGTTGTTTTCATCACCAGATTCGTCTCATTGAAATTGAAAAATACATTGCTCGGCTTTGTCTCCGCAGGTAGCAAGCCTGTACCATACTCTCGAGTAAGTTCGTGTAAGTGAAATATCCAGGTCCACAGCTTTTTATGTTTGTTTATAAAAGACCTATCTAATTGCTTATAGGATTTTTCCAAATATAAAAATAATAATATATGCTGATGACACAACAGTTCTAATTTTAAGTAAAAATGTTGAGGACTTAGAAAGAAATATGGACATTTGTAAAGCCTTTCTTGATTGGTGTTGTGCAAATAGATTGGTACTACACAAGAGTAAGGTTGCAGAAACAATCTTAGTGTAGAACATAAACAGACTTTTTCAAAAATTTCAAGGAAAAATGAGCTAATGAAGTAGGGGACTTAATGAAAGGACGAAAGGAAAGACCTTTTAGGCAAGAATATTTGTTACATATTTTAAACCAAATATTACTATAGTGAATTGAATATTCACAAATATATATATGTAAAGACAGGATAGTCTTTTGTTTTCACTCAGCTGTTTGTTATGATTTAGGAATTGACATTTTATTTTAATTCATTTTTATTTGGTTTTATTGTTGAATCAGTCTAGAAGAGATTATTAGCCTGAAATTTAATTTTGTCTTTCAGCTATGTTTAATATTAGTATTAAGTTCTACTTATCGTTATTATTACTTATTACTTATTGTACATGTTGTTTTTACTAATAAAGATTGTTTGTCTTTCAGATAAAATTAATCAGGCTGTATTTTTAACGAACTTAGATATATATATATATATATATATATATATATATATATATATATATATATATATATATATATATATATATATATATATATATATATATATATATATATATATATATATATAATATATATATATATTTCAATGAATCACTTGACCTCGAGCAATTATCTGTTAAAATTTATTAAGCACATATAGCAGTATATTGCAAACACATAAAAAATATAGGTGTAGTTATCAGAGTTCGCTGTGATTTTAACATTTGACAGATTTAACTCTAAAACTTAACGATTCAAATTTTGCGTCTAATACATTTGAAAATGTTAATGATAATCAATCAATGGTAAGAAAGCAACCGAAAACCTGTTGTATTTAGATCCTTCCGTCTGTGGAAAAAACTCAACGGATTCTTGTCTGTAATAATCACTTTAAAAAGACGCTCCGTTTCGACTGCTTCACACCGTAACATTCTAGTTTCTGAGGCTTAACATGGACGGTCTAGTTACTGACCAACAAGTCCGAGTTGCCTCTAAACAAATCCATAACTCCTACAAGTCCGTGCCCTGTTTTTATTTTCTCTTATCAGCTAATCTAAGAATATTAACTAAGTCTGGCCTGGTTTTCTTCACTGCCTCACAAATCTAACTTACCCTTTCTGCCTTTAACCTATTTCTATACAAAACATGGCTAACTCGTCTCTCTGAGAAATACATTACACCATTTGATTCCAAAACAAACTCCCAAATATAAATTTTCCATCTTTTATTTTATATGTCTTATAAATAAAAATTGTTTCAAACAAGATTGGATCTTTCATAATTTCTACATATTTTTCTGATCAAAATCACAATAAAGACTGACTTAAAATATTAATTATCAAATATTAAAAACTATAACTGTCATCTGTCATTCATTTTTAACAAAAATAGAAGCAACAAGCAATTGTGATTTTGAGATAATGAGAAGTTGAATTTTCTGCATAAACTATTAAACTCTTCTTGCCATACGTGTTAATTTCTGCAGTTATATATACTTACTTTTATATATATACATGCATATATAATAATATTATTATCATATACTAATATTATTATCTTTGTGAACAGCAATACTAACTTCCTGAAGTTGGGAGCCCTGGTAGAAGGTTAGAAAGTTTTTAAAAAAGATTAGGGCTTAATTAAATTTTTACCACCTGTTCCTTTACTTTGTTATAATAAAGTTACAGATCTAAGACATTGTAGATATAATTAAAACTGTGAACAATATAAACTGATTTTGTCAGTGAAGTGGACAGGCCACTGTTTTATATACAGAGGTGCACCCGCGTTTAATTATAACACGACTGATTATTTATTTTTTTAATTAATTTGTTATTCAAACCAGCGTAACATTAAATTTTATCAAAAAAATGTAATGTTACGCTGGTCGGTAACAAGATATAACTTAGAACTTTAGTCGGTCTGATATATGACTTGACCACATCACATATTACAGACGAATTTCAAATGCATTCACACATTATTTTGAGTTTTATGTCTATTGAAATTTTAACACTTCACACTATAATTTTTTTAATTGGTATACATTATTTTTGATGAAAGGGACTTGTTTTTGGTTTCATGATACCCCTTCCCCCCTCTCCCCTATAAGTTTTATAATCTGCATAACATAAAAAAACAACCCTGAAGCATGTCACTAGGTCACCGATCAACACCAAGGTTTATGTTGGGGTTGACTAAGTCACAACTTAGTGAAGATTTGTACTAAATTGATTTCCTTGTTATAATTTTCTTTTATATTTGCCTTATTGCATCGTATTGGTACCTTAGTATTCTATCCTCGCATTTACTTGTTCTGTTCTCATTTCGAAACAATTCCAAGGTCTTCATCGATTACATTTTATAAAAGAAACTTAATGTTTAAAGAATTAAAGTATTACATATTAAAATATGAGAGAAAGAGTCGCGTGCCCAACATATCAGCTCGAGCGGCTCTATCTGATGCTTAACTAACAGCTATTACTTAACATTTTGTCCCAATAAACTTTTTATTTTTTTATACTTAATATTTAGTAATATTTTTAGTCTAATTATCATTATAGTCTGATCAAAAATTAAAATTTTTCATATAAAAAATTTGAAAGAAGACAGTGGAACTTCTTTTATTTTTACCATTTTACTGCCTTCTTACAAAATGGCTCTCAACAGTTTTATTAAACTCAAAGACATCCGGTCCGGAAAATTATCAAGAGAAACTAAGATCACGACTAGAAAAAAAGTATTAGATTTTGGAGAAACTTTGTGTCATAATTGGCGGCCATATTAAGTTTGGATATAAAACATTTTACAAACTTTATGTCTAGTGTTGCTGTTATGTATCCAAAAAAATTGGGTACGGGGTACCTCGGTACTTTCCCTCATTACATCGGATTCCCTACGCTCATCCTCCATACTCCGGACTCGCTTCGCTGGTACTCAGAATATGCAAGTCGTTAAATTTACACTGCAACTTTTTTTAGGACTCGGATATTTTAAAAAACACAAGTCATCTGAAAAAAATTTAGCTGATCTTCTTGATAATGAGATGAAACGTGGCAAAATATGATTGTAATACACTGGAAGCTACAATGATAATAGACAGACACACACATATACCAACAACTTTGTAAAAAAACCGTTCAAGAGGTCTTAAAATCACTTGAAATGTGATTCTCTAAACAAAATATGTTTCCTAAATACCTAGGGTGTAAATGAAATAAAAATGGGGTACGGGGTACCTCGGAACACTTTAGATTTCGCAAATCTTTTCACATGACATGAGATTTGCTACGCTTATTCTCTATGCTTGCGACTCGCTTCGCTGGTACTCACAATATACATGTAGTTAAATTTATACGGCAACTCACTCAGATATATATTGCAACAAGACTCGCTTTGATTGCCCTCAGATAGAAAATATATGCGTTTCTTTCCCGTCCAGGTACTGAGCACGCTCAGTGCTGCTTAACTCTTATGATCCAACAATAATCATGGCTATACTATATAGTCGTATTGAAAGGAGAGGTTGTATACTCACTTGTTAAGTAAAGGTACACACTACACATGTACATATACAATACACCAGTTCATACACACTACACATGTACACATGTACACACTACAATTTATCATTTTGTAATAAATTAAAACAAAGTAAGCGCCCCCAGCTTCAAACATTCTGCTTATTGTAGGTGTAGCACAAATAAACATAAAAAATTATAATCTTAAAATATTGTTTAATTAAAACATTTATTAATAATAGTTTGTTCTTTGTAGCACTGGAAAGTTTATAGAACTCCATCTCAGGCTTGATCAAGGGGACTTTAGTTCTATAAAAAGTTTTGAATGATTTATTCAATTTAATATATTTCACCTATCATTGTAGGCATCTTCAGAATCAATATCTACAAGCTACATTAATAAACTATTAAAATAAATAAATAAATAAACAAACACAATACATTAATGGAGAGACTAGAAAAATCACAGCTTAAAAAAAATATTTATTAATGTTAAAAACATGTATTGTAAATCTAATGTATGTGATTTTTTTGGAAATAAAGTTATATTATTATTATTATTATTATATTATTATATATTTTCTGATTTTTTACAGATTTTTAAGAAACGAACACAAGTCATTTGAAAAAATTGAACTGATGCAGATAATAAGATGAAGCACTCAGAAATTCAAAATAAACATATTAAATAAGCTGAATATATTATTATAGTGTATGTCTACACTCTATACAAGATGTTTAGTACCACACTACATTAAGCTGCGTAATGACCAAGTCACAAAGTCAAACCGGCAAGACCGAGCATTATTGGTGACCTAAGACTTGGGCTTATTTAAAGATGTCACAACATTTTACGCTAGACTTGGTTCTTTTAATAGACGCATGTGTTTTTGTTGGAGTACAACATTACAGAAACTTATTTAGCAGAACAATAAAAATACAAATCAAAACACAAACAATGTGCGGGAAGCCGAAAACAATTGATTTATTATAACCTTAACTCACTCTTGAAGGAGGTTTCAATGTATTAGTAACACAGAGCCCCTGAGCGCCCCAAATAGATGTTACATACCCTGTCTCGATTCAGACAGGGTATGCCACCTCTATTAAATATTTTAAGGACTACACATTGGTGACGTAATTTGTTGATTTTTGATAATAATTACAATTTCTCATAAACATTACATTATTTTTCTACCAATATTGTCATATTAAATAATTAAATTAAGTTAAGAACATATTGGATCACATGTGTTAAACAGCATCGAGCAAGATCAGTGTCTGGGTGGGTACTCGCTGGGAATAAAACTGCCGTTTCTACTCTTATGGGTGAGCGAAGCGAGTTTAAGACTTAATTTAATATAAATTTACCTGAAATTTTACTTACATCCTGACCTGAGTCCGATCAGGTGAGGATGTAGCAAATCCGATATGTAAGGGAAAAGTTCCGAGGTACCCTGCACCAGATTTGTTGTTACAATTGTTCTCTCTCCTAATGTAGGATAGAGAGGGAGATTAAGAGAAGGAAAAGAAAATCCACTAGTTTTGTTTGGTGAAAAAATTCGAAAAAAGTTAATTTAATTTTGGTGAAATAACAGGTTAAAAGTTCGTTCAACTATTTGACCTTTAAATTGATTCTTAAATTACCAGTAATTTGCCGGACAAATTACAGTTTGTTGAAGTTTGTAAAGATACATGAGTAGGTTAGCAGAGTGCTTTTGCATTAAATTACCCGGCATTACTCTGCCATATTATCATAATCTAACGGGTTTGATCTTAACCCGACATATTTTAATGCCATGGTGTGTCATGGTCTTAGAGATGGCAGCAATCACAGCAAACATATAATAATTAATACACAAATCTAGAATCCATAAAATAGATTCGCCTATGTTTGATAAAAACATCAGCCAAAACTAAAAGTAAACAGTTTGTGACGACCGGGGGGGGGGGGCATAAAGCCAAAATTGTGTTGTCATGGGTATTCAGGGAAAAAGAGGTACTCGGACAACATTGAATTAAAAAGAATCGGAGAAGGACATAGAGGTTATCTTTTCTCTTAATGTCTAACTTGTTATTGCCAACATACTTAAGTCTTCGCTTATTTTTATTTATTATTTATAATTTAAAACTTTCAAGCAAAATATGAATAACATTAAACATGAACAACGACATAAATGCGAACAACAACATATATATGAACAACGACATAAATGCGAACAACAACATAAATATGAACAACAACATAAATATGAACAAAACCACTGCGATTAATTAATAACTAAAACCTGACGCAATGTATATTTGTAACCTGAAGGTAAGAAGGATACAGAAATGTTATAAGTGTCCGAGTAAGTAGAGGAGAGGGGGGGGGGGCGACAGTTTTTTTGGGGGGAAAGTGAGGTAGGTTCCATTAAAGTCAACGCTCCTCTGCGTCAACAGACTGAAACTCCATCAATACATAGAATGATGATAATACGCCAGACTCTTGTATTTTCAATGATTTTGGTTCTAAACAGTTGAAGTAGCAGTGTTGACTGATGAGTTTGAAAGAGATAAAGGTATTCAAATGAGTTGTAAATATAGCTATGTAAATGAAACCGAAATAACTTTTCCCCCAAGCAGTTTTCTTTATAGAAAAGTTGTCCGAGTATGAGATTGCATGTCTTGCTTTGTTTTCCAGCCCTTAGAAGAAACTTATCAGTATGGGGCTACGATTAGACCTGGATAGGGTCGAGGGTGTCCAGAGGGTGGTCTAATGACCCTGGTAAGGAGCAGCCCTCAGGGGTCGACGGACCTCATCTGGTATTCTGTTTTATGTCCTTTCATTCGATACTACGTTATGTACATTATTATAAAAAAAAACATACACAACCTGACTACCTCGGTAAATATTGCTTGAATCAGATTCTATTATAACTTATATAAGTTATAATAGAATCTTTATATTTATTTTTATTTATTTATTTATTTTAATATACACAAATATACATACAATAATACGCAAGTAGTTAAACCATACATATTAGTACATAATTAGAGTGTAAAGTCAATCGATAATTAAATTAAAACATTACTTGATTCATCGAAATAAATTAATTACATACATTTTATAAAAAGGAAAATCAAAATAATTACTTAAATTTTATAATAAAAAATAAAATTAAACATAAGAAGATATTAAATTTTAAAATTCATTTCATACTTTTAAAACTATCTTGATAGATTTCATTTAAGCTGTAAAATTCATTTTCTATTAGGTATTCTTTAATGTACAATTTAAAATTATCAAAATCTAGATTTTTTATTTTATTTGGCAATAAGTTATATAATTTAGTACATTTATAATATCCCCCACTTTCATACAGTGAAGTTCTATGTTTGGCACTCTGAGCAATAAATTATTTCTGGTATTTCTATCAGTTATTACATCAGCGAAATATTCAGAATGATTTTTGACAAATAAAAGACATTTTAAAACAAAAATGCATGGTACCGTCAGTAATTTATTCTTTTTAAACTTGCCTTTGCATGAATCTAAAAATTTCATTCCGTATATGATCCTTATAAATTTCTTTTGGAGTAAAAATACTTGTTCTAAACTATAAGATGAGCCCCATATAACTATGCCGTAAGTGATTTTACTGTAGATTAACCCATAATAAGCTTGAATCAAATATTTTTCAGAAATTCTGCATTTTAATTTTCTAAATAAGTATGTATTTTTGCTTAAGTAGCTACATAAATAATCTAGATGCACATCCCATTTAACCTTATTGTCTATATAAAACCCTAAAAATTTGACATCTCTCACTAATTCAAATGCAACATCAATGTTGCAGTAATTTTCACCAGATTTAAAAAGAATGCATTTACTTTTATCAACATTTAATTTTAATTTATTAATATTGAGCCATTTTTTAGCCTTCTGGCACACATTTTTAACTTGACTGGCTATTTTATTTTTTTGATTATGAACGGCCACATTAAAATCATCAACAAAATTGATTACCTCAGTATTATCATCTCTGACCGTTTCGCTGATACTATTTATATATAGCAGAAATAAAAATGGTGCTATAACGCTTCCTTGAGGCAGCCCAGTGTGTAAACAAACTTCAGAAGATAAATACACTTCATTATTATAAGTTAAAGAAACCATTTGCTTTCTACAAGTTAAAAAAGATCTAATCCAATCAAGGGCTTTACCTCTTACTTTGCTATATATAAGTATATACTGTATTCTTACATAGTTAAATATATACTAAGCATGTCATTTTTACTTTTCCTCATTTATACCCTAGGTATATAGAAAAAGTGATGTCTTTGCAAAAAAATCCGAAACCGCGGTGAAACCGGAATTAAGGCCCGTATTCAGAGACGTTTTCCTAAAATTCTCCTAACATTTTCCTAACTCCTAACATTCTCCTTAAGGAGAATGTTAGCCACGAAATTTAAATGATCGTTCCCGTGTTTTAAAAGTCTTTTAGAGGCTTCGCATGAGTCTATTTAGTAAGAACCTAAGGTTAGTTAAGTCAAAAAGTGATACCATTGTAAGTAACGTAATATATCGTAAATATCAATGTTATTAACTTATTACCTGGATTTACAACACACTTTGTCGTATTAATAACTATCTACATAAATTTACATAATATAAGTTACTATTAATCCACTTACCTTACTATAAGGGAATTTACCCTGAAATTCTTTTAACACCTCCGCCCAAGCCTTTTTCTTTTCTTCGGCCCGAACACAATCAGATTTTTTATTTTCTGTGGTCTGTTTGTAGCAGGCTATCGATTCAAAGAGGAAATTCAGTTGGTCTGGTGTGAATAATTCAGCCATTATTATACCAAAAAAATTTTACACAAACAAAAATGAATTTGATGACAAAATACGAAAAACAAAATTGTGTAAATGATTTAGTAAAATTAAATCAGTGTTGCACTGATTAACAGGTCTTCATTTAGACACCTTTAGATTCGAACAACCTGGTCCACGATCAAACACAAGATTCTAGAGATTCTATGGGAAGGATTTTTAAAATGTGATATTTAGGTATTTAACCCAGGTTAAGTATGTCATTTTCAAAGAAATCATGCGGGTTTAATCTGTTTACGGGTTAAGTTTGAGAAATTGTATTCATCTCATTTTTCACTAATTATACGATTTTTATTAAGTATTTATTCTTATAGTATAAAATATAGACATATTTTTAAACTTTTTTGAACATATTGCTAGATGTTAATTAATGGTTGTATTTTATTAATCTAGCTATGGTTACGATTGGCGCTTTCAACAACGGTAAAGTCTGGTGCGCTAGCGATCTAGTGACTATGACATGTTCTCCTAAGCTAATGATGAAAGTTTTTTGCTTTGTAATCGTTTATTCTCTTGCCTCTCGCTATTTCCTTTATTTGATTTCTATTTTTAAAATTATTCATAAAATAAAATGGACCACAATTATCATTCTTTCAAAAGTGATAAAACATTTACATGTGATCAATGCGGGTCCCGTTTTAAAGAAAATATGATTTTCGGAAACACTTAATAAAAAAGGTTTGTAAAGGGGTTATAAAATAACACTTTTAAATCCGTTGAATGTGACAATGCTTACAACACAATGATAGAGTACACGCATCATTAAGAAAATGACCATTCGAAACATTTCGAAAAAGAAGTAAGAACATTTGAAAGTTATGAAGCTTTTTTAAATTGGAAAACAAAAGTACTACAACATTTATCGTGCGGCAAATCATTTTTAATTGTCATAGAGATGGAATTTACAAATCTAAATCAACAGGTAAGAGACATTCGGTCATAAGGACTTTCGGGCACCAATAAGATCGATGGTCACTGCCCAGCTAAAATGTCTTTGACCATCTCTTCTACAGGTTCGTGCGGTTTTGTAGTATACTCGTATATACACTCATGTTGGGCATGAGTTTGAAATAGAAAGGCTAACTTTAACTAAGTCGTAGCGAGAAAAATTCGTCAAACAAATGGCCCAAAAAATTCCTTAGGATGTTATTTTAGATCAAGTAAGGGAATCACTGGTTGACAAAAACGTTTATCAGATCCATTTACTTCAAATTTGTTTTAGTAAAATATTGTTAACATGAATAACTTAAATAAAAATGAAGTTTTGCATAAGGAGGATCATCTGAGTGTTCATGCCTGGGTTCAGCAGATGCAGAATTTTGATAATAATGCTGTGCGATTTTATAAACCGAAAAGTCATGTCCTGGAAGACCACATATTTTAGAACAAAATGAGTTTGTATTAATCATATTTAACGATGCTCAACTAGACATTCTAAAGAAATATGGCAGTGATGTCGTGTGCCTAGATGGAACACATGGATTTAACCCTTACAATTTTGAACTTTATTCAGTGCTTGTTCTTGACAACATGAGGCAAGGATTCTCTGCTGCTTTCATGATTTCTAACCGAGGCGACACCTATGACATTATTCTTTCAAATAATAAATAATCATCTCGGCGAACCGCTGAGAGCTAAAACCTTTATGTCTAACATGGCCGAGCAATTCTTTTTAGCCTGGTCGGCAGTAATGCCTTCTGCTGATAGATTTAGACTATTTTGCTCTTGGCATGTTAATAGAGCCTGGAGAAAGAATTTGAGTAAAATAAAAACGCAAGAAAAGAAAATAAGTGTTTATAAATCTTTAAAAGTTTTAGCAACGCTTACAAATAATCAAAATTTTAAACAAATGAGCCAAATGTTTCTTAAAAATTTGTACAACGATGCGGACTGCAATTTGGATTAATCAAAAATACAGACATTCATTAAAATTTTGAAATAAGTATTTTAAATTTAAAATAAAATAAGAAATAATTTATATTTGACACTATAAAGTGAATATTTAATAAATTTTTAATAAAACCCGTAGAACTAGAAAAATTAAAATTAAATGAATACATTTCCTCAAAAACAACCCGCAAATAGATTAAACCCGCGTGATTTATTTGAAAATGTCAAAAGAAATACACTAAACCTGGGTAAAATCTCTAAATATCACATTTTAAAATATCCTTCCCATAAGGTGCGAGCGCACGACCTGCATGGCTACACTGCCGGAGGGAGGTGGAGGACAACCTCGCTTTCAAATTACATTGTTCCTTATGTGCAGTTTTCGACTTTCTATATATGTCACGCGTTATTTTCAAAAATAATTTTTTCCTTGAACTTTCGAGCCCATTTTCATTTACTCAAAGGTTGTCTTTTTAAGAATTAAGAGTTAGATTACTTTTTAAATGTTTTTAAAAATACTTATTAAGCGTTAAAAAAGGGTCTATGTTGTTCATTCTTCTTAAGAAGAATATCAGTCCCTCAAACTTTCCCTCCATTTTTAGTTTGATGTAGTTCGTCAACAAGTATCATCTATAGTTCGATACTCCATGGTAATAAAAAAGATCTGATTTCTGATAAAACCTTTAAGAAGGTTAAACCTTTTTAAAGTTCGATGTAAAGTTATCTGAAAAGACTTAAGTCTTTTTTAAGTATTGTTCGATGCATAGTTACAGGATGTAATAATTGTCCTTTAATATAATAATAATTATAAATAATTGTCCTTACTTATCATAATAGATAAGGTTATATGATACAGTAATTGTCATTTTGTAGTTGATGATAAACCTCTTAATAATTGAAGAGTCCTAGTTAATAAAGCTGCCTTTTTCCACAAATGTGCAATTATGATGGAAATTATACATCAATTTTTGATTTCATTCTTAGTTTCAATAATATTGGATCAGCCATAGGAGGAGGAAACGGTTTACTAGATGTGTGAACATTTATTTTTATATTTCAAGAACTATGCGAGTTACAGATGTGGTTACGACCTCTCTCTATTAAGAAAACTGCATAACAACATAAAAAACACTTTTTATTAGACAACTATTTTTTTTTAAATTGTTATGCTGTCCGCCTTGACATTAGTTGACTGCTCACAATGAAGAATAAATATATAAATACGAGCCATGTTACTCTGGCACATATTTGTGTGCTGTAGTATGTTTTTCACTAAAGTTAAATGAAAAAATGATAGATTAAGGGTTGTCCAGGGGCCTATATGACAAACCTCATAAATTGGTGTTGGTCATACAGATATTAGAATAAAAGAAAAGACTTAATTCATCTGAATTTTATTACAATATACAATTTTGACGGTAAAAGAAAAGTTTAATATAAGTTTAAATCCTGTTTAATATGGCATATATTATCTTCATTCAGGTTGCAATTGATGCTCATGAAGATTTCGCCCCGATGAAACTCGATTTTCTTGAGGTGGGCCTTGCTTTGCGGATGTGAAGTTGATCTGGTCAAGAAGTTTAGACTACATAATCAACTTGCAAGCAGAAGTTGAACATAAATTAAGTAAATGACATTAACATCTAACAGTACTAATAGACAAAGTTCATTCCACTGATGCCAATGTCTCAATGCATTCTTTATCGGTTAAAAAAGCTGGTATACAAGTCTTCCAGATGATAAAAATGAATAGAATATATTGATATTTCCCATTAATTATGTACTACAACAAAGCACAGAAGTGACTTGAGCAACTTATCCCCAAAGTGACTGATATTCCACATCATAATAGCTGATACACAAAATAATTTGTAATTATAACAAATTACCTCTTTATTGTAAGATGCAAGTAACAATTTGTACTAATTTTCATGAATTCATACAAATCAACTAAATAACATTGACGTCTAACAGTACGAAGCTAAATTGAAAATAAATCTTCGAGAACATGTAAATTATCCTTGGAATTAAGCACATGGGCGTGCACATTAATGATAACTCAAGCCAATTTACAAAAATAAATTATATATTTGAACGTAACTAAAGTAAACAAACAGTCCTTTAAAAACACAGTTTTTTCACTCAACTTGAAACACCAGTAACTTAAAAATAATGCTAAACTAAACTTAAAGGCTCATTCTGAACGTAAAACATTCTTGATCACAAATATAAGTATATCCAGTAATGAAACTACTAATGAAATATTAAGTAAAAAAAACTATCAGAAGAATTTTTTTTTCTCCATAAGCCGCCATGTGATTTATCAGTTAACAAACATGTTATCCTACCTCATAAACTAAAACATGCACTGATATATTTACATATCATAATTACAAAAATAAAGAGTTAACACTATTCTTAATATATTTTCATGAACTTTAAGAATGTAAACAAATCATTGATTTTTTGATTATCATGGAGTATCGAACTATAGATGATACTTGTTGACGAACTACATCAAACTAAAAATGGAGGGAAAGTTTGAGGGACTGATATTCTTCTTAAGAAGAATGAACAACATAGACCCTTTTTTTAACGCTTAATAAGTCTTTTTAAAAACATTTAAAAAGTAATCTAACTCTTAATTCTTAAAAAGACAACCTTTGAGTAAATGAAAATGGGCTCGAAAGTTCAAGGAAAAAATTATTTTTGAAAATAACGCGTGACATATATAGAAAGTCGAAAACTGCACATAAGGAACAATGTAATTTGAAAGCGAGGTTGTCCTCCACCTCCCTCCGGCAGTGTAGCCATGCAGGTCGTGCGCTTGCACCTTATTAGAATCCCTAGAATCTTGTCGATCAAACTTGAAACGCTTGATACTGCTTTATTTATGAAAGCTGTTACAATAATTGAACATTGTATTTGTATTAACTCTACTGTTTACTGAAAACATATGTAAATAAAGTTTCTAATAAATTTAACATTCGCCAAAGCAAGGCCGCATTGTTGTTTATGACAAAGTGTGTCGTAAATCCAGGTAATAAGTTAATAACATTGATATTTAAGATATATTACATTACTTACAATGGTATCACTTTTTGACTTAACTACCTTAGGTTCTTACTAAATAAAATCATGCGAAGCCTCTAAAAAACTTTTAAATACGGGAACGATCATTTAAATTTCGTGGCTTAAAAACATTTCCCTTACCTAACTCCTAACATTCTCCTTAAGGAGAATGTTAGGAGTTAGGAAAATGTTAGGGAAACGTCTCTGAATACGGGCCTAACAGTTTCAGGTGTTTTTAAGGCCCCCTGAGTGGTTTCACTAAGTTGTCTGTATGTATGTGTGTCTCTGTTATCATCATATCTCCTAGTGCATATATATGCTAGAGAGTTGACAGGCAGTACAACATTAGTAGACTGAGTTGTAAAAAAATCAGTCAACTGCTGTAGTTTTGATATTCGGAAAATATTTTTTCTATGACGTCATCAACCCGCCATAATGACTCAGCGAAAATTTAGAAAAATCATAAAACACAGAAAAATGATGCGATTTGATTGGAATTTAGCACCCATGAGCTAAATTTCATCTCATTATCAGCATTAGTTTAATTTTTATCGAATGAACGTTTAGTTTACGTTTTCTAAAACGAAATCGTAAAAAATCAGAAAATAATTTAATTGAATTAAAATTAAGTACAAGTGTATACCTTTACTTAATAAATAAGTACAGTTTCGTTGCAATACAAGTATATCTATAGTATATCTATATCTATAGTTTTTAATGAATCATAAAATTTAAGTAGTATTGAGAGTTGTCAGTGCTGTATGGGTGACCGCTAAGAATAAAACGGAAACATTTACTATCTGAGAACGAGCGAAGCGAGGTAGTATACTTTGAGGACGAGCAGGGAGGATGAGCGTTGAGAATCCGATGTGATGAGGAAAAGTTGCGAGGTACCCCGTACCCAACTCTCGGTATTATCTATATACTCAGGCTCTATTTGACCCAGACATTTAAAATTTAATACAGGTGAAACTTGCTATTTTTTCCTATTTTCCACATTTTAACTTTGTGAGAACCCCACTTCAGTTCTTTAACTAAAAATCTATTGCTAAAAGATTCATTCCACAGGTTTAAATGTAGTGTTCAAGTTAATAGGTGCAATTATAATGCAATTAGTGGCTATGTGTTGACAATATTTGACTCGTTATAGCTTTATTCATACTCCTGTATTTACTAATACTGCCTTTACATATCTTAATCTCATTATTATCAATTACAAATATTTATTTGTGGATGATAATAATATTAATATCATATTTATATTTGCTAATAATATTTGCTGTGTCGCTTCGATCGATAGTATTTAACACGGTAAATGGTAAAATAGCGACGAACACTACTATAGAAACCTCTATTATTTGCACGATGTATTCAGTATGTCGAGTAATCACTACGAGTATAAACTAGTGAGATCCTTAGTCGTTTGCAAGCTTTACCTTGGATATTCACGTTATTAATGGTCACATATAGTTATTGTGGTTAATTTTAGTTAAAGATTATTGATGATCAAATTTTAAAAAAAGTACCAAGATATAATAAAAATCATGTAAAACATTGCAGAAAAGAAGTGGTTCCCCTGCTTCCCATCTTATCAATCTCGCTCTTTAACCTCATTCTCTGAACAGTACTGATTCCTGCCTCTTATTTAGATGTATTGTTCCAGGTTGGAGCTTTTTTTAGTATCTACTTGTCTTGGGTCATTTATATAATTTGCAAAAAGTACATCAAATCTTTTTTATAAACAACAAATATCCAGATAATGTAATTCACAAGGCATATTCATGTTTCAAAGAATAAATAAAAATATAATATATATATATATATATATATATATATATATAATATATATATAGATATAATCTAAACGGATTAAAATGTATATCAGTTAAGTTAATAAGTGATTTAAGTGAAAAATGATAAAAATGTGCTAATTAGTTGCTTACCTTGACAAATTATTGTGTTGGATTCTTTAGACTTGTCAATAAATTCATACTTCACGATATTAAATTTGAAATAGAGTATTTTACTCACAGATTTAAAGATAAATCTCTCTGTTTATTGAAGTATAAATATTAATGGTAAGGTTACGGATCTTTATCAATTAAATGAGATCAGATCCATCATTTTAAAAAAAATACTAAATAATCCTGACGCTGAGGTCCGTAAGCTGGTTGATTGTCCATAGATAGTTCCCTTGCACAATCCACTCTTTGCTTCAAAGCTCGCTTCCTGGCTGAATCCACTCTTTGCTTCAAAGTTGCATTCTAGCTTAATCCACTCTTTGCTTCAAAGTTGTAACCTAGCTCAATCCACTCTTTGCTCCAAAGCTCGCTTCCTGGCTCAATCCACTCTGCTCGCTTCTGGCTCAATCCACTCTTTGCTTCAAGCTCGCTTCCTGGCTCAATCCACTCTTTGCTTCAAAGCTCGCTTCCTGGCTCAATCCACTCTTTGCTTCAAAGCTCGCTTCCTGGCTCAATCCACTCTTTGCTTCAAAGCTCGCTTCCTGGCTCAATCCACTCTTTGCTTCAAAACTTGCTTCTTAGCTAAACTTCCTATACGTCTTAAAACTTGCTTCCTAGCTCAAACCCCGAAGGCAAGTATTAAGTATTTTATTAGATATATTTTCGGAGCCTAAAAGAGGTTCTTCTGTCTTGAGGACCTCCTCGCTAGAATTTTTATATAAACTTTATTTACTGAAAATAGAAGAGAGACAGTGTAAGAAAACATAAATGGTTTGATTGTACCACGAATGCCATGAATATCTTGCACAGACATCACACTCGTCTCTTTCTAATTCCGACGATTCTATCGACCTAGAGTTTCCTGTCGTCACGGATTTATTTCATTTTTAAAGCCGCTAGTAAACGATTGCAAAGCGTCCGGGCTTTGTGTGTGACAGCCGACGTCACACACGATGGACGTGCCCTATTTTCTTATTAAACAATACCTTGCTCTAAATGCCAAGGAATTCTTTTTGTCTCAGCTATAAATTAAGGACTTATTTATAGCAGTCGACAGGACTCAGGTCTCACTTGGTCTCATATCTGATTTACTAACTCGCCTTCAGTCGCCACCGATAAATCATACTTAATTTGTATAAATGTCTTATTTAAAATACTGCCAAAGTCTTTGTTAAAGTTATATATTAGACCCTGAAAATAAAATCAATAAATCGGCTGAAATGTTAATGTTAATGATAGCGAGTGAGACCGTAGTATTGAATTTGATCGAAGTCGATGTACCTGTTTGTAGTTTCCACTTAGGACATAGATATGGGCCAATATAGGACATAATAATACAATTTATTACTCCAATAAAAGTTTCTCTCATGCGGAAATTTAAATACGGAGTCATCCCCTTATTTCTAAGTTGTGATAGGGAGAGAGGTAAGAAGGGAGAGAGAGAGGGTTATAGCAAATCTAATAATACTATTTCTTAAATGTAAATCATTATAAAAATAGTTTAAAAATACTATTTTTAAGTTTCTGAGGTGAATTTTAATGGTCAAAGCACTCCAAAACACCATTTAGCATCTATAAATAGTTTCGAGTTGAAGCCTTCTTCTCTACTTTGAATAAAATAAA
>JACMZG010001859.1:605177-642677 GCA_018340805.1 Microvelia longipes
CAATATAAAATTTCACTAACGCGCACGCGCAAAAATAAATATTTTTTGAAAAAATCGTGTGGGGTATCAAATCGTAGGTATTGATGGGTAGAACACGAATATACACCGGCTTTTCAAAATGGCGACCCTTACACCCGCCAAAAATTTCAAGAACCATAAAACATTGTTGTTTCCTCCTAACTAACCCTTAATAAGCTGCCCCAAAAATAAATGCTCAATAGGAGCGATTGGAATTCTCCAGATAAAATGTTTCAAAAGTTAATTTTAGCAATATAAAATTTCACTAACGCGCACGCGCAAAAAATAAATATTTTTTGAAAAAATCGTGTGGGGTATCAAATTATTGGTATTGATGGGTAGAACACAAATATGCATCGATTTAATTTTAAAAATGGTGACCCTAACACTCGTCAAAAATATCAGACACCACAAAATTGTTGTGACCCCCCCCCTTCAACTAACGTATAATGAGCAGCACTAAAAATATTAAATAAATGCCTTAAATAGCTATATACGGATCATTGAAATTTTTCGGATAAAAAGTTTCAAAAGTTATTTTAGCACATTTAAAATTGCCCTAACGCGCAAGCGCAAATTAAAAATATTTTTTGTAAAAATCATGTGAGGTATCAAATTGTAGGTATTAATGGGTAGGACACAAATATGCAAAGCTTTTTCAAAATGACGAACATTACATCCTACATTCTTATAGTTTTATATAATCTATGCTTTAAAATTATATACTATAAAACACTCACAAAAAGACGAGCAATGGGCCCTAGAATATTATGTTATGTTTTTACGTTTTGCTCTAAACGTAGGTACTGACTAACAAACACTTAGAGGCAAGCAAAATTAATTATTATTCCGACTTTTAGCGTGATCGCCTTTAAACAAATATTTAAATTTGATTTGCAATCAAATAGTTTTATTCACATAAATAGAAAGTAAGACTTAAAGGTAGCGTCAGTTACCATAAGTTTCTTAAAAATTTTTCTAAAACTTGTCCTTAATATTTTGATTATATATATATATATATATATATATATATATATATAATATATATATATATATATATATATATTATATATATATATATAATAATATATATATATATATTATATATATATCTGTTGAAAGGGGAAATTTTTTAATCAATCTTGGTACAAAAATTAACAATAATTAAAATTGGGAGCAAAATTTTCAAAAATTGATAAAATTAAACGTTATTATCTTTCGTCGCGAATATAGTTTATGGACCCTGAAATAAAAAGTGATGAAGTGACAAAAAAAGTCGAAAAAATCATGGTAAGTTAACGGAAAACAAACTTAAAAATAAATTTTTACACACACATACAGATAGAAAACTTTATAAAAACCCTTTGGGAGGCATTATAATAATCTAAAACGGATAATTCCGATGTCATCCTGGTTTTGGATTAGTTTGCAAACACAATACCCTAGTAATCCTACAGTATATATGAGAAAAAGTAACTTCTTAAGATATAAAGCAGAAATCGGAATATTAAGCAATAAATGGACTGTTAAGCACGAATACACGCATTTTAAAGGAAATTCGACCAGCATGCGGACCCCACGCCAGAATTTTTACTTTTCCACATTTACACACCGTAGGTAGAATATAATAAACGTATTATATATGTTAATACGTAAATTCGAAACCAGGATGTCACCGGAATTATCCGTTTTAGGCGTTGTTAAGGCATCCTAAGTGGTTTTCGCAAAGTTGTCTGAGTGTATGTGCTGTGTGTGTGTCTGTTATCATCGTAGCTCCCAGTGTATTTATGCTAGAGATAATTGTACAAAGCGAAAGTTTGTACAACAGTCTGTCTACTGCAGTAGTTGCGCTATTCGGAAAATAATTATTTTATGACGTCATTAAACCGCAATAATGACTCAGCAAAAATTTATAAATCATAAAACACGGAAAAATGATGGGATCCGATTAAAATTTGGCAAGCATCTGCACTAGATAAATTTGAATCAAATGACTTGTTAACGTTTTTTAAAGAATAGTAAAAAATCGGAAAATAATTTAATTGAGTTGAATTTTCGTTCAAGAATATGCCTGCATATTCTTGAACGAAAATTCAGCTCAATTAAATTATTTTCCGATTTTTTACATTCTTTAAAAAACGTTAACAAGTCATTTGATTCAAATTTATCTAGTGCAGATGCTTGCCAAAGCATCTAATTAAAATCCGTCAAAGTGCTTGCTTTGCAAGCATTATAAGGGTTTCTCAGATTTGCAAAAATATAATGTATTAATACTATACAATCATACTTATACTTAATATTCTACGCCTCGCTTCAATCGCCTATATGTTAGTATTTGTCGATACCTAATGTTATAAAAAATAAATAAGTTATAACAAAATATTCCACAGCTCGCTACGCTTGCGTTTCTGTGTATCAGAAATCAGTACCTAATTGAGAATCTACACTGAAAAGATAACAAAATATATAAGTGCTCGTATCGCTCGTTTCAGTTGTATGTTTGTTATTTGCAAATTTCGCAGAGTAAACATATAATTTTACCAAATTCACTAGGGCTCATTTCGCTCGCCTATATGTGTCGGTTTGTACTGATTTTAGGAAAAATAATTATAATACAACATGAAATTTGAGTAAACATCTGTTTGTTTAGTACTAGCCAATTTTAAACTATAGAATCAAACTTTTACATAACAATCTAGGGCTCGCTTCCCTCGCCTATATATATATATATGTTGTTGATACATAATTTTTGAGAAAATTTAAAAACATAGAATAAAATATAAGGGGCTCCCTTCGCTCGCCTTTATGTGTTTAGTTGTCAATATCTACCTTAAGAGGAACATTTAAAACAAGGCATGAATATCATGGGCTCGCTTCGCTCGCCTTTTTGTGCATGTTTATCATTACCTTCTTAAGAGTATAAAATAAAATAACCATACAATACTAGGGCTCGCTTCGCTCGCCTTTATCTGCTTGTTTGTCAATATCTACTTTAAGAGAACATTTTAAACAAGGCATGAAAATCATGGGCTTGCTTCGCTCGCCTTTTTGTCTATATTTATCAGAACCTCATTTTATAGCATAGAGTAAAGACATAACATAATATTCTAGGGCTCGCTTCGCTCGCCTTTAGGTGCTTGTTTTGTACTAGCCAATCTTAAACTATAGAATCAAACTTTTACATGACATTCTAGGGCTCGCTTCGCTCGCCTTTATGTGCTTGGTTGTCAATAACTACTTTAAGAGGAACATTTAAAACAAGGCATAAAATTAAGGGCTCGCTTCGCTCGCCTTTTTGTCTATGTTTATCAGAACCTCATTTTACAGCATAGAGTGAAAACAAAACATAATATTCTAGGGCTCGCTTCGCTCGCCTTTAGGTTCTTGTTTGGTACTAGCCAATTTTAAAGTATAGAATCAAACTTTTACATAACAATCTAAGGCTCGCTCGCTCGCCCTTATATGTTTGTTTGTCGATGCCTAAATATATAGAAAAATTTAAAACATAAAATAGAATACAAGGGCTCGCTTCCCTCGCCTATATGTCTTTGCATATCAGTACTTTTTTAAGAGTATATAATTAAAATAACCATAAAACACTAGGGCTCGCTTCGCTCGCCTCTTTGTGCATGTTTGTCAAATTTTACATTTAGAGAAACATTTAGAACAAGGCATAAAATTCATGGGCTTGCCTTTTTGTATATATGTATCAGTACCTAATTTTATAGCATAGAGTAAAGACATTTTGAGTATTAGCTATATTGAGTAATAGCCGCCATTTTAAAAAAGGGAGGCATATTTGTGTTCTACCCATCGATACCTACAATTTGATACCCCACCTGATTATTCAAAAAAATATTTTTTTGCGCGTTCGCGTAGGTGCAATTTTAAAATTGCTAAAATTAACTTTTGAAATTTTTCTCCGAAGTATTTCTATGGCCCGTAAAGTGCTTTTATTGGCTATTTTTCCCATATTTTTAGGGCTTCTCCTTATGCCTTAAAAGCATATTTGGTGGTTTTCGATATTTTTGGCGGGTGTAATAGCCGCCATTTTGAAAAAGCGATGCATATTTGTGTACTACCCATCGATACCTACAATTTGATACCCTACATGATTTTTCAAAAAAATATTTTTTTTGGCGCGTGCGCGTATGTGCGATTTTGAAATTGCTAAAATTAACTTTTGAAATTTTTTTTCCGAAGAATTTCTATGGCCCGTAACGGGCTTTTATTGGCTATTGGTCCCATATTTTTAGAGCTTCTCCTTATGCCTTAAAAGGGGGGGGGGCAAGCATTTTTTGGTGGTTTTCGATATTTTTGGCGGGTGTAATGGCCGCCATTTTGAAAAAGCGATGCATATTTGTGTACTACCCATCGATACCTACAATTTGATACCCCAGATGATTTTTCAAAAAAAAATTTTTTTTTGGCTAATGTGCGCATTCGCTTATAAATCGACAGATGCGCGTGTGAGATAGTTGGCTATATTTTTCCTGTTGTTGGATAAAATAGTTTCACATGTATACCAAATTTCAACTTCCTAGCTATTGTAGTTCCTGAGATGAGAAATCGGACAGACAGACGCTTGACAGAAAGTATAAGGGTTTCGAAGATTATCTTCGAAACCCTAACAAAAAGACGATAAGTTGACTTATCCCCTTTATACTCAGAAACCCAAATGCATACTTTTGCAAAAGGGTATAACTCGACTTATGTCTTTTGTATTTATAATTTTCACTACTTATTGAAATCCATATGGGATAACTTAACTTATCACCTTTATACTAAATGTTTCTGTTCGAAATGTGAGATAACTCCTTTGTATTAAGTTAATAATTAAAAAACTAATTATCGTAAACTAACATTCGTTATACCAATCGATAGAGCTTTTTTGCTGATTCCAGCGATAGTAATAACTCAAAATCGGCATTTTTCGACTTATCACCTTTTTACTTTTGGTATCCAATTATTTATTAGTAGCTTTGGCTCATATCAAACAACGATAGAATCTGATTGGATAGAATCTGATTGGCTCATACAACAACGATAGAATCTGATTGGCTCATACCAAACAACGATAGAATCTGATTGGCTCATACCAAACAACAGTAGAATCTGATTGGCTCATACCAAACAACGATAGAATCTGATTGGCTCATACCAAACAACGATAGAATCTGATTGGTTGCTTTTAACTATTATTTATTTTTAACTACTCGCGGCAAGAAAATTAGTTATTAATTTAATTCATGTGCAGAAAAGTAGAATCTTGATTAGAGGCGGTAAAGTATTGCCTCCTTTGGAAGAGTTGTTTTTAAAATCCCTAGGATTCGTTGGAAATTCTCGAGACAGGAGAGTATTATTTCCCTAAATGTATTATATTTTAAACATTTTCTTCATTGTAATATTTAATAAAACATTATAAAATATGAAAAATAGTCCGATTAGTTTAATTTTTAAATAAAAATGTCAATATTAATGTTGCAGATTTATCGGGAAAATAATAAGAAATAATATGGTTGCCGAGGCCGAGGCTGTATTTATCAATTTAGGCTGTTTAGCCTATTTTTAAATTTTTTTCAAACATATTTTCGTGATGTTTATAAACTTTAAACCTTGATTGCAGCGTCACAACACGACATGAGGGAAATTATTATTGACACGTAGCATTTTTGTCTTTCTCGCTTCGCTTCGTCAGTCAAGTTGTAAATCGCCTGCCTCGGTTTTGTCTAGGGGACTACATTTATTAAACCTGTCAGTAAAATTACATTTTCCTGCCTTGTAACTTATTAGTTTAAAATTCCACAACTTTCTGCTTAACAATTTAGCTTTCAAAGCTTTGTCACTGTTTTAAACCTCTGACAATATCAAGCACCCTTTGTTAGCTTTAATTTAAACAAAGCAAACCTATAATTGTTTTTACTGAGCTAATTTATATTTTTGCTTTGAGTGCAGACTTGAAATGCTTTAAAGTTTAAAGGGTTCTCCGAGAGGCTGCCGGCTCGACTCTGAACTTAAGGTGAGTTCTCCCTTATCTTATATTTACACTCCTTTAGGGAATTTTTAATAAGAAAATTACGCTTGTGAGGGATGTTAAGAGTTATTCTTAACCCGGGTGGCTGATTGCTACGTATGGCATCCCTGCCTGATTGCTACGTATGGCATCCCAGCCTGATTGCTACGTACGACATCCCAGCCTGATTGCTACGTACGGCATCCCAGCCTGATTGCTACGTACGGCGCCTGATTGCTACGCATTGATTGCTACGTATGGGCCTGATTGCTACGTATGGCATCCTAGCCTAATTGCTACGTATGGCATCCCAGCCTGATTGCTACGTATGGCATCCCTGCCTGATTGCTACGTATGGCATCCCAGACTGATTGCTACGTATGGCATCCCTGGTTTGTTTGTATTTTAAAAATAAGAGACCTTCGGCCTAATGGCCGTTATGAGGCCTTAGCACTAGGAGGCGGCGCCGCGGCCACACTATTGATGTCCTATATCAGTTTGTCATATTAATAATTTATGTAAGAGGCATACTGCCACGATATAAGAGAATTTTCAAACGTATTATTCAAAAAAAGTGATTTTTTTTAGATTGTGTTTTATATGTCTATCAAATAACCAAATCTAATGCTGATAATAATTTTAAACATCATCCATATGTTATCCATACAAATTAAAACTTAAATATAAAATTTCACCTCGATCAGACATTTTGAATTTTTATTTTTTTTAAATTTCGCTGAGTCATTCTTGTGGGTTAATGACGTCATTCATATTTCATAAGCTATTGAATCTGAGACATCAACTAGGTTGACTTTCGTATCAAGTTTCGTACCAAGTTTCGTTTCGATCCGAGAAAAAAGTTTGAGTCCGATTGAAACGGTATAAGACATGACATTACGCTGCCTAATAGTTTCATCTCATGAAATTAAGCATCAGTTCAATTTTGTTGAAATGACCTGTTGTGCTTAAAAAGCTGTAAAAAGTCGGAAAATAATCAAATGAGTTGAGCTTTCGTACAAAGTGTACCTTTACTTAATAAGTAAGTATACAACCTCTCCTTTCAATACGACAAGTATATCTATGGTTTTCCTTGGATCATAAAAGCAGTATCGAGCGCGATTAGTACCTGAATGGATATGAAATATGTATTTACTATCTGAGGACAAGCGAAGCGAGTCCTGAACACCTGTTGCAGTATAAATATAACAACTTGTACCTTGTACATTCTAAAGACTACAGAAGCGAGTCCGAAGATGTGAGGATGAGCGTAGCGAAGCCGATGTGATGAGGAAAAGTTCCGAGTTTCCCTTACCGGATTTTTAACCTTGAGGTTAGTACCGGATTTATAAAAAAACATTGCTTAGTATGCTTAAATGAGCTGATTGGTTGAAAGTTGGTCTCAAGTATGATCTCATGTCTCTGAGTTTAGCGGACGTCTTTTTGTTGTATCACTAATGTTAAGCAGCTTCGAGGGAGGTCAGTACTTGTATGGGTGACCCATGTAAATAAAACATGAATAATAACATAAGAATTAGCATTGCTAAGTTTTATCTGATCACTTCAACCCTTGGTCAGATTGATTTTTCGAAGTAAATTCCCATATTTTTACACTTGGTTATTTAAAGCTCTGCTATTCATAAAAAATGGCAACTACACACCGTTATTCGTATTAATTTAAACACCAGTTCATGCTCATATTTAAAAGGTTTACCCTGTTTGTTTCCTTTGAAAAATAGGCTCTAGTCCATATCTTAACACACTGACAATGTGTTATGGGAGAGCTCTGAGTGCGATAGAACTTAGTAATTCTAAGTTAAGAATTACACAGCAATGCAGGGAAGATTTGACTAGAAGAGGAATTTTATAGTTCAGATGCAAATCTGCTAAGTGTTAGCTGACGCTAAAGTCATATAGAGACATAGCATATTTAGAGATGGCAGTGCACCTCACTTCCCTCTATCTTACCCACGCGTAAATTCCTCTTTTAGCCTTAACTTTACGTACTCGCCAAGTCCTTGAAGGATGGGCTAAAGGGGAGTTGACGCGGGGGCAAGATAGGGAGCAACTTGTCTTGTCTGGATATTCTTCTTTTTAGACAGCCTTAGACTTTCCAAAAGAATGGTAAGGCGTTATAAGGTACTGCATTCTCTATTTACATTATCTCTACGACTGACACCGAACTGGAGGTAGAATGGGTTTGGAATAATCAATATGCGTGACCTTTGCTTTGAACTTTGATCTGTTGAGCTTTGCATGTCCGCTGCATGTTGGACTTAGTAATCTAATTATATTATCATTATTGAGCTTTATAATTTAGCATGTTAGAGAGTCAATTTGTTATTATAAACAATTATTCTAAATTGAAAAACTAAAATTGAAAATGATTTAATAAGCTTACTTGTTGTTACTTGTTGTCAATTAGGGAAGATATACCAGTAAGGTGCGAGACACGCTTGCTTTGTTCGCAAGCGTTTGACAGCACGTGCACCTGTGTTTTGCTACTTTGTCAAGGCGCAAGCACAAGTGTGCATCACTGTCATCTAAAGGTGATTACTATATATGGCAAAATCATCACCTGTAGATCACAGGTCCTGCCATAGTTATCATGATTAATTGTAGCACCTGAAAATAAGATGAACAACAGGTGATGTTTTTACGAATAGGATATTCCTTTGTCAATTTACCCATACCCTCAATAATTATTAAAACAACACACAAAAACTTTAACTTCAAAGAACACGCTGAAATAATCAGCTAAAACGGCAATCTGAAACTATCACTTAAAACTGAAACAAACACCTAATAATGCAACCTGAAACAATCACCTGGAAAAACTGAGATAATCATCTGAAACTAAATTATTGATAACGTATTTCTACATGTTCTCTCCGATATAAGTAATATCATGCCATAACTCTCCACCCCAACTTATCCATTACCTAACTAACCCTCCAACCCAACTTATCCTCCACCTAACTAACCCTCCACCCCAACTTATCCTCCACCTAACTAACTCCACCCCAACATATCCTCCACATAACTAACCCTCCCACCTAACTAACCCTCCACCCCAACTTATCCTCCACCTAACTAACCCCCACCCCAACTTATCCTCCACCTAACTAACCCTCCACCCAACTATCCTCCACCTAACTAACCTCCACCCCAACATATCCTCCACCTCCACCCCAACTTATCCTCCACCTAACCCCTCCACCCCAACTTATCCTCCACCTAACTAACCCTCCACCCCAACTTATCCTCCACCTAACTAACCCTCCACCCCAACTTATCCTCCACCTAACTAACCCTCCACACCAACATCCTTATCCTCCTCCACTAACTAACCCTCCACCCCCCACCAACTATTCCACCCAACATATCCTCCACCTAACTAACCCTCCACTCCAACTTTCATGTCTACAAAGATTGTGTTACTTTGTTTGATACAGAAATAGAGAAAAAGTCTTGTTAGTTAAAGTTGTAGAAATGTCTTCGGAACCTGAAGATCAGATACTTGTGGTAGAGATGTCGGCTAGGTGAGTCCAGATATACCAAACACCTTGCCTATCTCAAGTAATAAAACACTATAATTCCCTATCTCTCTCTAGTTAGATACAACAGGGTGAGAGGAGTAAGTTGCCTCTCTAAGAGCTCTTGTAATATTTTAAAATCCAGCTGATTCACTTATTGTGACTGTGACATTCCAGACGCAACAACATCAACTCTTATACACACGAGGCAAACGATGTCCTAGACTTTCGAAAACGAAAAAGATTGATGCCTCGGTGCGATTTGTGATGCGAGTTCAAATTTGCAATCTCTTTTTTGGTAACTATTACCTGAACGTGATAGCTTTGTTACCACTTTTAGTAATTTTATATTGGTAAATTAGAGCGAACCTTAACAATAACAATTTTACATTGATTTCGTTCCGTACATCCACTTCGCTCGTCCCCCAACATTAAGAAAATCTATTTTATTATCTGCGGGCACCCAGTCATGTACTGACCTTACTCGATGCTAGTGCACACTAGTAATCCAACAAATGCTATTTTACCCCAGCCGTGTTAAAATGAAACTTCGTACACTTGTTCATACAACAAGCGATACACTCGAGTCAAATTTCAACTCGATTTTTAACGATTACATTTTAAAAATCGTGTTCATGTCATTCTCTAAAGAATGAACGAATAACAAAGGTGATAATGAAATGAAACTTGAAGTAATTCTTGGTCAAACTATATAATTAAACAATTTGTTCGCGTTTTATAGATGTTTAATACTTTTATCGAGGAATTAATGACTTCTCAATTACAAATATTTTAAGGGTCATATAATTTGTTACCGGCCTTTCAGACACTGTCATGTACTTATACTTGAAGTATCTTTGTTCTCTGAGAACACATCAGGAAACAAAGATACTATACTCCAAGCGAATAGACAGTTTCATATTTATAACATAGCCGGCCTTTTTAAAATCTTAACATGGATCAAGCATAGACAGGTTGACAAGCAAGCTGGCAAGCATAAGACTGTCCATCTTATTAGGTGACCATTCTAACCTTGGAGAGATAGGAATCCTCTGTATCATACAATTTTTATTTATTTATTTAAAAACCATACATTTATGAATGTTATCCATACATATAGTTTACTACTTATTGCTTCACACATCAGTACATACGCCCCGACAGTACATATGCCCTGAGCCGAGGAGCAAAATGTACAATCGTAGAAAGGCGCGAGGAATGAGGAAACATTTCAATGATTTCTGGGCTTTCCCAAACTTTTCAAAGAAATAGAAGTTATTTTATAAAGATTTTTGAATTATATATTAACTCAAATCGCGCCTTTATTTAGGTTAAAACCACATAGATTAGCTGGTGAAAATGTGCAGCATTAAAATTAGACGAGAAGTGCTGTCCATGCTCCCCTGCCCCCCTGCTCCCCTATCTCCTCCATTAGGAGGGGGACACCTGTAATGTGTTAAAGGAAAAACTTTAAACATTATTCTTCTAACCAACAATGTACGCGCTTCAGCAACTAGAGATCCTGATAATCGAAAAGAGATGGTGAATGTATGTCTGAATGTATCAGTGGATATATAAGTGGATGTAATTATGGATGTATGTATGTATGAAAATATGTATGGAAGGTATGTATGAAGTATGTATATGTAGGGAAGTATATGGAAGTATGTATGGATGTATGTAGGGAAGTATGTATGGAAGGTATGGAAGTATGAGTATGTATGGATGTATTTATGGAAGTATGTATGGAAGTATGTATGTATGCTCAGTTTCCTGCTGGACATGATTCAGTCAAACAGCTCAGTCCATTTAAAACAATCAATAGGAGTTCAGAAATGAAATCTTATGTTTTGGACAACGTGCCGTCTCAAAATGGATAAAATTCCAAATAATTCCCTAAAAGAGATTTCTAGTGCTAGTTTTCAAAGCTCAACTACATCCGTGTCTACCATACAGTTTTTGAGGTATTTAAAATTTCTCTATAGCACTGACGGATGGTATAGATCACCCGTCTATACCCATAACACGCAGTGTAATGGACGCGCAACAGGAGGTCCGTGTTATGAACGTTTTAAGGCTTCAATAAGAACAATAAATTACTATCAATGGAATTTCCAAGCTTACAAATATTGAGCTTAACTTCTTGACACGAAATTTATTCCAAGGTATTTCATTTGCCAAATGAGTGACGCCGGCTTTAGTGATTCCAAGCGGATTTAGATGCTATATTAGCGGACACCTCTAATATAGCACTTTTTGACATGTTAAACATAAAATTTGATACATGATCCATTCACATATAATACGATTTTGGACTGAATATCATTCGTTTTATTTTATCACAATGTATTTTTTTATTTTTATTTATCACGATATGTATCTGGGCTTAATAAAGATATTTTACATACTTGTGCCACTGAATGGGAGTGACCTGGTAAAACACAGAGGTAATGTACATAAAATAGCTGTGCTTCATCATATCATCTCGTAATTTAAGAGCCAAGTACATAGAGATGACAGTGTCTAAGAAATTCTATTGGAAGTCTGAACCAGTCCAAGATCTTAGAGAAAGCATAGTAGAATTATTACTGACAGTAGTTCATGACAGGTAGCACTGCAGTGCAGTTCATTCTGAAGGTAGCACTGCAGTGCTGGTGGAGTTCATTCTAATTATTTAGCACTGCACTGGTGGAGTGACAGGTAGCACTGCAGACAGGTAGCACTGCACTGCTGGTGGAGTTCATTCTAATTATTACTGACAGGTAGCACTGCAGTTCATTCTAATTATTACTGACAGTGCTGCAGCAGTGCAGTAGTTCATTCTAATTCTAGATTGCAGGACAGATAGCACTGCAGTGCTGGTGGAGTTCATTCTAATTATTACTGACAGATTGCACTGGTGGATTCATTCTATTATTACTGACAGATGCACTGCAGTGCTGGTGGAGTTCATTCTAATTATACTGACAGATAGCACTGCAGTGCTGGTGGAGTGATTATTACTGACAGATAGCACTGCAGTGCTGAGTTGTACTTGCCATTCTAATTATTACTGACAGATGCAGTGCTGGTGGAGCTCATTCTAATTATTACTGACAGGTAGCACTGCAGTGCGGTGGAGTTCATTCTTCTTTAGTACTGGTAGCACTGCAGTGCTGGTGGAGCTCATTCTAATTATTACTGACAGATAGCACTGCAGTGCTGTGGAGTCATTCTAATTAGTACTGAGATAGCACTGCAGTGCTGGTGGAGTTCATTCTAATTAGTACTGACAGATAGCACTGCAGTGCTGGTGGAGTTCATTCTAATTAGTACTGACAGATAGCACTGCAGTGCTGGTGGAGCTCATTCTAATTATTACTGACAGGTAGCACTGCAGTGCTGGTGGAGTTCATTCTAATTAGTACTGACAGATAGCACTGCAGTGCTGGTGGAGTTCATTCTAATTATTACTGACAGATAGCACTGCAGTGCTGGTGAGTCATTCTAATTATTACTGACAGATAGCACTGCAGTGCTGGTGGAGTTCATTCTAATTAGTACTATCTGAACTGGCTGGTGGAGTTCATTCTAATTTACTGACAGATAGCACTGCAGTGCTGGTGGAGTTCATTCTAATTAGTACTGACAGATAGCACTGCAGAGGTTGCAAGTTCATTCTAATTATTACTGACAGATAGCACTGCAGTGCTGGAGTTCATGACTGTAGCACTTGCTGGTGGAGGTTCATTCTAATTATTACTGACAGATAGCACTGCAGTGCTGGTGGAGTTCATTCTAATAGTACTGACAGATAGCACTGCAGTGCTGGTGGAGTTCATTCTAATTATTACTGACAGATAGCACTGCAGTGCTGGTGGAGCCATTCTAATAGTACTGACAGATAGCTGCAGTGCTGTGGAGCTATTCTAATTAGTACTGACAGGTAGCACTGCAGTGCTGGTGGAGTTCATTCTAATTAGTACTGACAGATAGCACTGCAGTGCTGGTGGAGCTCATTCTATTATACTGACAGATAGCACTGCAGTGCTGGTGGAGCTCAGACAGATAGCACTGCAGTGCTGGGAGCTGTAGCACTGCAGTGCAGTTCATAGACACACTGCAGTGCTGGTGGAGTTCATTCTAATTAGTACTGACAGATAGCACTGCAGTGCGGTGGAGTTCATTCTAATTATTACTGACAGATAGCACTGCAGTGCTGCATTCTAGACAGATAGCACTGCAGTGCTGGTGGAGTTCATTCTAATAGTTGACAGATAGCACTGCAGTGCTCATTCTAATTAGTACTGACAGATAGCATGCAGTGCTGGTGGAGTCATTCTAATTAGTACTGTGCAGTGCTGGTGGAGCTCATTCTAATTATACTGATAGCACTGCAGTGCTGGTGGAGTTCATTCTAATTAGTACAGATAGCACTGCAGTGCGGTGAGTTCATTCTGACAGATAGCACTGCTGGTGGAGCATTCTAATTAGTACTGACAGATAGCACTGCAGTGTGGTGGAGTTCATTCTATTTACTGACAGATAGCACTGCAGTGCTGGTGGAGTCATTCTAATTAGTACTGACAGATAGCACTGCAGTGCTGGTGGAGTCATTCTATTATTACTGACAGATAGCACTGCAGTGCTGGTGGAGTTCATTCTAATTATACTGACAGGTAGCACTGCAGTGCTGGTGGAGTTCATTCTAATTAGTACTACCTGAAGTGCTGGTGGAGTTCATTCTAATTAGTACTGACAGATAGCACTGCAGTGCTGGTGGAGTTCATTCTAATTATTACTGACAGATAGCACTGCAGTGCTGGTGGAGTTCATTCTAATTATTACTGACAGATAGCACTGCAGTGCTGGTGGAGTTCATTCTAATTAGTACTGACAGATAGCACTGCAGTGCTGGTGGAGCTCATTCTAATTATTACTGACACTGAGCTCATTCTGATAGCACTGCAGTGCTGGTGGAGTTCATGTACTGACAGTGCAGTGCTGGTGGTTCATTCTAATTATTACTGACAGATAGCACTGCAGTGCTGTGGAGTTGACAGTAGCACTGCAGAGGACGGTAGCACTGCAGTGCTGGTGGAGTTCATTCTAATTATTACTGACAGGTAGCACTGCATGCTGGTGGAGTTCATTCTAATTAGTAGTGACAGAGAGCACTGCAGTGCTGGTGGAGTTCTAATTAGTATGACAGATAGCACTGCAGTGCTGGTGGAGTCATTCTATTATTACTGACAGATAGCACTGCAGTGCTGGTGGAGCTCATTCTAATTATTACTGACAGATAGCACTGCAGTGCTGGTGGAGCTCATTCTAATTATTACTGACAGATAGCACTGCAGTGCTGGTGGAGCTCATTCTAATTAGTACTGACAGATAGCACTGCAGTGCTGGTGGAGCTCATTCTAATTACTGACAGATAGCACTGCAGTGCTGGTGAGTTCATTCTAATTAACTGACAGATAGCACTGCAGTGCTGGTGGAGTTCATTCTAATTATTACTGACAGATAGCACTGCAGTGCCTCATCTAATTATTACTGACAGGTAGCACTGCAGTGCTGGTGGATTCTAATTAGTACTGACAGATAGCACTGCAGTGCTGGATTCTAATTATTACTGACAGATAGCACTGCAGTGCTGGTGGAGTCATTCTAATTAGTACTGACAGATAGCACTGCAGTGCTGGTGGAGCTCTTCTAATTAGTACTGACAGATAGCACTGCAGTGCTGGCTCATTCTAATATTACTGATAGCACAGAGCTGACAGTAGCTGCAGTGCTATTCTAATTATACTGACAGATAGCACTGCAGTGCTGGTGGAGCTCATTCTAATTATACTGACAGATAGCACTGCAGTGCTGGTGGAGCTCATTCTAATTATTACTGACAGATAGCACTGCAGTGCTGGTGGAGTTCATTCTAATTATTAAGATGCACTGCAGTGCTGGTGGAGTTCATTCTAATTATTAAGATGAGAAGTGGAGTTCATTCTAGTACTATCTGAAGTGCAGTGTACTGACAGATAGCACTGCAGTGCGGTGGAGTTCATTCTAATTTAAGATGAGTAAGAACAGGTTTAGTTTGAATGTTAAACAAGATCAAACTAATTGGTTGCACAGTACCTAGGAACTCCCCCTCATCATACTTTGCTTTCTCGAACAACAACAATAAAAAAATATAGGGTGAATGAAAAGTTAAAATTTTATTTTCAAAAAATATTGTTTGCACTTAGCGTCATGTTTAGCATTATTCATGATACGGATAGCTTTTTTACAGCATACTGTACTGATATATATTTCTTGGGCCTGATTCATAGCTCCCAGAGGTATGTGATAGATACTGCTATCCCTATACTTTGCATCTCTATGTTAATATTTTAATAAAAAAAATTGACAAGAAATACCAAAATTAAAATTGAGTGGCACCTGTACCTAAATTAATGATCCAATTATTTGTTTCTTATTCTAGCAACGACTCTCGACCGAACTCAGCGGCTTCCACTGCTGAAGCGGCTTCCGATCCGTTCCCACCCTCATCCTTAGACGAAATCAAGCGAGAGATGGAATCCAACGATATGGAACTGACTGAAATGAACGGAGAGGCTGAACCGGAGGAAACCCAGGAGGAAAATCAACAAGAAAATACCGAAACTGATGAAAATCAACAAAGTGATGACACGACCGAGGTGCCACCTGACGAAGCCTCCCAACAGCAGACGGAAGAAACGCCAACTTCATAATTATTTTTTTACAAAAGAAATATGATAAACATTTTGAGCGATATGATTTGCTTTTCCTCTCCGAATACCAAAGGTTTAAAGGAAAAGAACTATGTTAGCACATGGCACATGTGAACTGTGCTAACATAGTTCTTATGTTAGCACATGTGAACTGTGCTAACATAGTTCTTATGTTAGCACATGTAAACTGTGCTTAGTTCTTATGTAAGCACAGTCCATATCCGACACCGAAATTATTATGTCACCTGAATTATCCGTTTTATACGTAGAGATAGTATTAATAGAGGGGCCCTATTTGGTTGAATTTTGAAACATCAAAAAAAGTATCCTGAATACCTTCGACTTTTATTACCATCAAATAAACAGAACAAAAGAGCAATAACTTCTATAGTAGAGCGTTCAAAATACAAACACAAAACAAAAATATTTGAAAAAAACCCTTCGACGATTAATTTATTATATTATAACCTTAACCCACCCTTAAAGGAGGTTTCACTGTGGCAACACTGAGCCCACTGGAACCCCAAAAAGATGTTTCATACTTTTTAATATATTGAGATAGACAGTGCCTCCTCTAGTAATATATCTCTATGGTTTCAGGTATTTTAAACCATCCTGAGTGATTTTTACCAAGTCATCTGAGTGCTTGCAGTCCCCAATGTGTTTACACAATGTCCAAGTGAAAACTTGTTTTACAAAAATTCAACTTTAAATCTGTTTGTATTATCCGGAGAATATTTTAGGACGTTATTCACTATAATTAATGACGTAGTTTATAAGAGTCACCAAGCGTGGTCAGTACTTACATGGGTAGTCACGAGGAATGTGAAATTTTATTATTATTTTGTTGTGATATAAATAAATGTCCGATTTAGGCTTTGGCTCATCAGAGTATTCAACCCTGTGGGAGGCTCAAATCTAGCACCCTCACTTTGCTTAATTGAGTTAGCAGATTTTTGTTTTAATATTTTTAAAACAAAAAAGCAATTCATATAAATTAAGGGCATAGGCCGGGCAGCAAACCCCGAACCTCGGGAGCCAAAATGGAATGGTTATACAATGATAAGCACAGATGCAGACACAGATATACTCGACGTAAATTAAATGAAGTGAGAGCGACCGGTGCGCGTACTTCGTGAGGAAAATTTTCGAGGTACCTCGTACCACAATTTTATTTTTAAGAACTAAGTGATATTTTAGGAATATTATTATTGAGTAAAGTTGTAATTTAAACTTATAAGTAATAAAGTGGTGGACAGATATAGGGCGTGAGGACAAGACCTGGTGGCAACACTGCCTGGGGTACCAATCAAACAACATATTACATTGATCCTAATGTACTTTTAACTTGCTTCTTATGTTTCCCGATATACAGGGTGTTTCACTAGAGTCACTCTATATTTTCCCGGAAACTAACAAATATTGAGATCAGGGCGGTCATCAGGGCTGGTTTTTGGTCAAAAATACTTTTTAGGAAAAATCCGATTTTGGGGCTGTGTTGCGGGTTTTACCCACTTGTTTAGGCTAACTTCTTTGTTTTTAGAGTTAGGTATGGGGAAGTTTTCTTATTTGCAAAACTTTTAAAAATGAAGGATGACTGTGAAAACCGCATCAAAATTGCACATTTTTCCACTGAGTTATAACAAAAAATATAATTTTCTGAATTTTCATATGACCTCAATTTGCTATAAGTTTTTGGAGAATTGCATAAAACTTATGAAAATTGCATTTTCATAAGTTGCTGGGTTTGTTGTTATAAAAGAATATCATATCTTGAAATTATTAGTTATGTTTAACACTTCAACATTACCTGAAAAGAATAAAACCGGATCAAAAACTGGTTGTTTGAGCTTAGCTCCTCAAAAGGCGGGATGCCTTTTTCAAGCTTGCATAGTAAAGAGAGCATTAAATATTAAATCTAGGAGACGAGCTGATCCAAATCGAACCATCTTTCATGAAGTTAGAAAGAAATTAGTCTCGAAAATTGTCGAAAAATCGATTAAATTTTTGTTTTTTCAAGTTTAGCAATTCATAAGTCATATGGCTCTGGGTAAACGTAAAAAAATACCGAAGTCGATAGAGGCATCTGTCTTGTTATTAAAACTACCTTTGATTTTTAATTTCAACCAACATATAAGGTTTTGTTGTAAAAATACCAGAATAGGAGAAATCTGGAATGCAGATGCTAGTAACTAGCTAAATCTCGGTTTTTCTAGCGTAATACTAAAAATAGAAAAAATCAAACAAAAGTAAAAATGTATTTATTTTGACCAGAGAATCAGAATCTATTCTTAGAAACATACCTGGCGCATAATTGTTTGTGGTCTTTTCAGTCCTATTGAGCCAAATTTTGATGCGGTTTTCACAATTATTCTCCATTCAGAGCTTATAAGAAATACTCTTGGACACCTAACTCTAAAACACAGAAGTAAGCCGAAACAAGTGAAAATCAGATTTTTCCTAGAAACCGCCCACAAAGGCCGGATCTCGATAATTCTGTAGTTTTCCCAATAAAAATATCGAGAGACATTCAAGTGAAACACGATGTATTAATAAATAATTGTTTCTATGTCATTTTATCGTCATTTATATTGTTTCAAGATTGGATATTTAATATTTTGTTCAACATTTTTTTAATAGTCTTGTAGTTGATTAAAACTTAGTGTCGTTTAGAGCTCACTAGGGAACACAAAACTACTCTGCCCTGACTTTAGTTTACGTAGGTTATTTGATGAAAAACTAAATATGGTGAACGATCCTGCTAGGTGATTACCCAGGAAGCTCTGAACAACACGGACTCAGTTTTAACCAACTTACAAGTCTATTAAAATAGATATTAGAAGATATCAAAGCAATTAATTACGAAAATTTTGTTGAAGTATTATAGCTGTGGTTGCTATGGATACTTATAAATAAGATTTAATAATAATGGTTTGTTTATGTTATGTACGTCGAAGATGTTTGATTATACGTGTTCTATGTTTTCTCAAAAATTTGCGTTTAAGTTATTAACAGATCTTAGTTATTAGCCACGAGGGCATCCCTCCAACAGGTTATCGGCCCAGAATGTTAAAAACTGAACCATAACCGACAAAATAAAGAAAACAACGTTGGTAAGATCTATTTATTTATTTTGCGTAAACGATTTAAAAAAAAAATAAAGAAAATGTTTAACGGAACGATAGATCTTCCAAAGCTACGAGACGATAATTATAATTCGTGGTCAATACGGTTAAGAAGTTATCTTACGGTTTAAATTCTTAACCGCTTCAACTGAAGCGATCGAATCTGACGATTATTTAGATCCAGAAGACGATGAAACGGTAGCGAAAGACAACAAAGTGAGAGCTGTCATAATTTTAAATGTTGATGACAAGAACTTGTCAATAATAGAGGAATGCCCGAACGCCTACTATATGTGGCATAAACAATTGTTTTCTCAAACGCAAATGGATGGATATCACGCTTTACTAACTTTATTAAAAAAGACTATGTTAACGAAAAGAAAACGGGCGAACAAACTATTAAGGTTTATATACGCGAAAAATTTCAAGCGTACAAAAAATTAAGTAAATACGGTTTTATATTAGACAATATAGTTGAGAAAGGAGTTATATTGATTGGTTTCCTCTCTGAATATGAAGCTCTACGATTAGGACGTTTCATTTAAACGATTCCAATTTAAAGTTAGAAAACGTGAAAGATAATTTAGAAGACGAAAAACGTGTAATAAAACAAAAACAAAGTAACGAAGACACAGGTGTAAAAACGTTTATCACATGACAAACGATCTGAAAAAATTTACAAACATTAAAAAACAATAAAAAAGCTTTTTATGTGCTAACGGAGAAAGTTTAATATGCGAAGGTAGTGGCGATATGTATGTATAAACCTGTATGGTTGGTACTCTTATGCTGTTGAACGATATTTTATATTTACCTAATGGAAATTAGCTGTCAGTTGCAAAATTAAGCGAAAAATATCCAAAGATAGTATTTGAAAGAAAAAAATGTATTTGTAATAGACGAGAACGGAAAAACGGTTTCAACAGGAGAGAAACTAAATGATTTGTATGTTTTGGTTGAAAAGAACAAACAAGCAAATATTTTGAAAAATACTAAGAACTATGAAGCTAATAAAAATAAAAATAATAACGGAAATAACGAAGTGAGAACGAAAAGTGGACGAATAGTAAAGAAATCAGACAGAAGAATAAGAAAAAAAAATCACACGAAAATCGATGAACCTAAAACTTATGAAGAAGCATTACAAAGTAGAGAACGGAAGGTAAATGGAGAAATGCTATCTAAGAATAATTTAACATTTTCAGTTGTAACGAAACGTGGACCGTAGTTAATATTGGAGGGATGCCCTCGTGGCTAATAACTAAGATCTATTAATAACTTAAACGCAAAGTTTTGAGAAAACATAGAACACGTATAATCAAACATCTTCGACGTACATAACATAAACAAAACATTATTATTAAATCCTATTTGTAAGTATCCATAGCAACCACAGCTATAATACTTCAACATATTCTAACCTTTAAGACTATGTAAATGAGGAGATTATGACATGAAAGTTATTATTAATTAGTACAGCGTGATACGTAGGAAAAAAGTTGAAAACTATTCGTATGGATCAAGATCAAGATTTGGCGAGGCAAGTCCCCTGTCAGTTCAAGTCTTGTCTTAACAACCAAAGCCTCCACACCTTTAATTCTTTTGACATGATTTAATCAAATCTGAGATACTTATCTTTATAAAGATAAAAAAAAAATCAAATGCTAGTCGGGTGACTGCAATATCTTAATTTAAACATTAAATTAAATAATTTATTAAGTACATACATTAATTGCACTGTTATATAAACAAGACTAATAATGAAATAATTGTTTTTGCACAGCTTTAGAATAAGTCCCAGTATTCATCAATCTAGAAAACAATAATAACAACCTCTTGCCTTTCTGATTGGTTAAACAATTAGTAATGCAGGTTACGTACAGTAATCAACCAATCACCTTGTTTATTCCCCAGACCTTACGTCGACAATACCTTTAACTAAATACTTCAATAGTTTTGATTGGTTCAATAAAGGTTATTAATTACAACCGTAAGCGGTAGTAGCCGATAAAACTCTGACACAAAACAAAAAATTCATACTAAGTACAGCATGGAAAATTAAAAATAATAATTACAATAAAATATAATAATTATATAAATAGGAAAATACATAATACATAATATATATCATATAATCTAATACATAATCACATAAAAAGTTATGTAAATAAAAAATCGTGGTAATCAAGTTATGGTAGGTTATCAATATGAGTCATAAGGTAACTCATTATATAAAATTTTATGATGTAACCCATTATATAAGTTTTTATGTACTGACTATACTATTAAGTATTATCCTTGTATGGTCAACTATGTATGTATGTCAGTAGTTAGCTTAAAGTTAAACAAATAGTTTTTAATGCTAAATTAAATAAACAAACATAATCAAATATACTATATTATTTCAATGTATGATATATCATGTGATTTTTTATTACACATATAGGTGTTCGTTACTTTAAATAATTATTTATTAAAACAGTGTAATTGTTAATTATTATGAATCAATTAAACTTTATTAAGAATCTTAATGTGTTATAGAATAATAGAATAATTTCAAATATTTTTATTCAAAATATATTATAATATTAAATCTAATATTTTAAAATAGATAAAAAGTGTTTATATTTTACTGTAATTTTCTTTATTATTGACATGCGGGCCTGGATAACAAGACCTGGCTAATTTATTTGGCTCAAATGATCAGCAACAATTACTTTGCTAAGTTTTGTGGGTAATTTATGGCTCAGATGATTAGTGTTAATATGAGCCAGGTTCACCATGGGGTTAAATAAAATAACACACTTGAATTAAAAACAATTAATATATAGTCCTAGTCCTTTATATTAATATATAGTTAATATATAGTCCTAGTCCTATATGTTAATATATATTTAATATATAATTAACAGTTAATATATGGCTATAATTTAAAAAAAAATATAACTGACCGGTTTGGACTTCAGAGCTCTTTACAGCTCTGATAATGATGTAAAGTCCAACCCGGTCAGTTATAATTTTTTTATATACTATTGTGGTTGACAATATATTGATTGTTTTGAATTCTGGTGTTTTTTTTTATTAAACATCGTGGTGATTTTATGCCACAAAATCTCCGTCAAAACAACCAATGTTGAGCCAGGTTATTGAGCTGCTGCAGATGATATGGATGTGATGTCTAGCTTGGATGCGTTGTCTAGCTTGGATGCGATGTCTAGCTTGGATGCGTTGTATCCAATGAAAATTACTTGATTGGTTGATACGAGGGGTTTCAAAGGCTGAGTGACTCTAGAACTCTACCTCTCTTACACGAACACATTCTACACACTACTGTATTACCGCAATATTACCTTATTTATTGTCAGGGATCAAAGAAACTGATTTTATTATTTTAGCTTGTACAAGCTTGAAACCCAAGCTAAATGGTTTTCAATAGAAAACCAAAAAAAAAAAAAACTTCTCGAAAAGGAATGCTGAAAGACGAAAGTTTTTATGATTAGGAAGGCTTTGCGATTGTTCCATTGCTATCTGTAAAGTGCTCCTCTCAACTAATTTAGTAATCTATACAATATTAACTTTAATTAGTGTTTTAGATTTCCCTGTACCCATTCCCTGTACTCCCCCTCCCATTTCTCTATGTCAGAGTAAATGTTTGTCTACCAAAGTGATACATATACTAAAACAAATCAAATAAAACAAATTCAAGTTTTAATTTACAACAAAATTTCTAATTTATTACAATAATAGTAAGTTATTAAAAAATAATCAAATATACAGGTAAAATAAATATCTTATAAAAAAGTGCTGCATCATCACAGGTTATTGGTTTATATGAGTCAGCGGAAAATAAGAGATCTATTCGATACTACTCAACTCAAATCAACTTTGTAACTGTAATTTAAAAACTTATATATTTATTGGGAAAATCCCTTGCAATTTATTTGCTTTGAAATCTAAGTATATATATAATATATATATATATATATATATATATATATATATACTATATATTATATTATATAATATAATATATATATATATATTAATATATATATATTTATATATATATAATATATATATATTATATATATTATATAATATATATATATATATATATATATACTAAATATTAAGAATTTAAGATAGGAAACACTAAGAAAATACTTACATAAAATTAGTAACGTTTCGAACTATGTTCTTCGTCTGACAGAGAGTGGCCCAAAAAGGCAAAGGTCACTGCTTTAAAGGTTTCCATAATATTGAGTTTACAAGTTGTGTGTCAGGTGCTTACAGGATAAGAGGGGATTCAATACGTATGTAAGGTGTTTACAGGATGAGAGGGGATTCAATACGTATGTAAGGTGCTTACAGGATGAGAGGGGATTCAATACGTATGTCAGGTGCCTACAGAATGAGACGGGATTCAATACGTATGTTCTTATTTATCATCAAACTGAGTTTTAACATAGTATGTTGTTAGAGTTCCTTTCCCTTTGACATATGTTGGTCCTCTGCACTCACAATCATAACCATATCTCATCAGTACTTGTGCTGAGTCATCTGTTACCTGCAATACAACAAATAGCTCAACAACACAGGAAATACTAAGGGAGGGAGGCAGAGACTGTTGGAAATATTAGGCTACGAATCAGTCATGGAAAAATAAAATCTCTCTTAAAATGCAAAAAAAAACAGGAAGCTCTTGGACTGTTGGCCCTTATTGCGGTGGCACCAAGACCCCAATCTTATTGCGGTGGCACCACGACCCCAATCTTATTGCGGTGGCACCAAGACCCCAATCTTATTGCGGTGGCACCAAGACCCCAATTTTATTAGCTCATTGGAAATTTGCAAAAGGAGATTTTTATCTGTATGACTTTAATTCTAGATTTGACATTACGAGTATAATCGTATCTATAAACTTGCAACCAAAATATTTCATGGTTTAATAAGCAAGTTTGTATTGAAATATCCAATATGAGCAATAGAGTATTCGCTCTAACAGAGTAAACATATCCTACTCTCAGTCAAAAATAATAATATTCTTTTATTCTTAAATTATTACACAACAATAAATAGTAAAAATAAAATATATTTTACAATCTAAAATTATTTAAATAAGCCACAAGAGACAAAAGAAATTTCAGCAGGAGAAGAACCTAGGGGCTTGTATGGTGACATGTGGGATTTAAAGCAGGATCACTCACCCGGCCTGGCAGGATCTCACCACCACTCACCCGGCCTGGCAGGACCACTCACCCGGCCTGGCAGGACCACTCACCCGCCTGGCAGGACCACTCACCCGGCCTGGCAGGATCACTCACCCGGCCTGGCAGGACCACTCACCCGGCCTGGCAGGATCACTCACCGGCCTGCAGGACCACTCACCCGGCCTGGCAGATCACTCACCTGACCTGGCAGGATCACTCACCCGGCCTGGCAGGTTTCATAGATTTTTCTTAGCTTTACTCATTATAATGTTCATAGATAGGTAAGTACTGCCTCCCCCCCCCACATCATTATTAGCTCGTTTTATCAATTTATCCAATATGAGCAATAGAGTATTCGCTCGAACAGAGTAAACATATCCTACTCTCAGTCAAATAATAATAATATTCCTTTTATTCTTAAAATTATTACACAACAATAAATAGTAAAAATAAAATATATTTTACAATCTAAAATTATTTTAAAATAAGCCACAAGAGACAAAAGAAAATTTCAGCAGGAGAAGAACCTAGGGGCTTGTATGGTGACATGTGGGATTTAAGCAGGATCATCACTCACACCCGGCCTGGCAGGATCACTCACCTGGCCTGGCAGGATCTCACGCTGGCCTGGCAGGACCACTCACCCGGCCTGGCAGGATCACACCCGGCCTGGCAGGACCACTCACCCGGCCTGCAGGACCACTGGCCTGGCAGGACCACTCACCCGGCTGGCAGGGGCCTGGCAGATCACTCACCGGCCTGCAGGCCACTCACCCGGCCTGGCAGGATCACTCACCTGGCCTGGCAGGACCACTCACCCGGCTGGCAGGATCACTCACCGACCTGGCAGGATCACTCACCCGGCCTGGCAGGTTTCATAGATTTTTCTTAGCTTTACTCATTATAATGTTCATAGATAGGTAAGTACTGCCCCCCCCCCCCACATCATTATTAGCTCGTTTTATCAATTTAAAAATGTGTGAAACAATGTTGATACAACCTTTTGATAATACTTTAGATTTCATCATTTAAACTGAAGAAATAAAAAAAATAGAAAAATGCAAAAGAGGAAGATTACCTGGATGCGTCCCATCATGCCACACGAGTCCATCCTGGATGCCACATTTACAGTGTTACCCCAGATATCATACTGTGGCTTCTGAGCACCAACCACACCGGCTATTACCGGTCCATGGTTCAGACCTACAATAATAGTAAAATATAAAGGAATGGTGGAGTTTCAAGTACTGAAACCAAATAAATATCATTATCTCTCAACTAATGATATGTATTTCACATAACCAGCTATCAATCCAAACAGATTTTTGTAACATATTTTTTACTTTGTTGGTTTGGCATTGATGACTGATCAATGAGCTAAAAAGCTGGCTATGTCAAATATTAATACCAGTAAAGAGGCATGTTTCGTTTCATGCCTTTTATACATATATTAATATTGAGACCATATATTAGCTTTTTTAAGTTATTTTGTAGCTTATTCTGAGTATCTATGAAACCAGAGTGCATGTAAATGTAACCACTTTGTCATATTTCAATAGCAGAAAAATTCCCAAAGCCATATTGGATATATATATATATATATTTTTTTTTTAATAGCAACTACTACTGTTCCCTTAATGATTACAGGTAATTACTCTGAATTAATAAAAATAAAAACTAAAGTAATAATAAACCTAGTTTGGAAATATCCATCTTTCAATAGATGCTATCAAATAGCATAATCTATGTATTTTATTATTTTCTTGATTTTGATAGCTTTAATAATGTTGTTAAGAAGTCCTAATACATATATATTGGATAAATGTAATACATATATCGATAATATAATACGTATTATGGATTATATCCATAATAATATAATATATCCAATATATAATACATTGGAGATATAATATATATATATAAATATATTATATATATATATATATATATATATATATATATATATATATATATATATATATATATATACATATATATATATATATATATATATATATATATATATATATATATATATATATATATAAATAATGGGGGACGAGCGGGAGGCAAGGATAGTGTGGGAGGGACAAAGGAAGGTTTGAACAGAGGGAATAGCTAGTAATTATTTAGTTAGACTCAATTCATTGTTATTGTTATTTACAACCTGCTACAGAAACGTCAATTCTAGAGCAGGTTACGTATCAGGACGAACCTGATACCAGCTACTTGCTGCCTAGTACTCCCTCATAGTATATAATTATAGCAATGATAATACATTCCACTAATTTTACTTCAAATTGTAAAATCTTATAAATAATATTTTTGTAAAAAAAACACCTGTTGACATCTATAGGCATAATAACTATCTAAAGCTACTAAATAGTAGGAAAGTTTAAATACAAGATAGTTATAGAATGTGAACTCACCTATCCTGAGTTTAAACCTCTGGAAAGACTCCTTGTTAATCTGATCTAGCAGAGTCATGAGGGCGATACCAAACTCTACCAGGATTACAACATTATGGTCTTGCTCTTTGGCTGCCTCCTGTAACAAACAAACAAATTATCGTCACAAATACTAAAAATCGGGTACGGGGTACCACAGAACTTTTCCTCATTACATCGGACTTACTTCGCTCGTCCTAAGAAATATAGTTCACCAAATTTATACAGCAACACGCCTTGGTAGATCGTTGATGTACAGAAGAAAAAGAAGAGGACCCATAATACTTCCCTGTGGAACGCCAGAGTTAACAAAAAAAAATTTGAATGCGCGTTATTTATTTTAACTTTAAATGAACGACCAAGCAGAAAGGACTTCAGCCACTCATAAATGACACCGCGGAACCCCATGTCATACAACTTTCTTAACAAAACAGACAGGACCAGCAAATCAAACGCTTTCTTTAAGTCAAAAAATACGCCCGCAACGTAAAGCTTGTTATCTATGCCCTATAATATTGCTTGCATAGTACTGGCAAAGGCCGAGTCAGTGGAAAAACCACTTCTGAAGCCGATTTGTTCAGGGGCTAAGATAGAGCATTTATTTATGAATTTAATCATCCTATTGTACGCAATTCTTTCAAATATCTTTGAGAACGGACTAAGAAGAGAAATTTGCCTGTAGTTATTGGCATCTAGTTTATCACAAGATTTATACAAGGATACAACAGTGGATTGTTTAAGATTTGAAGGAAAGATGCCTTCATGGAAACATGGTAGTAATGCGTGAGTAAATACATGAGAACACGTCATTAAACTCTTCTCTACTACTGTCGAGGGAATACCGTCACCACTACCTCTAGTATTTTTCATTTTGCCGAGTAAACTGGAAAGTTTTTTTGTGAGTTATAGCATTATTAAAAAATAACCAGTCAGTGTTATAAAAGTTATCATGAGATATATGCGGGAAAGAAGAGCCAGCGTTACTAGGAATAGCATGTCGAAGTTTTGTCGGGATATCAGAAATGAATTCACCAAAATATTGACTGACTAAGAGAGGATCTGATAAGACTGAGCCGTCACTAGCCTTTACTCAATGTTCATGTCAGATGAAGCATTTTGCTCTACGCATCCGGTTTTAGCTGATTTCCAAGCTTCATTTATTTTATTATCTTCTTTACTTATTTTTTCATTAATAAATTTCTTTTTAGCATTTATCACTAATTTCCTATGAGTTTGTTTAAAAGATTTATATTCTTGCTCGTTTTTATATTTGTTTAAGAATGCGTTCTTTAAACTTTGACTAGAGATAACGATTTCTTCGGAAACCCATGTATTTTCACGTGGAGCTCCCACGTTAACTATTTTTAAAGGAAACGCTACATCAAAGCACCATTTAATAATATTCGTAAACTCATTATATTTTAAAGCACTGGAATTAGCTAGGTAAACCGTGTAAAGTGATTAAAATAGGAAATATTACTATGGGAAAATGTTCTAGTAGTGATGTAAGATTGAGGTGAAGGTTTGGAAGAGGATGCTAAAGGTAGAGGAATACATAAAGTCAGTAACTGACCAGAGTGATCAGATAAACCGTTGTGACCAATGCAATGTTGCCACTAGTATAGTTGGTAATGGCTTTTGATTCGACTTGCAATAGTTGAAATAAATATAACAGATCTAATACTTTGCATTTTTGCAATCCATAAAATATTTGTATAACATTTTAAATCGGTTAAAAACAGAGGGCTATTATGGGCAGACTCTAAAAGAGATTATAGCTTAGTAGAGTAGTGCCCTCCATCAGTTGATAGCCGAAGATAAGGCTATACTATAATACTTACATGGGGTTTCCGCTGTTCCTTGCCTGGTTTGAGACCGGAAGCCAGCATGTATGTACTCCCAATTGTCTTGATCTTCTCTATACAACTGAATTTGGGTTTGGACAGCAGCTGTAACACGTCAAGACACGAGTATCATAACCAAATGTAAATCACAGGAAAATCCACCAATGAATCAACTAGTTCTTGTAATAATCAACTTTACCCAATTCCATTTTAACAAACTTTTATCAGAAAGCATCACGCTTATAACGTTGTTAGCTTATGATTGTCGAAGGGTCAAACAATTTTCAATAATATAAATAATGCCCGTTTAGAGTCACATCAATCATAACCCCCTCGGGAACGACCTCGGGTGGTAGTGGCAACTGTTACGCTCAAAGTGTAATCTAAAGTTGACGCTGTATTATTTGACGGTATCTTATTTATAAACTGAGAGTGTAACCTGAGCTGCGAACCCCAGACCTCCATGCTGTCAAAGGTTAATATAAATTATACTAAGACTTAATATTATATATTATTAAATATTATAAGACTTTTTATAATTATTTATTTATTTTTAACTTGACAAATCTAGTTTTCATCTCGTTACTCAAGCAAAAACAAAGAGCAGGTTACAACTAATTTCACATAATCTGCTCCAGCCATCCTCCAGCATGAGCACGACTGTTACGAAAAACAAGTAAAAACTATAACTATAGTTATAAACTATAAATAATTTACGGACTCCTTTGAACTCTAAAAACAGAATCTCTAATTTTATTAAACAAACACTTGTCTATCAAAATTGAACAAATTCAGAAAAATAAATAAAAATAAACAAGTTGGGCTTTCTCAATCCCAACACACTCCCACCTGAGTTGATGTAACTCAACTCACGTTCATTTGAATCTCTCTGGCGGCTTCACTATCCTGCCAGAGCGAGTGTGCTGTCTTTGAGTTCCCTCAACTTTGTTTTGTCCGATAGAAGCTGTTGCAACTCTTCCCCTTCCTTGGCATCAACCTTGCTAAAGAAGGTAAGTTCACTCGGATAAACTCGCTGAACTGGACGAATTATTTTTCTCCTTCCATGGCTAAGTCCCAGCTGAATGGATACAACCCTAACTTCTCCATCGGGACCGGGAAGTAACTCAATAACTCTACCCATGGGCCAATCAACCCTTTTAACGTTATCTTGGCCAATTAAGACAACGTCTCCAACCTTAATACTATATTTAGGCTTATTCCCTATTTGCCTATGAAATCGATTTCTTAAATCTAAAATTAATTTTTGTTTATAATTTAGCCTCGAATTTAATTTGTTTGCGTCAATTTCATCTATATTAACCGTTCCAAAAGATCTATTTTTCCCAAACATTAATAAATTTGGCTTTAAAGGTTTGAAATCTAATGAATCTTCCGAAATATAAGTTAACGGTCTGAGATTTATGACAGCTTCGCACTCACACAACACAGTACACATCCCTACAAAATCTAACCTAGCCTGACTAATCACCCTTCTTAATAGATCCTTCACAACCCTGACAAGCCGCTCCCACCATCCACCCCACCAAGGAGATGTTGGTGGATTGAAAATCCACTGGATGCGCTGGTCAGTGCTATCATTTTGTATTTCCTGCTCTAGTTTGGAAATTCTCACTACAGGATCTGACATACCTAAAACATCTAAATTCCCCAAATTATGTACTTTTTCCTCACAAGTAAGTAAACTAACTAAACCTGACGCTAACGTTTCTCTCTGACTGTAAACTTTAGGCACCTTACCCATTAAAGTCCAGCCAAGTTTAGTTTCTACAGCAACGAGACCAGTTTTGAAATCTTTTACAGAACCTGTAAGTAATCTACCTGCAATATCAGAACCTATTAATAGACCGACAGGCCCTGCAGACTGATCAACGTCACTTAATTTAATACCAGACTGTTGTAACTCTTTCAACCATGGACCTGGCCTAACTGGATTAATTTCACCACATATCACAGACTGATCTATCACCTCAAAATTACACGTAAAACTATTCTCTAAATTACACAAATAATTTGTAACAATTATGAACTCTCTCCCCTGACGAACTACCGCCGAATAAGTTATGATTAATTGTATTCGTCCCCATGAATTCACAATCTATCAGCTTAGCTACGCTCTCAGTGAGGTATGACCTTTGAGAGCCGGTATCAAGTATAGCTCTAACTACTAAAGACTTGGAATTAGCCCCCGATACTCTAACTAATAAAGTTTGTAAAAATACCTCTGGCTTAGTAACATTAGCCATTGAGTGACTTCCATTCCCCTTAGGAGAATGCACAGTAGTATCCACCACCTGAGACCTAGTTGCTGTATCAGGACACATTAAATTTGATGTCGCTTATTACATAAGAAACAAAGGACAGCAACTCTACATTGTTTCGCATTAAAGTGTGAAGCCGAAAAACATATAAAGCATCGCTTCTTTTCTTTCAAAATTTTTCTTTTTTCCTCGATCGTCATTTTTCGAGCGTTGAAACAATCTATGCTTCTATGAGCCTTGGAACAAAAAATGCATTCCTCTTTAATTACTCTCTTCTCAGCTTTAGTAGATACTAAACTTGCTGCTGTAGAACAACGAGCATTGTAGCTAGTAGAAGGATAACTACTGGTACCTTGACCAAAACCTTCCTTAGCTAAAACAATGTTTTCTTCAGCTTCGACTTCAGCCCGAACAAAATTTAAAAGATTTTGAAGCTTATCGCTATGATCATCAGATTTTGAGTTACTACTTCTCTGCCAAAGTCTAAGCAACTCTTCTGGTAAACAAGACTCAACCATCGGTAAAAGCATATAGGAGCACTTATCCGACGTTACTCCGAACGTCTCTAAGGCTCTCAATAAAGATTCCAGTTTATCATATTGTGATATCAAAAATGTCGAAGTTTTTTCTGCCGCGGAAAGCATAACTAGTTTCAATAACTCTCGTGTATAAACTTCGATTAACAAATCCTCTCTCCCACATCTTGCTTTTAACGATTGCAAAGCATTTTTATAATCCTCACTCTTCCTTCGCTATTCATCTACCTTATCCTTCCAGAGATCCACAAGCAAGCCTTGGATAATCAAGTTAAGCGGCATGACCATCAGTACGACACCAGGCATCGCAACAACCTTGTTCTTCCCAGCCACCGATTGTCTACTACTGCTAACTCACCAAGCATCCTGGCGGTTAAAGGATACAACCTACTGAGCGACCGAGTTAAAAGTCTTAACTCCAAACAGTTTAATTCTGAGCTTAAAAACTACTTGCTTTCAAAAGCCTTTTACTCTCTAACTGAGTTCTTTACAGAATGTAATCTTTAATGCTTTTGCTATTTTATGTTTGTCTGACGTTTGCTAAAAGACCTTGCCTTTTTGTTAAAGTCTTAACAGCAATTACTCTATTATTATTATTATTATTATTATTATATAATTACGCCCAGAATGCGGAAAGCTTTCAACAATTGCTCTCGCCTTTGAACCTGGTTCTGTAGCTTGTAGCAAATATTGAAATTTGTCGTCCTCTGTGATTCTCTTATCTTGATCTACTTTTTCAAATTGCCCCCAAAATTTAAGCCAATTTTTGATATCCCCATTATACTCATCAATTTTTATTTTCGGCAATTTAAAATTTCTATTTTTATTTTCTGTCATGTCATTGTCATTTGATTGTTTTGAAACAACAGTACTTTTAATGCTGACTAAGCTGTCAGAAGATTTTAAAGATTTCACTCTAAATAATTTCTTAACTGAATTCTTTACCTCAATAAACGTATCGGCATATTCATAACAAGCTGTTGTTTCTTCTAATAAAAGTTCTTCAGTCTCCCCTTCTTCCAGCAAAATAGCGTAGACTGATTCATCCAATATCTTTAATTTCTCAAACCTCTCCGAAAGTAATTCAAATTTATTTTGAATTTTCTCTAGATCAAGATCCTCCTCACAGAGCAACTCCTTAAGGGAAGTTACTTGTCTGGTGAACGCTCCTCTAGCTACACCACGGCTTATCTTACTTTTGTTCATTGAACAATATAAATCAAGTCAGATAAAATAAATCTATTTTTTCAAAAATTCGCGATAAATCCCGTTCGCGTCGCGTCTTTTTCTCACGGTTGCCACGTAAAATGTTACGAAAAACAAGTAAAAACTATAACTATAGTTATAAACTATAAATAATTTACGGACTCCTTTGAACTCTAAAAACAGAATCTCTAATTTTATTAAACAAACACTTGTCTATCAAAATTTAACAAATTCAGAAAAATAAATAAAAATAAACAAGTTGGGCTTTCTCAATCCCAACAACGACTCATTCCAAGATGTGCTTATCTTTTTGTAATTTTCGTTATTTCTCTTTACATTGAGGGGTATACTAAGGAGCCCAAGAAGGGCTGCCACCCTCCTTCTCACTGACCAGTCCGCCCTTAAACATGTCTCAAACATTATATAAAGAATAAGCAAACAAAGCCTTATTGAAAACTTATCACAAAGATCACTACCTTATCGAAATCGCAAATAATTTCGTTGAGAAGTCTGAGGCACTCGAGACCCTGCTTGTTGACATCGTTCTCGTCGTAGAACTCCTTGTAGTTTGGTATGGAAGCGAACATGACAGCTACTGACGAGTATCTCTCGTGGTACAGTTCCTAAGAACAAGAGGGTACAAGTTCTTATAAAGTTAAGCTTTATTTATTTATTAATACAGGCAAAGACCAACAATTACAAGGAAATAACAACAATGTTAAGAAAAAATACAAATATTTAACAGTTTTATACACATTTTTTATTAAGCAACATGTATAAAGAATGTAAAGTATTTTTAACATAGAATGAAAGAAGAAGTAATTGCTAATAATAATAAAACAAGTGTTTACTAAGTAATATCATAAAATGATTTAAGGTTTAATACAATACAAACAAAGAGAGAAAAAAATGAAAACAAAGAGTTATTCATGGGGATGAATAACCGATGAAACGTTACTAATTTATGTAAGTATTTTCTTAGTGTTTCCTATCTTAAATTCTGTATATATATGTATATTATATATATTATATATATATATATATTATATATATATTATATATATATATATATATATATATATATATATAAATACCTGGGTAGGTCTACTGGTGAGAAAGTGGTGAGCAACATGAGCAGGTAGAATATTCTCGAGGAGTATCTTATTGATGCCTCTCATAGTCTCAACTTCGTCTTGCTCCACACGAAGCTTTGCACTCCATAAGAAATCAGTTCTAGATGTAAACTCAATCTGTCTGTCAAGGATATGCAACATGCCAACCAGCAGCAAGTAGCACAGGCATAGCTTGTATTCCCAGCATACTTCCACTATGCTACAACATAATGTCAGTGTCTTACAGTCTTATATATTGTGATAGTATTTAGGGAGAGGCGAGATAACTTAGCAAGTACGCCACATTATATGGGCCTTGGATAGAAGATAGTGTTTCACCTTATGAGTCCCAGTGCAGTAATTTTGCATCTAATCAGCAGAATAGCCCTGGCTTTACTATAAGTTCAATAGCTTTAATTAGAAACAACACGTGCCTCACTGCGATACTAAGCTTTCCTCCTATCATTTTATATATAAACTATGAATCAAGGTCATAATTGTGGCCTAAACTCAGGTTCATTTAAGGTTAGAGATCTTTTACGAGTACCTGACATCGCACAGGCTCGGAACCACCGGCTTAACGTCCCTTTCGAAGGACTGTATGTAAAAGGATTTCTTTCCCTCGCATGAAAATCCTGGAGGCCTTGATCGGGATTAAAACTGGACTGTCTGGGTGACTGGCGTACGTGCTAACCAATGGACCGCCGGGACCTTCTAGTCGTATGTATATAGTCTTGAGATAAAACCAACAATATAAAGGATTGCTTAAAAAGTAATTTAGTTCCATCAATCATGATTGATTTCAAGAGCCGTAACTTTTAATGCTGAAGTTCGCATGCCGGGTAAATTTTCTACGAAATTGTACCGATTCATTCTAAAAATGACAATAGGTACTGATTAATACTTACTAGTCAGGTTTAAAGGTGAGGAAGTACTGGGTAAAGACCTGCATCCTGGTGAAAAGCCCCAGATGCAGAGAAGATACCAGCACTGACAGAAGTAGCTTTAGCAGGAAACTGATTCTTAGGAAAACTGATATCACAGATATTGACAGCATTGAACTGTACAGGTAAGTCTACAACAAACAGCTATTGACAGCATTGAACTGTACAGGTAAGTGTACAACAAAATATATATTGACAGCATTGAACTGTACAGGTAAGTGTACAACAAAACAGATATTGACAGCATTGAACTGTACAGGTAAGTCTACAACAAAATATATATGGACAGCATTGAACTGTACAGGTAAGTCTACAACAAAACATACGTAACAACGATGCCACGTTAGGGTTATGGTGTTGTGTCTGTATTTGATTTAATAAATTTCGAAAAGAACGCTGTCAACTTGAGGGAAATATTAACGTGTAAAACAATATTTAGCTACTGTAAATAAGACAGCTATCTTTCTGTTGGGCGTAAGGATCTGTGAACAGGATATGGCTCAAACAGACAGTTCAAACTTAAGTTTTAAATCACTCTTAAATGAAAACTTTATTACAGTCAGGAAAAGATGAAATATTCATTCTACAGAGAAATGTGCTAAAAATTTATAGGCCATTACAAAACAACATTTTAGTTATTAAAATTAAGATATTCTGGTTATGACCCCGTCAACGTAGATGATGAATCCGACATTTCGCTTCCACTGTGAAATAAATTTGCAGGGATGCAGGAAAATCTGCAAAACTAATTTATCGCTACTTATAAACTTATCACTTGTCATGGCTACAACTGTCCACGAAGACAAGGTCCGAGACAAGTAATTAGGGTGACCCTCGTCTCTAATAATTAGTTCAGTTCATCTATAATGTCCTAAATCTCTAAAAATGCCTTCCGCACTGGAAGCGAAAGTTTGGATTCATTGTTTACATTGATGTGGTCACCACCAGAAGACCTCGAGCTTCATAATCTGTCATTGGATCACGTGACAGTAATGATCTCTTATAGTATAGAGATATTAGTTATAACATCGATTTAAACAACGATTAGTAGACTGTAAATTACAGATTATATGTATCATTTGATACTACCGAATTTTGCAAAACATGAATAGCTGACACAAATATATTGTGTACAAATTATAAGAATAAAACTGAAGTATTCATATTTTATTTTGATGAAATCGTAGAATCGATTACATCTTTATAAACTGAAACAAAGCATCCACGGAGCAACGCATCCGTTGAAGGTTGGTTTACTAAGTTACTTACTCATTTAGATATATAATATGTGTTGAAACAGTATATGATACTCACTGGGACGGAGAGAAGAAGATCGTTGTCCTCGGCCATCTCCTCTGACAGGAGAGTTAGGTTATAATTTGCTGACTCATATGTCTCGTTGTTTAACAGAGCTTGCTCCACCTGATTGATCTCTTCGTTTAACTTGGCTTCTTCTGACCCCATATCTAGCTGGGGACAAAACTTTACGTAATTATACTACTTCAATCATTTTATACAAATTTCTGTCACCTATAGGGAACGGTTTGGTAGGCCGCTCGAGACATTTCCATTGTTATAAATGCCTGAATAAACACCTAGAGGCTAACACGGTCAAATGTCATCCACTAATCGATATGAATGTTCACTAAAAATCCCAGTGACTAATTCTACAGTTGGCAATCATGTCAAGTCGTGTCGTTAAGACTTTAGTCTGTGCTACAAAGAGTTTAGCAAAAAATATTGGTTTTAAAAAAACAAAAAGGTAAACAATTTTTTCAAGACAACGCGAAGTCAGAAATATGCCGTTTTGTTCTTTATACCCTCTTGACACCCAACTTGATATATCCTTTGACGGTCAATATTCCTCTATATAGATTATATTCCTCCAAATGAGTCAGCAACTTTGTCACTGATAATGTATTCAATCATTTGTGAATGTATTCACAAATTAATATATAATAATAGTAATAATAACAATAATGCCCGTTTAGAGCCTTACGGCTCATCAGGGATAACCCCTGCGGGAACCACCTCGGGTGGTAGTAGCAACCGTTACGCTCAAAGTGAATTCTAAAGTTGGCGATAGTTTATCTAAACAATAATCTTCTATAAACTGAGAGCCAACCTGGGATGCGAACCCCAGACCTCCGTGGGTGTCATAGGTCAGTGTAATGACTAACGCCTTAACGACCTCGACCACGGAGGCGGTTATAATTAATATATATTAACAAATAATAATTTTGGTTTTAGATAGATCCCACGGAGGAAGTTCTTCCGCAAAGTTTGGAAGTTTTTTTGGATAAATGAAAAATTTAAGGACTTTTTTAGAATTTTGTTGTGTTCTGGTCAAATATTTTGTCGCCTTCTTGGTTTCTAATTGTTTGCAATTATCTCTAATAGATAGGCTTTTGAACTAAGCGTATTTTGGTACCATACCAGAGTGATGACACTGCAAGCTGAGACGAGAACCACTGTCGTAATGAACAGGGTAAT
>JACMZG010001859.1:645177-727677 GCA_018340805.1 Microvelia longipes
AAAATAAAGGATAAAATGCCTTGTAATGACTTGTTATAATTTAATGGCTTATATTAATTTATAGTTATAGTAATTTAAAAATAAAAATAAAAAACACATAATAAACGTTATTACATTTAAAACTAGTAAGAAAATAGATAAAACGATAAGTTATAAAAAAACTATTAATAATATTAATTACTTAGAAAAATTTAATGTAAGTAAAGAATGATTATTATTTATAAGTAGGAATTGGTAGAAAAATGTTTACTAGAGTTATATAATGGCCAGTTTACTTACCTTGGAACTGTAACAGCTTGTATATAAGCCATAGCTAGAAATATAACCAGACTGAAGACAGTGTAATATTTGAACAAGTCATCTCTCTGTTTCAAGTACTCTGTTTCTTGTTTGGCAGAGCTGAACCACAATGTGACGGGGTTGAGTTCGTTCTTACTACACCACTGTCTGAAACCCACCCACAAATACTCCTGTCATATTTGGTTGCGGGATAGCAAAGTATTCCCTTAGTTAGGGTTCAAGGTATTTAGCTTTGTCAACAGAAGGTTAACTACAAAAATGACATTTCTAAATTGTTGATTTCTTACTATTTCTAAGGTTCTCATTTCTTCTGCAATTCTGCCAGGCTCTTCCCTGGCAAAAAAGTACATTGTTTTAATTTTCCACATTAAATTGCTCTTATATGTTTGTTGAATTATTGTATAGTTATTGTTTAAGACTAGGTTAGATCAGAATCTGTTGACTTGCTAAATGGATCAGAAATTTAACACTACAATATAGTATAACACAGGGTTATAATCAGTTGACAGAGTGGAAAAATAGCCTTGAGGAACCAATGAGGTTAACCTGATATGGAAATGAGGTTAACCTGTAAGCGTGATTAAACATCCAGGACTAACCCTATTGCCTCCATCACATTATTTTCCCAGGCTGTCGACTGATTATAACCGTGTGTTTTACTATAGCAGTTTTGCTATAGGGTGAGGGGATTGATCAAGGTAAATAGATCGCATTGTTTTTCCCTTTTAGTTAAACCACCTCTACTTGAAATAACACAGAAACAGACTAAAGAGGAATTACCTGGGATCGCAGATGATGGTTTGATCTGGTAGCAAGTTAGACTCTATCATGGCTATACTCTGAAACAAAAACCATAAGTTGGCTCACCAGCTTCCAAGCTCACCAGCTTCCAAGCTCACCGTATAAAAGGTTTGATTGCCTGGATTAGTTATGTACATGGTAAAAATAGTTATGTACATGGGAAAATAGTTATGTACATGGGAAAATGTGTTTCTTCATATTGAGGGATAAGTTATGGAATATATACATAGTGATAGTGATAGTAATAAGGGAGAAGTGATAGATCACTTATTAAGTAGGCCACGTTGTTGGGTTTTTTGCTAACTCAATTAGATGGAAGAAAGTATTCTACTTTTTGAGTCATAAAGCAGACGTTTTTGCGCCCAATTAACTAAAGAGCCGAGACTTTAATAATAAACGTTTTTATTGTTTTAAATAGAAAAAACACGTGCCCTACTGCCAAACTTAGCTGTCCTGCTCTTGAACCTATAAGTTAAAACATATATAAAGGCCTTAATTTTACCTAAACCCAAGTTTATTTAGGGTATAGGTTTAATTAGGGTGAGTACCTGACATTGTACAGGTTCGGGAATCACCAGCTTAACGTCCCTAAGGACGTAATATGAATTACCATCCGTTGCATTAAAATACAAGAGGCCCTGACTAGGATCGACAGGTGATGATTGCTTATAATAAATTTTGTGATCCTACCTACACATGAGAATATGTTTATGTAATATACTGGATACTATGTCGAGTACGAGTAGCAGCATAATGAGAAAGATGCATAAATATTAACTTATGGTTTTTTGTTGTGTTAGGTTACTCAAGGTAAGAAAAAATTAATTTTACAGTAAAAAATAAAAACATTAATTCTACATTTTTATAGCTAATTAAAAAAATTAATATTTAAAAAAGTAAGGTTCACAGCAAAAAGCTATTACGTCACTCGGGTTGTATAGTTGATTGGTTCCTTTCAAATCTCAAGGTCAATGCTAAAACTAACAACTGTTTGAACCCCAGTTTGGTTATACTAGTTTTTATTGTACTGTAGGTTATTTTAAGCCTGCAATGCTTAAAATTGTCACACAACTCTGGGTTTTTATATTTTTATTTTTTATCTGGTAATTTTACGGGACCTAAAATGTTTGAGGCAAAGCCATTCTGATATTAATGAAAAAAAGTTTTACTTGATTGTTGTTTACCTTATGTTTTGTTCAAATTATGATTTTATTTATTAAAATTTGGGTAAATAGTTATTATTTTATTAGTCTGCACTATCTTTTGTAAAAAATCACGTGAATAATTGCTAGTTTTAAATTATTTTTGTTCAAATTAAACACGTACATGTATCATTTTACAGTTGGGACGAGTGAGTCCTATTTTGAGCAGAATACGGCGTTAAAATTACTAAAACAGCTCTATTGATGCCTCCTTTAATAAAGTTAGTACCTATTAATTAAAGAATAACTATTTCCTCAAATTCAATGTAATAATTTCATAAATTAAGCGAAAAGTGAGGTGAACAAAAAACACTTGAAAATTTATTACTGATCGTTTATTGTGTGCACAAAACATTTTAAAACACAAAACTACCACTGATATTTCTTTTAACTGAAAGATAAAATACATCGATAACACATACATTAATGTTATCAACAAGAGATAAGAGCGATTTCCCGCCTGAACTTAACTTTACGAATAAAGCTATGAAGCTGTATTGCAATAGAATAAATCAGCTAGGAATCTGGGAATAAAAGGTACGTTAAGCAACAAAATATACCAGCGAATAGTTCTAAATAAATCCGCTGTGGTGCGATACGGTCTCGCCTTAAATAACACACCCGAACAAAAACTGTAAACTTTATAAATGAATTGGAACACTCTACAAAATGTTCAGAGATGATTCAGAAAATGTCAAGAGCTATTATTCATTAAATGTAGTATACTTTTAAGTAAAAATATATTTGGCAGTTATGCGTCTTCCTCATTGATACTGCTGCTACTAGATCCATATTAGCACAAACTGAGCATTTATCAGTTCAAAGATAACTGATTTCGGACATGCGCATTTCCATTTTTATCGCAAAAACAACTTATAAGTCGAGGATTTGTATGCTGATCACTTCATTTCTTGTAATAAACAAAAAATTAACAAGAAATGGATAGTTGAGCAGGTAATCAAGCATTCTAATGGAAATGGAGATGGCTAAGATTTAAATTGCTAGAATGATGGGAACATAGAAAAAAATGTTGACAAGCAAAGCATAGACTGCGTGGTGGGAAACGCTGTCATATCATGTAGGTGAGTATTATGAAACACTAGTCATAGGTTGCATTTCTGTCTACTGAAACTTTTCATACATAAATTATTTTTGTTTGATCAATTTTGATCTAAATCGAATTTAAAAAATCAGGAAAAGTACCTCAGTACTTTTCCTTCGTACTCTTGCTGAGGAAAAGTACTTTCACTACTTTTTTGTTTTTTCAGTACTTTTGCTCAGATTGTCATAATTATCCGAAACGTAAGGTGGTAATACTTCCACCTCAGAAGTATTAGGTATCCAAATATCAAGAGTGCTATAGCGTTTGGGTAATTGAAGCTTAAAGAAGTATAATGGTTGATAGGCATTTAAATTATACGGGTAATACTGATGTATTGACGGATGCATTAAAGACCTGATCATACATGGGTGTCTTGTTCCTTATTGCTATACTTCATTATAAGAATATTAGCTCTCACTGTATCACGTCATGGTTTTATCGCATGTAAACAAACTTTTTAATATAATTTTAAGTGTCGCACCTCACCTTACGCCTATGCTATGGTAGTAGGAGAGGAAAAGTAAAAATATATTACAATTTGCGTATATATAGGTAATATATATTCTATATACATTATATATATATATATATTATATATATATATATATATATATATATATATATATATATATATATATATATATATATATATATATATATATATATATATATATATAATATATATATATATATATATATATATTATATGATAAAGCGAAAAGAGACACAGTGGCACTCACAGTCAGTCCGATATTTTTTGCCAGAGTGTTCTCAGTAATGTTGGCAAAGGGTTTATCAGCTCCCCAGCACTCGACGTATTTAGTCATCTTGGACGGAGATCTCGTTCTCGCTGCCGCCTCCACTGTCAGGCTGCCGCCTGTAGACAGCCTCCGCTCTCCGCATCCTTCCACTTTTAATTCTGATTTCTGTAAACAATTACGACCATTATTTAATAAACAAGAATTTAAAATTAATCGCGAGTGGAGTGGATTAGAATAGACGTTTATACCACACTGTGAGATTGAATAAATCGGTTAAATATATATATATATATATAATATATATATATATATATATATATATATATATATATATAAATAAATCGGATAAATAAAATGGGATTCAGGGTACCTCGGAACCTTTTCTCGACACATTAGTGTGTCTCGTACTCACTATGTCGCAGTGGATCCCATCTACCTTACAAAATCTTAAATATAGCAGTATGTATTCAGACTTAATCGTATCGTCTTCAGACAGCAAATTGATCCGTTTTATTCCTAGTGGTCACCCATCCTCGGACTAATTTTGCTCGATGCTACTTAACACTAGTGATCCAATAAAAACCGAAAATATAATCTACTGCGGGTGTTGAAATGAACTGTGTATACTAGTTTATTTTATGCATGAGGGACCAAAAGTCCCCCCTCCTTTATTTTATACATGAGGGACCAAAAGTCCCCGCTCCTTTATTTTATGCATGAGGGACCAAAAGTCCCCCCTCCTTTTAAAGTATATACCATAAGACATAAATTAATGAAACTTGGTTTACTTTTTTTGTGTTAAGTGAACTTCTTAGAGAACTTCGGATATCGGATGCAACGCCAAAGTTTGCGAAAAAAATAGAATAAAGTAAATCGGAAAATAAACTTTTCTAGAGCTTTTCGGGTTCCAGGAATGAATACTAGACATTTTTCCCTGAGTTTACTTTTGTTTAAAACAAAAATAGTTATTTAGGCGGTAATAAGTAGCTGAAGAGTAAACATTGGACTCGTATCGTCTTCCTCGGCTCGCCTCGGGAGCTGTCTAGTTTATCTCTGTCTGTTGGCCTCAGGAATTGACTAGTTTACTTCACTCTGGCACAAGGAGAAAATGAGAGTTCCGTCCTTAAATTAAACTATTAATTACTATTAATGTTACTTATTTGACGCTATTAATGAGCGGCAAATTAAACCATTACAAGCACAATGGAAATAAGGTGTTGTACCTTAGATAGTGTTCTCTTAACACCTTCATAACTTAGTTGATTGAACGAACGTAAGTGAGTTCTTACATTTCAGAAGATTGGGACGGCGCGTTTGTTTGTGTGTTTGTGTGTTTGTGTGTTTGTTTGTACGTGTCGCGATAACTGCCGTAAAAATTGACCGATTTTGATAAAATTTTGTATACAGGTAAAACTAATTATGTGTCAGAGCTGTATAGTTTTTGGTAATATTCCGAAAAATATTTTCAAAATGGAAGCCAAAATGGCGGACCGGATAAAAAAAAAATTTTGAGCGAAAAAATCGTGTTGTATATCATTTGAAAGCTCTTAAAGAGTAGAAAAAGAAAAATATATGTTTCATGGTCCAAATTTAAAATTTTTTTGAAAAATTTAAAAATGGGCGGCTAAAATAATGAACTCAAAAAATTTAAAATTAAAGGAATAACTCGAGTAATATATCGTTGTAAAGCTCTTGATTAGTAGAACAAAAAATGTTATATACTAAATTCCGAAAAATTCAACATGGCGGCCATAATTTAATATAATAATTAGTTTTTACTAATTTTATAAGAATTTACAAGATAAAGATCTATTGTAATATACTTTAGATACTTTTATACAAGTAAAATTAACTATATGTCAGAGCTGTATAGTTTTTGGTAATATTCCGAAAATATTTCAAAATGGCGGCCAATATGGCGGACCGGATAAAAAATTTTTGAGCAAAAAATCGTGTTGTATATCGTTTAAAAGCTCTTAAAGAGTAGAAAAGAAAATATATTTTCATGGTCAACATTTCAAATTTTTTTATTAATTTTAAAATGGCGGCTAAAATAATAAACTCAAAAAAATAAAATTTAAAGCGAGCCTTCTTTACCATTTATTATTATAAAATATACGCGAGCCTTTTTTAATATGCATTAATATAAATATAAGCAATCTAGCGAGCGAAGCGAGCCTATTTTTAACGTTGTATTATAACAAATATAAGCAATCTAGCGAGCGAAGCGAGCCTTTTTTACTATGCATTAATATTAAATATAAGCAATCTAGCGAGCGAAGCGAGCCTTTTTTACTATATATTTTATTATAAATATAAGCAAACTAGCGAGCGAAGCGAGCCTATTTTTAACGTTGTATTATTATAAATATAAGCAATCTAGCGAGCGAAGCGAGCCTTTTTTACTATGCAATAATATTAAATATAAGCAATCTAGCGAGCGAAGCGAGCCATTTTTATATATTTTATTATAAATATAAGCAAACTAGCGAGCGAAGCGAGCCTTTTTTAATATATATTTTTATAAATATAGCAATCTAGCGAGCGAAGCGAGCCTATTTTTACGTTGTATTATATAAATATAAGCAATCTAGCGAGCGAAGCGAGCCTATTTTTAACGTTGTATTATTACAAATATAGCAATCTAGCGAGCGAAGCGAGCCTTTTTTACTATGCATTATATTAAATATAAGCAATCTAGCGAGCGAAGCGAGCCTTTTTTACAATAATTTTATATAAATATAAGCATCTAGCGAGCGAAGCGAGCCTATTTTTTTGTATTATTATAAATATAAGCAATCTGCGAGCGAAGCGAGCCTTTTTTACTATGCATTAATATTTAATATAAGCAATCTAGCGAGCGAAGCGAGCCTTTTTACAAATATTTTTATTATAAATAGCAATCTAGCGAGCGAAGCGAGCCTTCTTTTACATGCATAATAATATAAATCTACGCAATCTAGCGAGCGAAGCGAGCCTTTTTACCATTTATTATTATAAATATACCAATCAAGCGAGCGAAGCGAGCCTTTTTTACTATGCATTAATATAAATCTACGCATCTAGCGAAGCGAGCTTTTAACATATCAATCTAGCGAGCGAAGCGAGCCTATTTTTAAGTTGTATTATACAAATATAAGCAATCTAGCGCGAGCCTTTTTTTACTATGCATTAATATAAATATAAGCAATCTAGCGAGCGAAGCGAGCCTTTTTTACAATATATTTTATTATAAATATAAGCAATCTAGCGAGCGAAGCGAGCCTATTTTTTACGTTGTATTATTATAAATATAACATCTAGAGCGAAGCGAGCCTTTTTTACTATATTAATATTTAATATAAGCAATCTAGCGAGCGAAGCGAGCCTTTTTTACAAAATATTTATAAAATAAGCAATCTAGCGAGCGAAGCGAGCCTTTTTTACATGCATGATATAAATCTACGCAATCTAGCGAGCGAAGCGAGCCTTCTTTTACCATTTATTATTATAAATATACGCAATCAAGCGAGCGAAGCGAGCCTTTTTTACTATGCATTAATAAAATAAATCTACGCAATCTAGCGAGCGAAGCGAGCCTTTTAACAATATATTTTATTATAAATATAAGCAATCTAGCGAGCGAAGCGAGCCTATTTTTAACGTTGTATTATTACAAATATAGGCAATCTAGCGAGCGAAGCGAGCCTTTTTTACAATATATTTTATTACAATATAAGCAATCTAGCGAGCGAAGCGAGCCTTTTTTAACTTTGTATTATTATAAATATAAGCAATCTAGCGAGCGTAGCGAGCCTTTTTTACTATGTAAATGTTAAAGATACCTAAACTAGCAAGCGATGCGAGCCTTTTTGAGTTTATACTTTAAAATAGTATAGCATCCGAATGTTTTGATAAACTCATTTCGCTTGTTTTAAATTAATTTTTTTATGTATTCTTTGCCGTGAGTTCTTGATGCAACGCATTACTAGTTTAGATACGTTTAAAAATCTTGGATCTCACTGACTAGTAGTCGACTGGCTGATCATGGAAATCTAGGACCTTGTATTTGACAAGTATACAAATGTCTCTAGAACATCCTATCCAGAATAGTAAAAGGTACAGGTACATACCTGCGGGGGTATTATGAGGAATGTCTCAAATTTATGATCAGCTATGTAGGCGTCCCTCTGAGCGCCGTTACCAGGCTCCACTTGGTATTTACCATTCAGCTGAATCAGCGTCGCTTCTGTAATGTGCACTCTCCTGAACAACAAAATACGCGATACAAAAATCAATTTCAAACTGAAGTTGATTTCAGTAAAAACCGTAACTGTAGTCTTTAAGGGACTGTTAAGTTTAGAGAAAATATTAACTCGAAACAACAACTACTGGCAACAACATGAAATATTTACGTCACTATCCCCTATCCGGGAAAAGGAAATATTAAGCTACAGTCCTGCACTACAGCAGTATATAATAAAATTATTGTATATTATTGAGTACTACTTAGTTTTGAAAAACAGAAATAGTCGACAAAATTATATTGTGATCAATGGAATTGCTTTCAACCTAAAAATCTATCAAGAAAATTGAAAATTACATTATTTTACTTTCGAATTATATCAGCGAACATAGATAATGCAAAAACAGTATAAGTAAAAACAAAAAAATATCATATAGTATGTTTTATGTAAATAATATTATATTTGTTAAATCCATTACAGCAATTACATAAAGTAGACCACGTTAAAATTATTTATATTAAAAAATTATTTGCATAGCATATTAAATAAATAATTGGAACTGAAGGTTTTATTCCATGACTTGACCATTCTGAGGAAAAGTTCCCAGATACCCTAAACCTGAATTTTAAAATTTGATTTTAAAATGGTTGACCATCATTTCTTGAATACTCCTAACGCTTCGTCTCTACAAGCATTCATGTATCTTATGTACTCATTATTATATAAACATAACAATCGCTGATAAATTTATTGACTAGCAAGTGCAAAAGGATTAAGGTTTTATATTACTCCTTAATTACGGTTAGGTACACTAAATACGCAATGCCAATGTGAATTGTAAACTTGGTTTTACGCTTACATATGTAAAGCGTGTAATTCTTATAGAAGAATTCTATAAGAATGGAAGTAAGGGGGTATTTCTCAACGATTTAAAGTGCTAATCAAGGAACAGAAAAAAATGGCTTATTAATTTTGTAATCTAAGCATTGAAATAATAGTTTAACATCTCACCACTGTTTTCTATTTATACTATACTTTTATTACATAGGTATTATTATACCTATGATATTACCTATGTACCTATAATATTAGCCAATTTTCATAATGAAAAATGACGCTTATGAGGTTGTTCGGATGACAGAAGTTGAGGGTGGAGTGAGCGGAATCGGTTCCTATTGACTTCCTAATAACAAAAATATATGTCCGAAATAAGTTTATTATATATATTATATATATATTGAAGGCGTTCAAATTGAAACGAAACATTGTAAATCGCGAAATGTCGAGGAGGTTACGAGGCCTATAGTTTATAAAAACATTATGACGTCATCATTCAAAGTTATGACGTTATGAAAAAAAAAATTTTTGAAACTTGAAATGGCTTTAAAACAAGGTATTTCGTGTTTAGGTAGACGGCTAGCTGAATCGATTAAAACCAATTTCAGCTGAATCGAATTGTCACAAATGCGCAAACAGTATGCATATATATATATATATATATATATATATATATATATATATATATATATATAATATATATATATATATATATATATATATATGTATATATGTATACGTCTAGGTCAAAGACTCGTACGATATCTGTTTGGTTTATTAGTGTTAGAGGGTGGGGATATAGTAAAAAAGAGGGGCGTCTACCTCTTGCTCCATCCTGGTAAGCCTTCTGTCCCAGAGAGACAGGACAAAAATGGCTTCCACTAAACCACGCCGAGCTAAGCAGGCCCGTAAAGCGGAAGAATCTCGAAGTAGTCATTTTATGGTCGATGTCATTCTAAAACGATTGCGACCGGTTTCAGCTCGATCAGACAATCTTAAGTGACGGAAACGGTATTTTTATTTAAAAACAAAAATTATGAACATATTTTTGTTTATAATGCTTCTTAATTTTAATATTATAGCATACTATTAATAATAGAGTATTAATAAAATCTCAATTAGTAAAATCAAATTTGTGAGAGAGCCTCTCAGGCCCGCCAAGCAGGCCTGTGTGGAGAGGCTGTGAAAATTCGCTAGATACATGGCAAAATGTCATGTAGCAAGAACAATAATAAAACAACACATAATACAAAACAACAACAATGTGGCCGCGAAGCGGCCCGGTGGGCCGACGCCGCGTAGCGGCTACGGGCCGAAGGCCCGTATTTTATATTGCAGGTTTTTTTTATAATTCCTTTTATTTTTCAAAGCTATGGGGAGCGATGGTCCCCTAAGCCACCCCTAGTGGATTTGTGCAGGTGTAGCTGAAATAGGTGTAACTTGTTACCCAGGTAGTCCACCGGATTCCATATGGTTAGCCGTGGTGACGTCATCGCTCCACACGTCAAACTGCCACTTCCTGAGTCCTAACACGCCACACAGTACATTCCCTGTGTGGATGCCTATCCTCATGTCCACGTTGAAACCTGTTGCTTCACGTACAAACCTTAACAGCAAATACAAACTTATTAAGGGTCACGTCATCTTCTCACGGCCCTATTAGTGACGGCGTCATTAAATACCAATCTGACGTTTCGCTTGTACTGTCAGAGACATCGGATGCGTCATGTCGGAAGACTTGCCTTTATAAGCAGATAGGAAGGTGGACTTGTAGGTAGGGACTAATTGTGTTCTTTTTTCTAGCGTGGCGCGCGACATAATGAAGCACTAAAACGGTTAAGCCCAGTTCTCAACCTTAGAACCAGAGCCTGCTCTATTCATTGTTAGCTTCTCTGTTTTGGTTTAAGCTTCACGGTGATCTGTGTGAGAGCACTGAAGTCGGCAGTATCGTACTCGGAATAATGATTATATACGAAGCAAGTTGTTTACTGAATACGAACCTGATAGCGTCGATCATTTGAAGGCCCATGTTGACACAGTTGGAGGCGTGATTTGGTCTAGAGACAGGCAGGCCAGACACACAGTAGTAACAGTCTCCCAGGATCTTGATCCGCATACATTGGTTATCCTGAACAAGCGAGACAAGGACGAGCAGTGACAATGAACTTCTTAAAAAAGGACTTGGGAACATATTTCTAAAATCATGAAGGAATCTAATAGAAGTTGTCAACAGAGTCCGTAAAAGGATGCTGCTGATAGTTTATACAAAAATAAACATCCCGCGAAGGTCATTCATTTGTAAGAAAACAACTTTTTATTTGAATCATAAATATTTGGATTTGGTTATATATGCGGTATGTGTGTAAGATTTGAGCTAACCCAAGAGAAAATTGTATTGGGGGGGGGGGAGCTATGTAAAGCAAGAAGGGTTTATACTTATTACATGCCTTTCCCGCGGGAGCCGTAAACCCTAACTATATAAACTTATCCTAGAAAACCACTCTGATAAGTTGCCTGGATATTTCAATAGGAAAGTTTACTCTGAGTGCTTTACCGCAAGTATACAAGTTGACTTAAGCAGAGGCAATGTCTGCAAGATACATTTCTGTCTTGTACAATGTTATGATAGATCAAAACATATATTACTTTCCAGTACTGATAGAACGTTTTAAAAGTCAGAAATTAGTTTCCGGTACTGAAACTAATGTATTTTCTAAATGTATTTTCAAGGATTGTGGGACAATGTCAATGTCAAAAAGACAAATTTTACAAGATATTATATATATATATATATATATATATATAATATATATATATATATATATATATATTATATATATATATATTATATATATATATATATATATATCACAAGTTAGAAGGAACATGCCCCTATATCGACCCTACTTATTCGAGTCCCCACTCTTTCACACGACTTATTTAGATGCTTTTTCTATTTGAAAATAGTACAGAAAATTCACTACAATTGACTGGAATATGATAATTATTATGACCCGGATTTGTACCGTTTTTCTTCTCTAAATGTATAAAGGTTTATAGCACAAGATGCATTCGAATTAATTTGATTGCAGGAAAACTTCTAATTTAATTCTATTTCTATTAGATTTATAAAAAGTCTGGAAAAGTGAAAAAGTGATTGGGGGCAAAGAGAGACCCTTAGAAGCCTGAAAAGCAAGTAGGAGGGGGGAGGGGAGCGGGGGCAATATCTGGATGATTTGATTTAATTCTTTGCTGACGTGGAAACCTGTAAGAATAAAAGTAGCAAACTCCTAAAAACCCGATTCTATTGCCATTGATCAGCTTTAGAGGTTTCATGTTTATTTAAGAGATATTTTTGTACTTCTTTCAGGCTGATGCCTCCCTGTTCGAGGTCGTTAAAGTGTCAGTATTTATACTGGGCTTTGACATCATGAAGGTCTTGGGTTCAAATCCCGGATTACGATCTCAGTTCATATAAGACTTATTCAAATAAACATCGCCAACTTTCCCCTTATTCTTTGAAAGTAACAGTTACCACTACCACTTGAGGTAGTTCCTGCAGGGGTTATATCTTTTGAACTAAAAGGCTCTAATTGGCTTTTTTACTAATAGTATAGAGTGCTATCGTAACATATCACTAAATAGTTCCGATAAATAGAAATATGAGTCTTAAGGCCCCTGTATGATATATCACCAGTACCTAGTATTATATGTATTATACCGACTATATAATATACTAACAAAATAAACTAGTGATAGTTTCAACGCTTTGTTCGATTTCGCCGAGTCTAATTTAAAGTTTAAAATTTGTCATTTTGCCACTAAGTTAGCACAGAATTCTGGCGGCCAGTTTCCTTTAGAAAAAGTTAATATTCCCAGTTGTCACAGCAGTCAAGAGTTAGCAAGACCCCCCCCCCCCGGTCTTCTACTTTTACCTAAAACCATTATCACACAACAAATAATTTCAGGAAAAATATCCTTTGTTTTTAGTTTATGTCTAACAACTTCTAATAGATTGCTTCGCTCGCCTAAATATTAAATTTTAATAATAATTTCCACTCCCGTTTTAAACTCCTCTTCCTACCAAAATTTGGACCCCCACGGGTTTACATATCTCTAGCACAATTAAAAAAAATAAGGTATGTTTAAAAGACTACCTGAGCCAGTTGATCGAACCTGCCAAAGAGTTCGTTGAGGGTTTTGACCAAATCCGAAGCACTGAGCTGCTCCGACAGAGGTGTGAAGTTTACGATGTCTGCGTAAAGAATGCTGAAACAGTGACCCAATATTTGATCATTCTTAATTTAAATGTTAACCGAAAGCCTACAATATGAAACCTCAATCAAATTGCAGTCTAATCTTTCTGTTTTTTATTGATTAGAAATGCTAAACTCAGACAACACATTCCAGGGATAAGTTAAACATCAATAGCATAAATTGCTTGAAACATCGTAAATAAAGCTGAGCATTTTAAGCCAATTTACTAACCAGCTACTAACTCTAACTATCTAACCTATCAGACTAAGTATTTACCTTACGGTTCTGTGGACACAAGGTCTGGAGGGTAAACAACATAACAATCTGATTGGTTCATTACTCTACGTAACCTGCATAACGACCTGTTTAACTAATCAAAACCACGTATTTAAAGTATGCCTTTTTACTCTGTACATTTGACGCTCGTTTCCGAGCATAAAAATATTTAGTAAGAGCAAGGGCTGACAAAAGTTCATACCTGACGTTATTATGGCGCTGAACGTACATCTCATGGAACCGGGTCTGCTTGTTTGTGAGTTCCTGACAGGCGTCCGCCATCTTAAGCATAATACTTCTCTTGACCTGACCAACAAAGAGAAAAGTAGAGTGTGAACTACTCGACTCATTTGTAACGACTTGTTTTAGGACATCGCAACTAAGTCTTATCTTTAGACAGGCAGTTCAATCATGGGGAAGGTGTGATGGGATCTTTCCTTATTATTAAGTTCCCTGGCACAGTGTAATATCACCAGAACAAGCGAGAGAGGGATTTAAGTAGAGTGCTATGTTAGGTCAAGAAACAGTTTCATCACTCGACATAATGTCATGTCTTACACTGTTTCGTTATGTCATCAGGGCGCCGACAGAGCCTAAAATCACTCTGATCTCCACCTAAAATGTCGAAGAATATAAAGTGAAGCATTTACAAGAGACCAGCGTGCTCTCTTACCGCCGTCATGTTTGACAAGCAAAACATAATACTTTTATATTACATAGAACAAGTTTTGCATAACATATAAATAGTTGACAAAATGTTATTGCGCAAGACGGATTTTAAACGATGAAATAGTTCCTTAGAATAATACTATATATAGAAGGAGCACAGGACCGTACAACAAACCTGACAACAAAACATTATTTTAAATATTTGTCATAAATATCTATTAATGAAGAAAGATCGTAAAGAACAAATAAAATAACTTAAAACACCTGCTGAGTATTTAATAAAACTGGTCTTAGATGGCAAAAGAGTGGCAGAATACAAGAATCTACATTTAGTTGACGAGGACTACTTTTTATATATAATTTTAATAAATACGTTAAAATACAATTTAAAATGCTTTAAATATTGTTAAGGTGGCAGCATTACTTAGGTGCACCAGTGAACCGCCTTTCGTGTTATCAGTAGTGCTCCTTCTATATATAGTATTATACTAAGAATAGTTCCTAAGTGTAGCATTCGCGATCCAAAGTCTGTAGCAGTGCAACCGTCGCTAATGAGAAATTGAAAGCAGGAGAGGACCAAGGTTATCATTTGTACGGGATCTCCTTAATTTTAATTTAATTAATTTTAGGGTGTTACAACTCACTAAAGTGACTATGAAACAACTTTTCCATGAAAAACTACGAGTTTATTTTAATAAACTGATAAGAAGGTGAAAATCACAATATTCTGTTTTTATTAAATGTATAAGGTTGACAATTATTTTCTAATTAACTTGCTGGCACAAACTGGCATAATCTCTTTTATTGCATTTCAAATCGTTTAAATTGGTTGTAAAGAGTATTGTAATTGTTGTAAATCAACTGATAACAACCTGATTTTCACCAGTATTGTGTTTTATTTCATTTATTGTTAAGGAATTTTAACTGACATAAATATCAGCTATATACACCCATATAATTTTGAAACCAATTGGTTTCAAAATTCAAAATCCATGATCGACAGCTTGTTTCTATTAATATACAGGGTGGAACAATTCACTTAAACCAACATTAAACCATTAAAATCATGGTGAACTCATGGTCCTAGACTAACAAAAATGGTCTCTACCCCTAGTAAGTCGACCACCCTGAGTTCAAATTCACCAAAATTTTTTTGGTAATTATTACCCAAATGTGGTAATTTATTTAGCACTTTTCGTTTTTTATTGGTTACTTTAAAAAGTCAAATTGGACCATACCATGATATAGACTAATTTAGAAACTACATTATATCCTAAGAAATTTGATACCAATATCACAAAATTCCGGTAATTTTTTACCGTGCTATCGATCGACATACAAGACATAAATTATTACCGGCATTTTTGGAACAACAAAATGCGCCAACCTAAAAAAATGGTTAAAGCATGGTCCTAGACTAACGAAAATGGTTTGTACCCCTAGTAAGTCGACCCCCCTGAGTTCAAATTCACCAAAAAAATTTTGGTAATTATTACCCAAATGTGGTAATTTAATTAGCACTTTGCGTTTTTTATTGGTAACTTTAAAAAGTCAAATTTGACCATACCATGATATAGACTAATTTAGAAATTACATTTTATCCTAACAAATTTGATACCAATATCACAAAATTCCGGTAATTTTTTACCGAGCTATCGATCGACGTACAAGACATAAATTATTACCGGCATTTTTTTGAACAACAAAATGCGCCAACCTTAAAAAATGGTTAAAGCATGGTCCTAGACTAACGAAAATGGTCTCCTAAATTATATCATGAGAAATTTGATACCAATATCACGAAATTCCGGTAATTTTTTACAGAGCCATTGATCGACATACAAGCAAATAACTCTATCATTGTTATAGTACTATCACAATGATACCGATAGCTCGGTAAAAAATTACCGGAATTTTGTGATATTGGTATCAAATTTCTCAGGATATAATGTAGTTTTTAAATTAGTTTATATTATGGTATGATCCAATTTGACTTTTTAAAGTTACCAATAAAAAACGAAAAGTGCTAATTAAATTACCACATCTGGGTAATAATTACCAAAAAAATTTTGGTGAATTTGAACTCAGGGTGGTCGACTTACTAGGGGTAGAGACCATTTTTGTTAGTCTAGGACCATGTGTTCAACATGATTTTAATGGTTTAATGTTGGTTTAAGTGAATTGTTCCACCCTGTATAATATTACCAAGTTATTGGTAAGTAACAGTTTTAAAAACCTTCTGATCTGAACTTGTGGTAATAAGCCTGATTATATATTTAAACTCTTAGGTATAAATTAAAAAAAAATTGACACTTAGCAGAAAATCATTTCTCGCTGTGGTACTAAAATACTGGAATAATGAAATTATTTATCCATGAAATATTGACAACTTGTATTACAACGATGATCATTCTATTAATTTTTTAAATAAATTTCTTTTCTTTAAATAAACGAAAGGAGAATTTCCCTTTGTTATCTTTTGCTATAACTTTGAATCTCGAATAGCATTATGCTTGTTACATTCCTACAGGTGTCTCTTTCACCATTATATTATGTTAACCTTTTATGTTTTACAAAACTCGTTGATATCAAATGATTTAGAAAGTTCCTTGGTTCGTATTAGCCTCTAAGCTCTCTAATGCCAGACCGCTGTCTTAGTACGTAAATAAAGCCCCTCTCTGTCTTTTAAGGTAATTATTTTCTTTCATAAAAATTAGTGGCAGAGCCATTTGGGAAAAAAGAAGACAGAATGGGAACTCTAAAGAAATGGTGGGGTCTCTGAAACGTAGCCTCTTACTACAAAACCCCCCTTAGATTTCTGTTGGTCTCATGATCTGTGTATAAACATAGACTGTTACAACGTCAACCAAATTTATAATAAAAATACATTATGATCTCTTGTAAGTAAAATATTTTTTTTTTTTTATTTATTTTACAATACAACGTATTAAAAAAAATTAATTAGACTTACAAAAAACAGAATTGTGAACTCCTCACAAAAAGACTAGAGTCTTGCACCGTGAGGAGGAGTATTTAAAATATTAAACAAGTACTATCAAAAAATTTAGCCTATGTATTGTTATATTATATAAATAACTATACTTTATATATTTTATAAAAAGGAAAGAGATAAACATAACAAAATAATATTTCTGTTAAGTTTCTGCTGTATGAAGTTGTAACCACTAATTCGTCCACAAACTATCATATCCACTTCTTTATGGTTTTCCAACATTTTTAACGTTCAGTTTTATCACTGTTAACATTTTATGTTTACTTGGCAAGTCTGTAATGTTGCAATTTTCTTTATCAAGTTTTCCATCTGGAAACAGAATCCCATTAAAAGGATATTTCCTTCAGACCCCCCCCCCCATTATGGGTTTTAAGAAAAACGTATTTTCCTGTCTGTATTTTTATATCTTTTTTGAAAATATTGATCATTGCAAGACATACAATTTTTTATTTAATTTTTATGAGGAATAAAAATATTGATGGGTTTATAATAATGACGAACTAAAAACTGGACCTGTTTTATTTCCTCTGTCTAGATTAAACAAGTAAATGGAGCGTGAAGTTCATCGTTTAGAAAAATAAGAGAAGAAAGTGTCTCTCCACAGGTACTGCATTCAGGCCCAACATTTAGTAACTTATATCTTGTGCAATCAATAACTCCTGCAATTTCCTCCCCATTTTTATACTCTAAGCTGAGCCCTCTAAATTATCCGTAGAATATTGCTTGGTAGCGACTTTTCATCACCATTACGCTTATTTTCGACCCTCAGTAAATTTTGATAATTGCATCAAAATTGGTGATAGTGTTAGGCTTTGGTATTACAACTAATGCGTGTTTTGATAATTTTAGTAAAGCCAAAAACTAGCGAAGACATTATAAGCAGAATTAAAGTGTCTTTAAATTCCTATAAAAAGTACAGTAAGTTTGGTAACATAGTGTCTCTCCTCCCCCATATTTTTCACTCAAGTTTATGTAAGTTTTCAAAAAAGCCTCCTTCAAGACTTAGGAAATTTGAAAGGATGATATTGTTCTTTGACTTTCATATTTGAGAACCTTAAAATTTTTGAAAAATAAAGCCGGCCTATTGCGTCGAATATACACAAGATAAGAAGTTTGTGCGTCGACATGAACACAAGGAAGAAGGATCCAATCAAAGCCAACCCCTAGGAAGTTACATTAAAATCCTGCATGTATTTAACGCTGGTACACCATCTTCATCGTTTCACTCGAAAAACGAATTATATTATAAATATCAATGGATGGCGTCCATTTAATTTTGCTGACGGTCTTACCCTTAGAATAATACTATATATAGAAGGAGCACAGGACCGTAAACACAATGTAATTCCACTGATAACACGAAAGCGGGTTGACTGGTGCACTTAAGTAATGCTGCCAACCTGACAACAAAACATTATTTTATATATTTCTCATAAATATCTATTAATGAAGAAAGATCGTAAAGAACAAATATAATAACTTAAAACACCTGCTGAGTATTTAATAAAACCGGTCTTAGATGACAAAAGGGTGGCGGAATACAATAATCTACATTTAGTAGACGAAGACTGCTATTTGTATATAATTTTAATAAATACGTTAAACTACTATTTAAAATGCATAGAATATTGTAATGCACCGAAATTTATATTAGTATTTTATGAATAATCAATCATTAATTAATAATAGAACATAATAATTCAGCAACCGGAAGTATCGCCAACTTTTTTTTAGAAAATTGTATATTGTTAGGGTGGCAGCATTACTTAGTTGCACCAGTGCACCGGCTTTCGTGTTATCAGTAGTGCTCCTTCTATATATAGTATTATTCTAAGGTCTTACCTCTGCAGCTATATAAGCTGGTATGACGCTAAGCAGAAGCTGTTCTTGTTGCTCGCGTTCACACTCAAGCTTGACTCTGGATTCGATACAAGTCCTCGTTCCTTGGAATGTAGTTCTGTGACTGGATTCAGTAAGTCTCCTGTAGTAAGCACCGACTAAGCAAGGTACTATCAGACAAAGCACTTCTACGCTTAGCTAGAACCAAACATACAAATATTAGCACTGATTGGAAATGAATGTCCTGATGTTCTTCAATAGAAATATGTCACATTCACAGGAAAATCAGACAAAACTCGGACGAGCTGGTCTAAATTATAAATATTTATCTATTAGAGAGGACTTGTTAGGTTAACGACTTGACTTTTTACAACTATTCAAAGGAATTGTCGCTAATGAGGTGGTCTGTCTAACAGCAGTAGAGAGAAAGGGACGAATATCACTTGTTTCAGTTCGGACCACAGGGTGAGTGAAAAGGCAAATAAGTGTCGCCACCGTTTTCATGGAAAATAGATGAGCATGGGACAACTTGTCCTATACAGAGTTTAAAAGTATTGGAGAAGCGGATAAAGTTTTTTGTTTTTCACTTTTAAGATCTAACACGCTCAATGTCAACAGACTTTAATTCTAGTAATTCTTTATATCCTTAGGATTCTAACTTCCTTGTCTAACTTCCAGTACGCTGTACTGGCAAACCAAAAAATCTCCACTAATAGTGAACAGTTTCTTAGAAACAGTAGCATTAAGAAGAAACTTATATCTGTATAATAATTCTATGTATAATACGTTTAGTAATGACGCTATGGTTTCTACAATATCTACAAGTAAGATGGAAAACTTTTCTGAGTTACCGTACAATATAAGGAATGCTTTATTCTGGGAAGCGGTAGAGCAAAGATGGCCGGACCACAGGTACATTTTCACCGATGGTTCTAGGTCCGGAGTGGGCTGAGCTTTCTTAGATTATTCCAATAATGTTACTTTCGGTTTAAAACTTAGAAGTTTATATCTAGTTTCTCGTCGGAATTAATAGCGATTTTAGAAGCGCTGAAATTCATAAAAAAATAATATTTTTAATAAATTTATTATCTTCACAGATATTCTTAGTACTATCGAATCTTTAGACTTTAGAAAATAAAAACTATAATATTATTAAAAACTATTTATTTTGCGATATTATCTGTTTACTGTACGAGTTAAATCTGAATAAATGCATAGAAATAGTCTGGTTGAAAGGTCACGCTGGAATACTTCCTAATGAAAAAGTTGATAATGCAGCAAAACTCAGCAGTTCAGATCACGATTTAGCAATAGACTACGGCATTAAATATCGTGTTCCCTACACTGATCTGTTCTTTGAAATTAATAAAACTTTAAAAACTAAATTGAATCAATGGTACAGGGATTACGATAAAGGAGAGTTCTACAGATCTATCCATCCCAGCATTGTCTTCGTACCCTGGTATAAAAACAACAATGTAAGCAGAGCCTCAGTAGTTAGCGTGTTTCGACTAAAAGCCAACCACGGCATTTGCAACTATTATTTGCACCGTTTCTTAAAACAAGAATCTCCTCTTTGCCAAAACTGTAACGTGGACGAAACTCCAGAACATTTTATCTTTAATTGTTCTAAGTATTCAATTCGGAGAACATCATTGTTAAATAGTTTGCACCGTTGTAAAATAATTCAGCCTTTCAATTATAAAACAGTTCTTGCGTCCTAACTCATTTTCAGTTTATAAATACATAATATTCTTTATAAGAAAAGGAAATATAATAGACCAAGAGCCCAGGGGTGTTTTTTTAATAAAAAGTGTAATGGCTGGAACTGGTCTCAATTTTCGTAAATACCTTCCTGAACAAGGACCTGCAATTCTGCCGACTCGTATCGGATGGGTGTCCCAGGCAGAATGCACTTTATAGACCAAGAGCCTAGGGGTGTTTTTGTGTAATGGCTGGAACCGGTCTCAATTTTTCGTAAATATCTTCCTGAACAAGGATCTGCAATTCTGCAGATTCGTATTGGATGGGTGTCCCAGGCAGAACGCACTTTACATGTAAAATTTATCACCGAAGTTAATAAAAAGTGTAATGGCTGGAACCGGTCTCAATTTTTCGCAAATACCTTCCTGAACAAGGATCTGCAATTCTGCCGACTCGTATCGGATGGGTGTCCCTGGCAGAACCTTTGACCCCTAAAGTGCGTTCTGCCTGGGACACCCATCCGATACGAGTCGGCAGAATTGCAGATCCTTGTCCAGGAAGGTATTTACGAAAAATTGAGACCGGTTTCAGCCATTACACTTTTTATTAACAAAACACCCCTGGGCTCTTGGTCTATAAAGATTTGTAAAAAGAACAAAAAATCAAAACAAATAAAAAACAAAAAAAAGTTAAAATCTTATTTTTTGAATTCAGTTTTTAACGTTGATAAACATAAAGGGGATAATAATTTAAATCATAAAATATTATTCCTTCTTGTAAATTTACTAAGTTATAAATGATAATTTAAAAAACAAACGTGGTGCTTTTATGGCTGTATGATCAACAGGTCAATGCCAATAATAATAATAAAAAAACTTCCTTGTCTTAAACAAGATTAGAATAACATTAAATATGTACAATTAATTACTACTCAACAATAAAGAAGTAAATTTTACTGGACGTGTTTATGTAGCGGTGGGGGTTGGCGACATCTTTTTACATTGTGAGGGCCTGATAAGTTCCTTCCACTTTTATAAGTTCCTTGGTTCGGACAAAACTTTTATCCAATAAAGTGTTTGCAAGAGACGCAAGCATACATGCTTAATCAACCCATATATTGTTATAGGGCAACAATTACTGGATGACCAGCCCGAGAAAATTTTACATTGACCCTAATGTGCAGTTTAAACATAATTTTTAATGCTCCGCTTTATTTTAATAAATAATTTGTTCTCTTCAAGTTTATATTCATTGACAGAGTTTGGATAAGGTTAGATTTTGGATACTTAAGTGTTGTACTATCTTTAATATTTATTTTAATGGACATGTAGTACGTTGAATTTGACTGGTTAAAATTGTATAAAATAGTCTTTCGTCTCATTCTAATAGGATGTATGAAAGCAACGCATTTAGTCTCTCTATATATGAATCCACCAGAAATATAATATTGATTTAAATAGAGATTTCTTTAGATGCTTGTGGGTCCCATAACTAAAGCATCTCTTGATACTGTCCGACATCTTGAATATAGGAAAGAAGAAGAAGAAAAACACGTCTATATGTAAATTTGATGTGGAGTGTTGAGTGTATAAATAAATATAAGGATTTCCTTCTTCAGGTTTGAGTTTTCTACAGATTTTCTCAAGATTAAAGGATAAGATGCTGGACCAAGGATACTATGTTATTTCAAGAGTTGTCTACACAACAATACTATTATGATAAACGTTATCTCCCCGCATTTAAAAACCTTTGCTTGCTTCTTAATTATCTACCCATCGGCAACGCTTCATAAAAGCCATTCCACTAAAACCAGGATTCCACTAAAACCGGGTTTCCACTAAAACCAGGATTCCACTAAAACCGGGTTTCCACTAAAACCTGGATTTCACTAAAACTGGGGTATCTACTACTCGTTTTAAAAAGATACATTTTTTTTAAAAGCTTATAATGTCATTTGATAAAAATTGAATTAATTTTGATAATGATATAAAAGGTAGCACCTATGTTAGACTGTGAATCCCGCAGGGGTGTTTTGATGGGCCAAGACACATTATGCCAACCTTTTTTTATTGTCATAAATAATATAGTGCTACAACTTTTAAGATGAAGTTTGCTACTGTTTTTGTAAAAGCTAAAATTAAGATGGAAGCAGAAACTGTAGATAAAATAATTTCATTTCCAAGGGAAAGTAGAAAAGTTTGGCTTTTCATGAAAAGTCGGGTCAGGTACTGAGATAATATCCTTCACTAATTTAAATAAATAATTAACCTTATTCTGACAAAGAGAATAATTGAAATTTGTACTCAGACTTCGCTTTTTTACACAACAAAAACTAACGGTCCGAACATCAAGCCGTCTTGCCATCCGGTCTCAAGATTACATTTAAGAAAATTATAAAACAATTAGGCCCTAAATAAAATCAAATTCATATGGGATGAACTGCGCAGGATTCCTAGATTAATTTCACGATAGTTTGAAAATTCTGGTGTTGACCCTGTCAAGATAAATAGCTGAGTACGACGTTTCGGTTCCGCTGTTTCAGGCATCTTCAGGGATGCAATAATAGTGTTCTACAACAAGATGAGTCTTAATTTTTAAAGCACTGAGTTTACATAAATAATGTCCTACATCCCTGAAGACGCCTCCCAGTGATGTGACTGAAAGACAGGAAACAGCATTACATTTACCTTCATGTTATCAATATAGATTACTTATTCCTAGGGAGGAAATATAACCTCTGGCTGCAATATCCCAGTAGAAATTAAGTCCCTCATGAGCGACAAGCCGTAGCACAGTATAAAGATAAAACTATGATAATGTATTCAGTGTAAACATAGATATATTATTTCAGAGATAAAAAATATATAAAATACATTATATGGTCTCGGATATATCCCTTATACCCTGACTTTCCACCAAGCTGGGGAAATATATGGAAATTTCAAACAAGAGGGTTTGCCTACGACAACACAGGAAAAATGTCACACAAGCGGCTTCCCTCGATTTTTAAAATTCACCTCTAAATTTATACGAGATATTAAATTTTTTGTTTATTTATGGTCTAATTTATAATTGTACGGACTGACCAAGAACTGGGAAAGTAAAACAACTCTGATATCCGTCTAGTAAAATGAACTTTTAATCAAATAGATACCTGTGATATTGTCGCTTCGTAAAGTCAGCTCTTAATAAAATGGAAACCTGGCAAAATTGTTTACATTATTTTATTTTAACTGACATATCTGTCGAAATCTTAAATAGATAGACAAAAACGACAGACTGTACAGACTTGGGTAGTGCTTGGAACTACGACTATACACGAAGCAAGTCAACACGTTTTCTTAGCATTATAACTTTACGAAAGACATCTAGACCAGTACAAAGACGCGTCATAATTAAACCTTTTGGCCTGGGAGTCCACTGCCCGCAATTTATTTTGCAATGCAATATTCATCTTTTGCTTAACCATCAATATAAGTCCATTTATACCTCAAAACGTTTGTGTATGAACAGATGACTAAAATGGGAGGGAGGGGGAACGGAGGGTTGATTTAATTTGGCTTACTAATTCAAAAATAAATTTAAGAACATAATTTATTTATTATTATTTATTATTTACACACACACACACACACACACACACACACACAATATTATATATTATATATATATATATATATATATATATATATATATAATATATATAATTTCACTTTGCATTACTTCCTCTCAGCTTAACAGCAATGCCTGTTCTGGCTTGAGTTCGAATACTAGCCAGCACAGTATCTGTTTTAAACCTTCTAAACCTTCGCTAAGGCGCTAAAGTAGTTGGCGCATATATATATGCGCCAACTACTTTAGCGCGTTGGTGAAGGTTTAGAGCACTATTAGCTCACAATATGCCGCAGAAGCAAGTAAAACAGATTCCGTTTTGGCCAGTATTCGAACTCACGCCAGAACAGGCATTGCTGTTAAGCTGAGAGGAAGTAATGCAAATAAGTGCTTTAAACATTCGGCAATTTTTGTAATAATTTTGTAATAATTTTAATATGAATTTATTTAATAAAAGGTATTTAAAAAAAATCTAAGCATTCAATAGTAAACATTATTATAAAATTCATTAGTCTTGTATTGCAAGATATTATCCTATAATTGTAAATTACCATAATTAAAACGGATGGTTGGGCTGGCCGGCATCAAGTAACATGTAGCTCAGCGGTACCGCCCCCATTCCCCCGGCTTTTATTTGCCGGACTCGGTCTCCCCGCCCTCACTTATCATTAAATGCATTATGATGCGACTGAAACTGCAGAATGGAAACAAAACCCAAACTTCATTTGAATACCTAGTGATTATCATTTACAAACACAAAGACATATTATAGTCAAGTATTACGCCTCGGCCTCAGCCTATACAAGATAAAATGAGCTTACATTGACTGAGTGTACTATATGACCTAATGCCATGCATATTAAATATTTCTTATAAACCAAAATTCAATACTAGACGAGAGAGTAAATCAAATACTTCGTCAGTGAACTCATAAAACTATGAGTGTATGAGCACCTGTACAAACTCTCCGCGGCAGAGTGGAGCGAAGTAATTTGATAAATTCATTAATATTACAGGCAGCGTTACCATAAAGGTGCATTCACAATACTGCGGTAGTGATGCGTCCGTCCGTTGCGTGCGTTGAAAGCTCAAATTCCAACCTATCCAATCTATGCTACCGCGTTCTTAAACAGTTTGCGGTAGCGTTGCGGAAAATGGAAATTTTCGCAAACCGACTGAACCCGCACAAATGATACAGTGATTAGGATTTGATTGATTAAGAAACATCTTAGAAACCTGACGCAAAAAAAACCTTACCGTTTTCAAAGTTTTGGAATTTTTCTTACCCCCTCTTTCGATTTAGAGAAGAATACTTTTTTTTGTTTGGGTTTTGATTCTTGCTGTGCTTAAAGTCCTTTTATTCTTCATCATTTTAATAAAAGAGTTATGTTTTGATCAAAAAATAAATATAATCTTGTTATTAAAACACAATATTGTTATTTTATTACTTTTATTTGTGCTGTGTCATTTTAAAGTGTTTAATTTTTCCTTTTAGTTTCTATTAGTCCAAAGTTGTTTTCTATTTATTTTTTTTATTCTTAAATCAAATTTTTTTCTTAATATTCTTGGTGTTCGTCAATTTGAATTGCATAGTAATATTATCTTGATCAGTTTATTTTATCTTAATGTAATTGTTCTGAAATGTTATACATTATTTATATTCTCTTGGTTTCACTGCCTAAATAGTACTTGATAGTACTTAACAAGTAGATCCAGGGGTTAATGTTTTTTTAAAAAAACAAGACGATTTTATTTATTACATTTTATAACAAATACATTACAATATAATAAACTAAACAAGATAATACTTTGCCGTTTGATCGGGTTGGCTACTTAAGAAATATTTAAACTTAGACCATATGAAATTTTAAATAAGAAAAAATAATTTGAACAAAAAGAAAATTATCATTTAGTGTGAAAGTTCCCATTATCAACAGATATGATTAAATACATTAAATATTGGATATATGAAAAAATTAAAATGGAATTTAAAAAGAAACAGCTCGTCCAAAACAACCTTTTCTTCTTCGTCTTATTTATCTACAGATAAATAATACGCTACAGCGTGATTATTGTGGAATCACCATTTTCCGCATCGCAATGACCGCTACGCAAACAACGGACGGACGCAACGCTACCGCAGTATTATGAATGCACCTTAAAGCGAGAAATCAGGACACCAATAATTTAGGATTCTGAAAGTGCTAAAACGTGGAAATTTAAATAGCAAATATGGTCACATTAAATTTTGAATAATAAGGAATAATGATTTACGGAATTAGGATCCGGTCCATACCGGAAATGTTCACATGAACTGTTCTCCCTCATTTTCAAGTAATTACAATGATCACTGCATTCCGGCTAAATCATAGCTCAGCATAACTCGACTACTAGCAGGTTTAGGTATGAATACTTCCTAATTCATCATAACCGATCGCGAAATAATGTAATCTAACCTAGTAATATTTCAGAAATAAACTTCATATGCTTTTAATTTTTCAAATTTTCAAATAAGATGAAAGTAATGAGGTTGTCGACATGTAAGCAGAGGGAAGGTACTTAGCTAAGCCTCTCTTCAGACACTTAGTTCTAAACGTAGTAGCTGCTGCTGGTTTAGAGAGTAATTAGAGAGACCATGAGAAGTCATTAGAGAGCAGTATCATTGCAGAATACTAAACAACCTAAATGAGCTCTACATCTTCCCCAGTATTACCAACCTCTGTCTTTATGGAGATAAAGTTTTCCTCATAAATTCTTTATACAGCCTTTGACTTACATGTTTATTAAAACACAAGAGGCCTTGGACCTCTCGTCTGCTGCGTGGGCGCAAGGAGCCGCTTAGCGGTCCCCTTATTTGACAAGTATGTCAATCCGATTTTTTCTTAATATATCCGTATATATTTAATAACCTTAGCAGTAGCGTCACAACTTGTTATTTAATTTCAATTTTTTTACAGAAAACGCGCATAGGTATTTCTCCTATGGATAACATACTACACAGCACAGCATTATTTGCGCTTATTCCAAGCTTAGTTTATGCTACATTTTAGCGCAATTTCTTTGAAAAATTAATATCAAGTTGTGAGGCTACTGCGTCACAACTTGTTACTAAATATATAACAAAAATTAAGCAAAATTAGATTTTTAAGCTAGACAGCGCGCTTTTCAAAAAGGATTCCCCCGGCTTGCGGCTCCGCACCAGAATATTGCGCATGGAAATAGTTGGCAATATTTTGTTGTTGTTGGAAGTTCTTTAATACAAACTAATTTGAATACAAAGTCTTAATATTCGTAAAGTAAAATTAGGAGGAGGAGGAGGGGGGGGGTGAAATTGAGACTCGCAAAGCGGGATAATGACGTCACGCATCTTATTTTCTTTATCGAGTCGTTAGAGAGAATGATGTCGCTGGGTGGCTAAGTTTTTTGTTTCACTTTGCTACCAGAATATAAATGACGGAATAATTGAAACTTATTCCGATGATCAGCTATTTCTAAACATTGCTCTCGATATTATTCTTTATATTCTTTCCTATGTAGTTCTAGAGCAACCCAAGACTTTGTTAACTATTCACGTCCGAATTGAAAAATGGAGCAAAATAAGTTTTCTGCAGGGTTTGAGGAAAGCGGGGCCAACACTCCTTTACTCCGCCCATGACACTCATTAAACAAATTTCATAAAAACACTCAATAAATGCTCTTTTCAAAGTAAGCACGGCAAACATTTCCCACTGTCTCACTGTATTCATATTATAAGTTATGTAAATGTTTTCGGAAATTTTAAACCTGTATTTTCTTAACAATTTGACAGGGAAATGTTCTAGTTTTGTTAAATTGACGATACAAAATTTATTGTTACGTTACTGTCCCTACTGTGATCTGTTTGAGGTGCTGAATAATTTAACTGACTTTATTTGGCGACTCTAGTGCCTAGCCATGACTGTTTAACTGTTTTTGCTAAGCTTGCATATTATTTTCAAATCAAGCAGCTAAATATAATAGACCAAGAGCCCAGGGGTGTTTTGTTAATAAAAAATGTAATGGCTGGAAACGGGTTTAATTTTTCGTAAATACCTTCCTGAACAAGGATCTGCAATTCTGCCGACTCGTATCGGATGGGTGTCCCAGGCAGAACGCTCTTTAGGGGTCAAAGGTTCTGCCTGGGACACCCATCCGATACGAGTCGGCAGAATTGCAGATCCTTGTTCAGGAAGGTATTTACGAAAAATTGAGACCGGTTCCAGTCATTACACTTTTTATTATAAAACACCCCTGGGCTCTTGGTCTATAAGACTAAGCATCCTGATGTTTTTTATATAACATCTCGAGCTGTTTCGCGACACACTGTTTAATATCTCACATCTCGAGATTTGTGCATGTCACAGATGTGGTTCAAGTTTTTATGTACTCAAAACAATTTAAACTAATTAAAAACTAAACTAAAAATAATTTTTCGCAAAAAAATATATTGCAATTCGTTTTTAAAATTTTTAAACAGCAGCCATTTTAAGAAACTATATTGCCATTTAAATTTTTTTAAAACTTTAATATTTATATGAAAACACAATTATTCTGTAACTTTGCAAAGGACATTAGTCCGGAAATGTTGTATATAAATTGAACTCAATAAGGCAAAATCCATTCGTCATGACATATTTTGTTCAATATGGATCCAAATCAGTTATCCTCTCGTAGGATTTGATTTTGGTACCAAGATCCATGTAACTCAGATGAGCCGATTGGTTCATATCATGCTTACAAGAAACTTACTCTAACTTGCATACATGTGTACACATATATGTACGCATAACGCACGCACACATATCCGAGTTTCCGAATCTGCAGGTGCTGAATCTGTAAGTGTAATTATTAGTGACAGCAGTGCTTCTCTTCTTATTATATGAGATAGAGAATCAATGTTACCTGAGTGTAGAATCTCGGGGAGGGTGTTTCAAAGGAATGGGCAGCAGATAGCGCTATATGAAGTGTTATCAGAGTTGCGGCAAGTGCAAGCGACATTGCTGGTGATAATGCTAAAGCAGCGTGACAAGCTATCAACAGGGGAAACAGTGGCAGCACAGCAAGCGATGATCCAGGTGCCAACAGAAACAGCGCTAGTGATAAGATTAGCATGCCGGCTAGGCATGCTATAGGGGACGAACCAGCCTGGTGGCAGCGTGCTAGAATTATCAGTGGTATTAGCATCAACACTAAGCATGCTAGCACAGCACCTGATAACCAGCTTAAATCAACCTAAAACAAACAAAATTTACACGATGCAAATAATAAAGCGTTCTGAGACAGTTGACGTTTCCCCTTAACGCTGACTTGCTTCTTATTCCACCCAGAAATTTTACTTTTAACTCTAGTTACCCATCATTTAGGATCCTAATGTTATAATATCTTCATCCCTAACTAAGACAAAATAAACAGCAAAACGTAGAATTAAGCTTTGCAATATAATATTCATCAAACATTAAAAAACTCTGAGGAAAGTTTAATATTTTAAATAACATCATCAAATCGACCAAAAATAAAGTGTTCTTAGCCTTTAAAATCTCGAGATCAACGCTAGCCACAAATGTGGTTGGCACTGAACACTTTCAAATATCTGAATATATTATTTTTTTAGAAAAAATAATTTTCAAATTTTCGGAATACAAAATGACCATTATTTTAAGACGCCATGATTTTGTGGAATTATCCACAAAATTTAATCTTACGTAAATCTACGTACATTTTTTACGATTTTTCGGTTAAGCCGTTTGTTCTGAGCTATAAATACAAGTTTGATATACTAACTCTATTTTCTAATATAAAAATAATGTCCGTTTCGAGCCTTGCGACACATCAGGGAAAATCCCTGCGAGTTCAACCTTAGTTGTAAGGGGCAACCATTACGCTCACAGTATAATCTAAAGTTGGCAATACATTATTTGACGAAGTCTTATATATAAACTGAGAGCGTTACCAAGGCTGCGAACCTCAGACCTCCGTGGTGTCAAAGGTTAGTGCTCCCAATATTATCATCATCCTAGACAATCCCTGAGGCTATCTCTCAGGGATTGTCTAGGGGAGAGCCTCTCAGGTGTAGTCATAACCATTACTCTCATAGTGTTAAATAATAGTAAAGTTAATTTATTTAAACATAAATTTACTCAAAATGAGAGCGTAACATAGGATACGAACCCGTGGTATTAGTCTACGCTATAACTATCTTAGGAGGTGTTTGCTCTTAACCTTTTTTTCTCTATAGACGTAAAATTTCTATCTATCCTTGCAAACTTAATTCATACAGTTGGCACCAGTTGGCATCCGTTGGTTGGCATATGTTGGCAGTTGGCACCGGCTAATATAATCTTATCCTATCTTTTTACAATAGGTATAAAATACAATACTTATAGATGTAAAAACAGTATTTTTGCTTACAGTCGCTTCGCTCGCATTATAGGATATTCAATTTATGAATTCTAGCTTTTAATTTTTAATAAAATGTCACGGATTTTTTTATTTTATTTGTTATAATAATTTTTTTTATTCGCAAACAAAAATCCCTTTCCACAAAAAATGAATAACAACGCCACTTAAATAAGAAATACAAATTTCCAATTAAGAAAACTACAGCTCCGGCGCCAAAAGACAACATAGAGAAATGTCCGAGAGATAAGAAGGAGATATGGCAAGATTAAAGATAAGGTGATTCACTGCTTTCTAATCCTAAAGTAAAAAATATCACAAGATAAATCGCAATCACTCAGATAAATACCCTATATATGGTTCTTGTTGCCAGTATAGATTTAATTCGAACACGGTTTTAAAATATGATTGTCTTGAAAGTTTTATACTAATTTGTAAAACTTATATTGGGAGGATCCTCCTGTACGATGTCAAACCCATGTAACCTTACAGAGTTCCTTAGACATTCTCTTTAGTGCTTTATTACTTCAAAGTGGTTCTTCAAATTAATTTGTAATTATTTTCGTTTTGAATTAGTGATCGAATCAATAAAATAAACTATTAGTATTTATTGATTTTTTTAAGTGTTTATGGATAATGGTTAGAGTTGTTTTGTGAGATCATTATTAAGTATAAATTAAATGTTAAATGTGATGTCGAGTATAATAATGGAACATCTGTTTACGGTTTTAATGACACTTCTCTGTGCGCCATATAGTGAACCTTTGGATGACCGAACGGGTTTCCTGGCAAATATTAACATTAATTCTACAATGAAATCAACAATCAGCTTAGACGAGCCAGTTGTAGCAGCTACAACGTATAATATATTTGATGGCCCATTGGAAGAAGAAACAACAATAAAAACAATTGACATAACAAAGGGAAGTAATATTGAAACAACATTTATAAGTGAAACACAGACAACAACTATGGACAGAACAAAGCTAACTCCAACTGACCTCAAACCAACGGGAAAACCAACAAATATATCTAATGTTTGGGAATCCTTGTCGGAAAAAAATACCAGCACAACTAAAATATTAGGTAATTTGCAACAATTAATTGAAAAAATAACCTATAATCAACAATTATTGTTGACTCAAAATAGAACAAATGATCAACAATGGATACCTAATAATAGAACAAATGATCAACAATGGATACCTAATAATAGGACTAATGATCAACAATGGATACTTAATAATAAAACAAATGATCAAAAATGGATACCTAATAATAGAACAAATGATCAACAATGGATACCTAATAATAGAACAAATTATCAACAATGGATACCTAATAATAAAACAAATGATCAACAATGGATACTTAATAATAAAACAAATGACCAACAATGGATACTTAATAATAAAACAAATGATCAACAACCTAGTAATAGAATAATTGAAAAACAACCAAAAGGAAAAAGAAATAACTTAAAGCACTTAATAACAATGATATCACGGGTATTAAATGCAACTGATAGAAATCAAACAAACAATACTGCTCTTCATAAATATCAACAAATTAACCTAACAAGAGACGAATCAACACAATTAATAAGCAATATAATTAACAAAGAGTTAACTAAACATAGGTTACATAATGTCAGGTTAGCTGGAACCGCGTCTAGCGAGCCCGAAGCTGGTTCGTCAGTCAGACTCGACACTGTCCATTTAAATTCGCAGATGATGTTTCCTACGCGATATGATTATTATTGTATAATTATTATTATTTGCTTAGTTAGTTTGAAGTGTTTAATCATTTATCATTTTTGTTTTAAGAAGAAAGAAAAATTAAATTTAAGAACTTTTAATTATAATTTGTAAAATACATATACATAGACCATTAAGAGTAATGGACTGTGAAACCATTCTTTACAGACTCTCATATACCTTCCCTATCTATCCAAATTCACCCCGAGCACCGCATCCGTCCTCGCCTCATCCTTTTACCTTACCTGAGCATTCCTCTTATATTTTTACTTTCCTTCGCCTTCTACCGTAGGTATAAGAAAAAGTATTGTGATCCCCCTAATAAACCTAAACTCTTTGATAATTAGGATTAATTATCCTAATTATCTGTTTCAGGCACTTTGAATGACCTGTCTATGTGTGTCAATGTCACGCATAACTTCCGCTATGTTTATGCTACAGAGTTAAAACTAGGCACAAATATCAGACTATACGTCTATGTTTGCACTGCCAGGAATTTTTTTTTTCAGACTACAATAAATTATTTTGCTGAGTCATCAAACATTTAAAAAATTCGTTAAAAATCAGAATATTAACTGATCGAGTGGAACCTTAACACAAACAGACATCTATAGGTGATGAATCGATTCACCAGCTATCCACCCAGGTTTGGGTTTGTCGGGACTATCTACATCTAGTAATAGATGTGGTTTAGCCCTGGACAGAATTATTCGATACAGAGACATCGCTACATAAAACATTATTGCTGTCGCACTTAAATACAATATGAAACCCTTTTGTTGTTTATCATCCTTTGGAACTTGACTTTAATATCGGTCGCCATGTTGAAATTTTAAACGAGCTATTAATTTAAAAATTTTAAACATATTTTCTGATACAGAAACTAGCAGTAGAAATTCCATATCTATACAATTTTTAGATTGTTGGATATTTGTCAATGCATATATTTATTGGTGTGACACTTAAATTATATGGAAAAAGTTTGTTTACATCTGTTAAAAACATGACCGCATAAAATATAATTTAAAAATCGCCAATCCAATAAACGGTGGCACATTTCTTGGTACCCTAAGATATGGTCGATAATCAACAAATGTCGAGTATGGTGTCCCTTCTGTTGTTTATCACTGTTTTGTCGTTTTCAGTGGTCGTATCAACTCCGGGTTGGTTTTATTTGATTCAGCACTCAAAAAATATAATTACTAAAATATTCCCGGCGGAAAATTATAATCTTGAATTGTATCGATATTTTAAAAATTTATCGGACTCTGCAAACCAGGTCAATGACGACACAACTACCTGGTCTGGCTGTTTTTTTGCCAAGTTTAATAAATGCCAAAGTTATATAAGTGCATGTATTTTATAGATTAAAATAGACAAATATAAATTTCTTTCTTAGGTTATATAATAGGCTAGGTTAGGAGTAAGGTTATATTAGCAAGACGAGTTGCAAGAATTATGTATGTTCCCTCACGACGTAGAGGAGTCAATGCGGCAAAACTCCATGGACTGAAATCTCTCCTTTGATAGAGTTTTATTAACTTCATGGAAGAGATTGCCACCTATAAAAATATGAAAAGAAATATAGCTGAGGAATTTCACAATTTGCTTTTAGAAAATTTATAGAATTTTTTTCACTTAGAATTTTCTTTTGAATTTTGCATCGTAAGAAAAGCACAGCGTTTGTATGAAAAATTTTTGCTCAAACCATCATCGACCCACAGGGTGATAGAATTTTCCAACGAAAGATTCGCAGTATAAAGGTACCGTGTTGAGTCTACAGTGATCACATCAGATATATTTGATTTGATTCCATCTATGTCACAAGCAAGGTCACAAACTTGAATTATATTGTAACAGCTTTACAGCAAGTGAGGTCACAAACTTGTATTATTTTGTAACAGTATCACAACAAGTGAGGTCACAAATTTCAATTAAATTGTATCAGTGTCACAACAGGGGAAGTTACAAACTTGTATTATACCGTAACAGTAGCACAACAAGTGAGGGTCAAAATCTTGTATTTTATTGAAACAGTGTCACAACAAGTGAGGTCACAAAATTGTATTATATTGTAACAGTGCTACAACCAACGAGATCTAATAATTTCTGAGATACACCTATTCGAGTTTTTTTAAATACAAATACAAAATATTTGTATTTATGATATATACGAGTACATAGTATTTGATCATATTGTCAATAATAATTTAAATATTTTATCCTTCTAAAAAGTAGGGGCTGCTCCCCTGACTACTAAAATTAATAGTCGTAATAATGTAATATAAAACATATAGATAAATAAAATTTATATAAATTTATAGATGAATTGTGAAGAAATCTTTTAATTTTCAGATTTTCTATTAAAATTTTAACTTTATTATAAAAAGTCTGGGTCAAGTTCAGTGAAAGCTAAGGGAAGATGGTTTTAAAGGTGAATACCAACTTGTTCTATATGGTTTCTTTCTGTCTTATAGAGCCTTAGTTTGTTTGTAGTAAGTTTGGTCTTATGTCTGGTATGGTAGTCATGTACGTCTGTATGTCGGTTTAAGTCATCTTTAATGCTGTGGATGTAAGTCAGGTATTGTAAACAAGCTAATAAGTACATAGTCAGGATCTCATTTTCTTTAAAAACTTTTCTACAACTAACTCTTTGAGATAATTTATAAATGATCCTAATTGCTTTCTTTTGTAATAAAAATATTTGGTTTGCATTAGTGGCATTACACCACACTAATGTACCGTATGATAGGTGGCTATGGAAATAAGATTAATAAATAGATTTTAAGAATTCCAATGATAAATCAAAAGAAGTCCTTCTGAGCATATAAATAAATGCTAAATAATAAATAATAATAATAATAAATTTATAATAATAATAATAATATCAAGTACTTGTTGTAGAATTGGTTGTAAAGACGTCTAACCACTGCTGTATTTGCTATTTATTAGAGGTCTCATTTTATTTAAGTCCTCAAATTTATATCGTATTTCCAGATTTCTAATTTTTCCCTTAAGTTAGACTATGCTCATCACTTTCCATAGGTTGGTAGTAGGTACCAATGATTTAATGTCACTTAAAAAATGAGTTGCTCAAACAAAGTTTTTTAACGATTTTTCATTGGAAAAATTCGCTATTGAGTTTTATAAAAATGTCAAAATAGGAAAAAAACGTCGACAAATTGCTCAAGTGGATGGATCCGACCTTTGTATATAAGAATAACATATGTCTTGGAGCGAGTCCAGGGAGAGAGGGTAGTTCCGTATTGTATTTATAATTATGTTTTTCATTCACAATATTTAGGCTTCAGACGACACGGCAACTGACCCCACGTGACTCCAACCTAATGTACTACTTAACCTCCCTACTTTGTACTAATTTATACAAATATTAATAAATAGTCATAAAAAATGAAAAATCGGGTACGGGGTGCCTCGTAACTTTCCAAGGCCCCTTACAAGTCGCTAAATGCAACCTGCAACACGTCTTCGGACTCGCTTCGCTTGTCCTCCTTCGCTTAGCTTCGCTTGTCCTTACATAGTAAATAATATACATCCGTTTCTTCCCGATTTTGAATCATTGGATATATAATGAAACTTTGGAAAATTCTAGCGAAGTTTCAAAAAAATAATTAGCTTATGAAATTGTGATCATAGAGGGATCAGAGAGCTAGATTTTTTGGAAGAGGGGTCTCCCTGATCAAGCATGTATGTATGCGCTTTAACCTTTATAGATAACTGACTAAGCTTAAAGATAAGTATAAAGTAACTAAGCTTTAAACTAGTGAAAATGATAGTGCGTACTTCTAATTTTAGAGGCATAGTTTTGTATAACCAACTGGATAATTATGCGCATTTCCTTTGAAAAATACAGAAAAAACGAGTTACGAGCAGTGCTTGACAATTGAGTTACCAGCGCGCCGGAATTATTTATTTAGTAGTTGTAAACTTATGTAATGTAAAAAACTATAAAAATTATAATTTCAACTAGAATTGTTGTTAAGCACGGAAGCACGCATACAAAGGAAATTCGCCCGACATGCGGACCACCGCGTTAGAAATATTTACAACCTTAGATGAAAAATAATTGATTTTTCTTTAGAAATAAGTGTTATGAATGCTTCATATTGAATCCAAAAATATGGTATCAATATTTAAAAAAAAATTGTTAACATATTTGATGAATAATTGAGAACTATGTCTTTTTATATAACACAGCCATTATATTTAAGGTTCACATACATTATTTTAAGGTTAAAAATAATGTATAATAACATGATCAGGTCTTTGATGTGGTTTATGTTGCTAAGCCACTATTTATAATATCAGATACAATATTTATGAGTTCGGATTAAAATATTACAATTTTGACAGTTTTTTCTTCTATTATGAAATATAACATACCCTTATCCCAAATTTCAAGTTTCTAAGACTATCAGGAGTGTCTTAGAATTATGATGAGTCAGTCAGTCAGTAATTTAGGGTCGAAATTAGTCCATTTCAAAGATGAATACCTCAAATGCAAGCTATAATTTGAAAAGTAATATTGTTCTGATATAATAATTGTAACGAGCCAAACTGTATCGGATCATCGAGTCAGACACAAGGGGGAAATGCTTCAATGGCTACAAAATAAGTGGATCCGTCAGTGCCAGCCTTGGATAAGACTTGTAACTCATAAAGTAAAACTTTGCTGGGGCACTTCTGTGATCCCCGATCAAAACTTGTTCTAAATTTGACTCATCTTGCTTTGGACAACAATGGCCTTTCTAACCGAATCAAGTTTTAAAAATGTTTGAGAGAAAAGTTTTTGTCGTCTGGAAGTGCTTTCTCTGAGGAGGGGTGGAGAGGTGGGGAGGGGAGGCAGAGCTTAAATCTGGTGGATTTCATCCTCCCCCCCCCCGGAGAGTAATCTAGTACAGCCAGAGGGTTGGAATAGAAGGGGCCATACAATGACCCCCTGAGGCACACCGCCCTTTAGAGTTGAAGTGAATTTAGACCCTCCAAGTGATATCCCCTCAGAGTTAAGTTATTTACTTGATTAATGGATCCAAGGGACATCGAAACCATTTTTGCCCTTTTTCCCACACATTTGCCTTCGGACTATTTTTGTCCTCCGTGGAAAGTTGGCATTAAAGTTAGAAACTTCTTGAACTGGTTAATCCCACAATAAATTATATAATTTCCTTAATTTTAAATATAATATAATATAAACCGGAAAAGCAGGGACCCTTTGTAGAAGCGGCTAAATTGTTTTTTGTATTTAAAGAAAGTAGCAAGTGAAATGGTTACCGTCGGCTTTTTTGTAAACAGGAATGATTAACATTTTGATTATTTTAGTGTATTTACAATACACGTAACTGCATGTACAGTACAGTGGCACTGTACATGTAGTAGCAGTACATGTTGCACGGCTACATTAAGTATAAAATATTTGAAATACAAAAATAGACAAGATGAGAAGTAACAAGGAAACTTTTTGGAAAATCCAGTCTTGTATACAAATGACAGTCTTGCCAAAAATGAAACCCTCGTCAATATTTCCCAAACGACCCTGAAATCTAGGGTGCAACTGAGACCTAATTTGTGCCTCAGAACTGTAAAAGATCCGTGTAAACCCTAGTTTTAAAGAAAAATCATAGAGAATACGAACTATAAAGAAAGGAAAATTTAAAATTAATGGAAAGACGGCAACATATAGCTGGATAGTTTTATCTATATTTTACTAACTGATACATAAGATAAACCACAAAACTATTTTACTATACTATTCTCCACTCTTGACATGACTATACTATATTCATATCTACAGTATTATACTGTACTTATATCACTGCACTATACGGTAGTCACATTAACTCTAGTATACTGACATAACTCGTATATACTATACTATACCATTAGTATACAATACTTACATCTATGTTGGCAAGGACAGCGAGGAGTAGGAGGCTGGCAGATATGAGAGCGTGGATCAGCAGGCTTAGGAACAATGATGTTTTTAACCTCTGACAGTATCTGCGGTACAGCTCATCTAACTCCATACTATCCTCTGAAAATAGAAACAACAACAACAACATTACACTTTGATCTTAGCCGAAAGCCCCTAATTTAAAGAGTAACAAATAGAAAATGACCGAGTCCGGTAGCTCAGTGGTAGAGCGCTCGCCTTTCGACCTGGAGGTCGAGGGTTCAAATCCAGCCGGGGGAGGACCTCAATATGAGGTTATCCTTGTACCGTACACTCGGGAGGTCTTGAATTCAAGGCCGGCCAACCCAGCCAAGGTTTTACGTGGTTTCCTTGGCTACTAATACGCAAATGCGGGGTTGGATCTAGTTTCATCAGAGACAAGTCTGGATCCACGTTTCCGTTGTCTCTAGCTCACGAAAAGTTAATGTTCTGCGGGCTGGGGGAGATGAAGGTCGGAAAGATATACTGAGCCTTTGTATGTCCGAAACTTAGTCAGTGAAAGTGATGGCGGCGACACGAGTAACGTAAGTGACTAGGAACAAAGTGCTCGGTTCTTGAAGACAGACGTCTCCTAATAGCACTGCGGAGCTTTGACTTTCAGGTCAGGGCTATAGAATGAGTTTGTGCACACTGACATCTGGGTGCTAGAGTTCTTTGTCGGATGGCGCTGGACTGGCCAGAGCGGTGAGCCTAGCTAGAGTCTGGTGATGCTAGTGGAACTGATGGGATTGGTGAAACTGGAAGTACGAGGTCAAGTGAGACTAATGTGATCAGAGGAGCTAGTAAGACTAGATGAAACAAGCACACAGTGAACTAGTAGTCGGCGCTAGCCAGAACGGTGAGCCTAGTGAGTCTAGCTGGTCTAGATGAACTAGGCAAACTGTGAACTAGTCGCGGGCACTAGCCAGAACAGTGAGTTTGGATTGAGTCTGGTTGGGCTGGATGAACTAGACAACACTGTAAACCAGTTACATGTGCTGCCATGTACGGAGGGGGTGCTTCCTAGATGATTGGATGTGCACAGACTCAGGGGTTAATGTTGAGTGAGATTTGAGTGAGGGGAAAACGCTAAATGACCCTACGGTTAAAGCGTAAAAAAAAAAAAACAACAACAACATTATACCAACAAGCTTATAGCAAGACTATTGACTGAGTGATTGAGCATTTGCCCTGTAACCTGAATGTTCAGGGTTCACTTCCAGCAGGGGAAGGATTTATATTTGGTTATCCCATACCTTATACACTCCGGTCCAATTCAAGCCTCACCAACCCGCCCAACATATTCATTAAATTTATTCACCATTTCCGCCCTACAAATTATACCTGCGCTCTGATTTTGAAATACAAATACGCGATCATTTCCGGAGTCATATGCGGAGTCATACATCAGTCTAGCACAGTCATACATCAGTCTTGCGCAGTCATACATCAGTCTAGCACAGTCATACATCTTCCAGTCATCATACAACAGTCATTACATCAGTCTAGGCACAGTACATCAGTCTCGGAGTCATACATCATCAGCACAGTCATAAGTCATCAGTCTTGCGCAGTCATACATCAGTCTAACACAGTCATACATCAGTCTAGCACAGTCATACATCAGTCTTGGACTTGACGTTCGCTCAGAGTTCGAGACTATTAGTGAGTTGATGCACTATATAGCGAGGCTATCAAGGTGAACTGTATTTTCTTGCTACATAACTCTATAACATGGTGCCGAGAAAAAGTAATAAGATAATAATACTGCGATAAAAACCATCAAGGAAACTATTAACCCTTAATTCCTTTTGATAGATTGCTTTCCCCAATTCTATCTCTATTGTTCTTTTCCTTTACAATTTTTCTCCGAAAGCATGATAAATAGGTCAGTTTTATCATTTTGAAAATACAAAAATTAATTACCTCGACACATTGTTAGAGTACCTCCCCCCCCCCCCCCCCCCTATCTACTCGGGTCCACTGTATTGTACTTAATAATAAATACATTATTGATGAAAAAATACAAAGGGGGAGGGGGGGGGGTTAAGCCTGCTGTCATTGTACTTATACTTTGATAAAAATACTTGTTATACTATTTTTGCAACACAACATTTTGAGTGCTTACAGCAGTTGAAAGAAGTCTTAATAATAAATCCTTTTAACGAATTACCTTTGGGAATAAAATTCGCTAATGGGATAGGCGTCATAGCGGAAGTTGAACCTCGGACCACGGCACAAATCCGTTTCAGAGGTCCCCAATGACAAAAACATACGTTTTGCGAGACTTTATATATATATATATATATATATATATATATATATATATATATATATATATATATATAATATTATATATATATATATATAATATATATATATAACACATTTTTTCTGTATTTTTCAAAGGAAATGAGCATAATTATCCAGTTGGTTGTACAAAACTATGCCTCTAAAATTAGTAGTACGCACTATTATTTGCACTAGTTTAAAGCTCAGTTACTTATCTTTAAGCTTAGTCAGTTATCTTTAAAGGTTTTAGCGCATTTCCTTTGAAGAATACAGACAAAATTAGTTACGAGCAGTGCTTGACAATTGAGTAACTGCTCAGGTTCTAAAGCATGAACCGAAATCTTAAGCAAGAAATGGGTTGTTAAGCACGGAAACACGCATTCTAAATGAAATTCGCCCGTCAGCGAACCACCGCGCCGGAATTATTTATTAGTAGTTGTAAACTTATATAATGTAAAAAACTATAAAATTATCTTTCCAGCTAGGATTGTTGTTAAGCAAGGAAACACGCATCCAAAGGAAATTCGCCCGACATGCGGACCACCGCGCCAGAATTATATATAATATTACTGAGTAATATACTTGCAATACTGAGCACATGTCTCCAGATACTATTACTATCTAGTCATGTTTTTCTTGTCTCCTGTTTATCTGTTATATTTTATTATGTATAATTATTAATAAAATTGTTTTTACTAGAATTTATTATATTTTTAGAATTAGGTTTGGATAACGATTCTAACTTAATTTTTGTAATCACGTGAGCTTTTGTCATAATTTTATCTCATTATGTTCACCCAAGCAAATAAATAATTATTTTAGTTCATTCTACGTCTGAAGTCTACTAAAGAGTAAAGATCTTCCTAAATTTAAATCTCTTTAATTTGCTATTACTGTAGGTAAAAGTTAGTGTTTTTAAAAAAGAAATTAGTGAAAATTGAAGGGAAATTTTTGTAGATTTTAGTGAAAAAAAAATAGATACAAAAACTGTTTAGAAAAAAAGTATTAACTTCAATTAAATTCTGTTAAAGAGAGTGAGGGTAAGAGACAGTCTGAGGGGTAGAATTACTTGCCTGTATGTTTTAACTCTTCCGAGTACATACAATAGATACTATATACTCACTTATTGCATATACTCATTACACAATACACTATTACATTGCTGTAGTAGCCTAATTATAATAATCTAAGAAATAAAAAATTACAAATTCTTTTAATGGCTCACTGTAATACGTGTCACTCACTGTGATACGTGTCAAGGGGAGATAGAAAATGATCCAATGGTAATTAAGTGCAGGGAAGTGAGCAAATCTACATTAGCTTGCACCAGAATATCTACATGTAGCTTGCACCAGAATATCTACATGTAGCTTGCACCAGAATATCTACATGTAGCTTGCACCAGAATCAAACCAGAGAACTTCATCAAAGTTGGAGCAGGGAGAGCTGTGTGCAAGTGAGATTTCTGTAAAGCTAACCCAAAAAAACTATTGGAAAAATAGCGACTCATCTCGAATACATGAATAAAAATATAAAGCAGATAAGTGAAGACAGCGGAAGGAAATAAAGTTCAAATGAGTGGTCAGTTAAATAATAACACCGAAATCATCGGACCAATAACAGATCACCAAACTACACAACATTTGCATCGTAAAGGATCTGATGAATCAAACACAGGAATTGAAAACTGAAATTTGAAATTTAAATGAAAACTATAACTTGAGACTGGGAGAAATGGAGCAAAGATCGAGATGATGAGAGTGCCGAAAACATACCAAGAAGACTGTAACGCTATTGTTTTGATAATAGCAGCGGAACTGGGAGTTACTCTGAAGGACGAACATATTCAGATACCTCACCGGAAGAACACAATCTATTATCGCTCAAGTAATAAGTAGAAAAATTAGAAGAAATTAATAAAAGCTTCAATAGAGAAGAAAATAAAAGCGAATCAAATCCATAGTAGCTTCCCGGAGAACATACCAATATACGATTTTGACCACTTGACTCCTGCGAATAAAGGCATGCTGTAAGAGGAGACCAGAGAGTGGCGTCTTTCGTTTCTGGACAGATGACGGACAAATACTTGCCAGAAAAAGAGACCACGAATGAGCAATAAGGGTCAGATCTTACTAAGAACTGGAGAAAATAAGAAACTCACTACACGAGGAGAAGGAAGAAGAAAAGCTAAAAGAAAGCCAGGAAAGCAGCTCAACTCAGGAGGAAGCAACTCAGTCCACAGCCACAGCAACCAACTAAACCTTTTAAACTTCACTTATTTTATTCTAGAGTATATTTATTTCAAATTTATTTATTTTCATTTTACTTATTATTTATTTACTTCTTATTTTGTTGTGTCTCTTGTATTGAATTTTTAATTTATCAACTTTGTTTTAATTAAAACTTTAGGTAATTTAATTAAAAAAATCACAAATAAGGTCACAAATATTTCAACACCAACACAGTTAAAATATTTGGGGCAGACAGTATTAGAGTAAAAATTAGGCTGCTAAGTATAATCACAGGGTGTCCATATAATTAACTTGACTATCCTAGTAAAAGGAATAATACAAGTATTTATTCAGATAAAAGCATTTAGTCCTTATTCTCTTATGAAAATTGAAAAGTGGTATTTTTCTTTATAAAGCAGTTTGCCTGGAGGTGATAAAAGAAAGGATTAGGTTGCTGGGAAATGCTGGCATATATTTCCCTTATTTATATTTATAAAGCTATAGGTAGATTTCATTTTCCTTACCTGTGGTAAATATATAGGATATTAAATTAAAATAAATTAGGTCCCATATTTCTCCTTTTAATTCATAACTTTGAATGAAAAATTCCTGGTATAAAGCAAAACCTTTGGCAAATTAGCCCCTCTGTGATATTGCACAGGTTTAAAGAAACACTAAGGCACGAAGGATCGTAAGCCGGGCGGATCTACTTCAGAATGGTTACTTCTTTACCCAACATTCAATTTATTGCTGAACTTTTAGCGACTTTTCATCACAATTACACTTATGAGGTTGTTTGGAAGTCGAAAATTAAGACAAGAGAGCGAGGGGAGTGTTGTTGTATAAGAGTTTCTACTCTATACCCTTGCGTATAGTGAACCAACGATAACTCTTCAAGGCTTTCTCACATTAAAACGAAACTTGCGAGTTGCGAGATTGCGAGGGTGAATAGGACCGTCCAAAGTGGTGCAAATGGTAATACATAAATACATACATATATATATATATTATATATATATATATATATATATATATATATATATCTAGACTCAGACCCTAATCTTTGAACCTCAATATATCTGGAACGGGGCCAGCACAAAATTTAATATTTGCTACACAAGTTAGTACTGAATAAAGAAAAATTTTGACACCAATCCAATCAAAAAATTGCATCATGCTATAGACATTTAGTCCCTAAAATTTGAACCCTAAAGTACTGCTTTCGGGTTTAACAGTTAACGAAAATTGGACTTGAAAAACGTGATTAAACACTTTACTACGTATGTGATGTCAGCATTTTTGACGAAAATTGAACGGAATCTTATTTCCGACAGAACTAAACTTTTGTGATGCGGTGTCTTGCGTTTCTAATTAGGGTTTACTCCCTGTATACAACTCAACCTTTAGTTTTGTCCAGCCATGTTTACTTGTTGAGAAATTACAAAATTTGACTACGTACGACAAGAACGAAATTTCGATAAATACTAAATTTCACTCTTTTTGAAAACTTAAAAAAGTATATTCTTACGTAGTTTTCGACGCTGCATCCAAATATACCAATCATTTGATCCCAGCATGTACAGTTGTCGAGAAAAGTGTAATTAAACATTTTTCTATGTATTTCACGCACGCATTTTTGACAAAAATTGCACGAAAATTGCACGAAAATTGCATCTTATTTTCTACAGAACTAACCTTTTGAGATGCGGTTTTTTGCGATTCCTATTAAATTTTACTCTCTGATACAACCTACTTTTAGTTTTGTCCAGCCATGTTTACTTTTTGAGAAAAGTCAATGCATAGATTTGACTATACACAACGAGAACGAAATTTCGGTAAATATTAAATTTCACTCTTTTTAAAAAAACTAAATATATATTCTTACGTAGTTTTCGACGCTGAATCCAAATATACCAATAATTTGATCCTAGCACGTACAGTTGTCGAGAAAAGTGTAACTAAACATTTTACTACGTATTTCACGCACGCATTTTTTGAACGAACTAACATTTTGAGGTGTTGTTTTTTGCGTTTCCTTTTAAGTTTTACCCTCTGATACAACACTACTTTCAGTTTTGCCCAAACATGTTTACTTGTTGAGAGATAGTAAACATTGCAGCCTCCAATGTACGATTGCTGGAGATATAAGGCGTTGCGATCTCTACAACAAGAGATATATGATTCCTTCTTTTCTTACACATTAATAAAACAAAAACTATTTGCACAAATTCCATGTAATATAATGTCATAATTTAAACGAAAAGTATGGTAGGCACCTGTTAAAATTAGCTGACAGGTAGGCACCTCACCTGGAAGAAAAACCCAAATTTTGGCTCATTTGGTGCAGCCATATTGCTGCAATAGAGTGGTGAATTTTCCAGAAAATTTGATTTTTTCAGGAAAATTTAAGGCGTGAAACAGTTCTTACTCCAAGTTACTCCAGTATATACACTGGAGTAACGTGCCGAACTAACCTTAGTGTTTAACTTTAAAGGTTTCAACGCATTTCCTTTGAAAATGTGGTTTTTTGTAAAATTATGGCGACTCGATTTTGATTTTAAGCACAGAGAAACAAACAGGTTTATCCTACTTCACCTCCCCCCCCAAGTTGTAATGTCCTGCATAAAATTTAAAAAAAAACTTACATTTAATTAGGTCTGGTCTGTGTTGCCAGCCCCCCCCCCTCCCCATAGTGGAATTTCGACGTCGGACTGGTGTCATATTTTCGGGCTCTTTTTGCTGCGAATCTTAAATTTTGTGCTGGCCCTGTTTTAGAGATATTAGGGTTCAAAGTTTGAAGGGGCTGGGGAAAAGCAGCTCTCCGTGGTGGAATTTTGACATCGGACCAGTGACATAATTTTGTACTGATACAGTAGAACGGACCTTGTATGTTTATATGAGTTGGACTGTGCCTGTCGGTGTATTACAGACTAGCGGGGAAAAAACCTTACCAAATCATTACTACCAACATAATACAGTGATATATGTGATGATAAGTTACAATACACTATCTGCTAAAATTTTACGATAGTCTTTAGAGGCAAAACGTGATGCATTCTAAGGCTGTCATAACTACTTCGCATGCTGCATATATATCACAAGTTTATTTCATTTCATCTCGACTGACACAACAGCCTTGGAAATAGTAAATAAAAATTAAGTATAACAAAAATCCCTGTCACGTCTGGTTGAAGCCAAATGCTGATTAAGAAAGGAAAATCTATACTTTTCCTTCTTGCCTTAGAAGACGAGGAAAGATAATGCATTATCAAAAGTACATTAATGCAAGCAATCAGCCACCCAAAACATAACTATAGTAATAACTTTGTGACAGTGGTCCGCATGTCCGGCCAATTTCATTCCAAATGCGTCTTTCAGTGCTTAACAATCAATTTTCTTAATGTTCCGGTTTATACTTTATAACTTAAGAAATTACTCGATTTGTCAAGAAATGCTCGTTATTTATTTTCTTTGCGTTTTTCAAAGGAAATGCGCATAATTATTCTCTGGTTTCTCCAAAACTATATACTATAAAAATTAATAATAAACTATAAAATTGCCGGTGCACACCATTATTTCCAATACTTTTAATGCTCAGTTAGTAAGTTTTTTCGGCACTTGAACTGGAGAACAATACTCTATTCTTCTTTACTCTCAAGTTTCTCATTTTGGAGTAATCTAGGGTAAAGTAGAGTATACTCAGGATTACATGTAGAGCGCAAACAGAAAAAGGATAAAATTGTGAATTACCTTCCAGGGTTATCTAACCTTCCTAGCTGAACAAAATAAATAATAATAATTTGCTTATAAAATAAATAAATACTAAAAATTGGTTATTTTTAGTATACCTCTGTCCTGATTTTGCGTAAGATCGACACACGTGTCGACGTTACGCAGTGTCGAGACCCCGGGGGCGACCCATTTTACGTGATCTAAATGTTTTAGGTTGTGCCGTTTTAGTAGTGATTTCAGTGAAATCACTACTTAGAATTTTAGTAATTAGTTATTATTTCATTAATCTGCACTATTTTTGTAAAACATCACTAGGCCAATTGCTAGTTTTAAATATCTTTTGTTTAATTTAAGTACGTATATAAATGAACTTACTGATAACACTAGTGAATCTGATTGCAGGCGATATATAAGGCGTTGTGATTACTACAACAAGATATATCCGATTCTTTCTTTATTTTTATGAAAGCACATATTAATAAAACAACAACTATTTGCTCAAATCTTACGTAATAATTTCATAATTTGAACTAAAATTAGAGTAAACAACGAGCACTTGAAAATATATCACTTTTAGTTCATTATTTTAAAAAACAAAATTCAACATTTTAATACTCAAAAATTACCACTGATATTTTCTTCCTTTTAGCGAATTTCCTTCGGAAAAAATTAGCTATTATTAATTTTCTCTTAATTCCTTTAATTAATAAAATAGGGTTATAAAACTAATTATAGGGTTAATTTAGTTAAAATACATCGCTAACTCAAAAGTTATTGTAATCACATGTGATAAGAGTGATTTCCCGCCAGAACTGTGATTTCCCGCAGTTTAGACTAAGAATCTTCTTGTTGGAGATTCGTAACGAAACATGGTTTAGAGCTTGGAGTAGAATCGAGGACGTGCCTGAACATGATTCTTACTCCGTTACTCTAGTGTACACTGGAGTAACGTGCCAAATAAACCTAGTGTTTATATTCAAAGATTTTAGCGAATTTCCTTTTTAAAAATATGCCTTTTTTTAAAATGATGGCGACTTGATTTCGATCCCCATTTTTAATGTTCTTTAGAAAGTTAAAAAACCCTCCAACATGCGATTAGATAACCGAAATTTGCCGGGCTTGTGACTCTCCGCACTACAATTATTTTATTTACTTTGTTTACGTTTAGAGAATTTTATTTTTTAAGTTTGAACAACCTGTAGAGTTTAATATTTATGTCAGATTCGCATGTTGCCGTCAGCTGGTTTATTTCACGTCTTGTAAGAATTATATCCAATTGAAACAACAGGAAGTTAAGGATGTTTCACTCCATCTTGAAATCTGTTGGAACAGCGGTTAGAAACGGACTGCTGGCGAGGTAATATATATTAGTTATTTAAATATCGGCTACAGGGTATCACAAATAAAGTGATGTAGAAATTCATACAGTAGGAGTGGGGGGTGGGGGACACAGTGGTCTATCTCCCTAGTTTTAGGTTGTCCTAAAAAAAACAGGGATTAGTTGCATCAACTACCGCACCGAGCGCTAGTTTTCACCTTGTAACGCTTATCACTATTGTTATCAGTTTTAAATCAAGACTTCTATTTATGTTTATAAAAAATGTAAACAAGACAATTTTTATCTTATTCATTAACTTTTTTTCTTTTTTAGTTGTTAATAAGATATTTTTTTTTAGAAAATAGGATAATGTGTATTACGAAAGGTGTGTTATAATGAGACAACGAAGACGTAAATTAAATTTATAATTTCCCGGTTTGATGTTTGTTTACAAACATTTTTGATGTTTGTCTACAAATCATGGTTATCACGATATCAGGTCTACTTAAAATTAACACAGCGTTTATATTTTTATAAAAGCGTTTATGAAAATTATACCTTTAAAATAATTAATACAATTTTTTAACATTCTTAAAGACCCTTTAAAATCATTTTAATCTTGGAATTGAAGAAATAATTATTTTATATATGGCGTAGAAGGTGAACCGACCTGCCACTAGTGGAGAAAGGGTGAACTTAAGGCAGGTCCATCTAAACCAGCTTATTCAGGGGGACTTGACCACTGTGTCCCGCGCCCCCACCCCTACTGTATGAATTTCTACATCACTTTACTCTTAAATCTTTTCCTCCTCTTATCAGATTGGAATAATCCTTCTGCTGGAATAATGACCTGCGCTTATCCTCGCTACTTCGGATTCAGATCATAAAAATGAAAACGCTACATCCTTACTGGATCTTTTGTTAACTAGCTCAAATTAGCCAGTAGGCGTTTAGCTAGCATGGATAGCTCGAACTGTAATGGGATATCCCAAAACAGCACAGCGTTCCATAATTTCTGCTTTATTTTCATTTAATAAAAATATGCTAAAGAAATAAATTATGTCGCTCAGCTCCGCACGCCGGACATATTGCAAACTTTCTGGCTCATTTATCCATTTCTTGCTTCAATTTCCAGTTGATGCTTCAGAATCCGAGCTGTTATTTAATTGTTTCGATTTATTCAAAGAAAAAGGGTATATCTCATAGGGTATATACAATACAGGCTGCAGCATTATTCCCATGAAGCTTAGTTTATGCTAATTTTTAGAGCATTATGTTTTGAAAAATTCGGAAAAAATAAATAACAAGTTGTGACGCTACTGCTCAGGTTATAAAGCATATAACGAAAGTTTAATTGAGAAATTTAATTAATTAATGAGCAAGAAAGCACGCTTTGCAAAGAAAATATCCCCGGCTAGTGGAAAAATTTGCCCGGCTCAGCGAATGCTGCTACGAAGCAACCAAATCGCTGAAGCTGGACACTTCTAGGTGCAGTATTTAAAATTATATAAAACGTTTGTTTACATCTAATAAAAAAATTGTTTTACCGAAAAAAAGTAAAATTAATAAAATAATACAATAATAAATTATTTTTTGTTTGTGCTAATATTCATTCGAAAAATTGAAATTACTATTAAACTGAGCTCTGTAGTTACTTCGGCATTCGTGAACATAAAGACGCAGTTGAATGGCGGTCTACTGTAATGATTTTAGAAGATTAAGTCAATCTTAAGTTTATCATCCTAGAAATTGGTTGCATAATAGTGTAGAGGTCAATCATTGCGGGTCTGAAGTTATAACATCTTAGGCTTTAAGTAATCATGATTTCCGTAGTATAATCATGACTTCCGTAGTATAATCATTACTTCCGTAGTATAATCATGACTTCCGTAGTAATCATGACTTCCGTAGTAATCATGACTTCCGTAGTATAATCATTACTTCTGTAGTAATCATGACTTCCGTAGTAATCATGACTTCCGTAGTAATCATGACGAGCGAAGTGGATGCGAAGTCGTAACAAACTAGACTTGAGATGAATATTTCAGTGTGACGTCTAGTGCAGCTAAGCTAAGTATTGTCATCTTAGTGTTGAAGTAATCACAACAACACCAACTTGGTCTTACAAAGCAAACAGTAAGATTTAATAACTCTAAGCAGAGCAGGCTTTGACTGAAATGCCATCTGCTGTGTCAGTGAGATCTTGTCTTTAAATCCTTATAGGAATTCAAATAATAAATTTCATTGGTGGAAAGACAAAATAGGTGCTGTTATTAATAAATTTTTGAATAACTTCTCAGGACTAACTATAAACGACTACAACTGATAATCCGGTTTCGGAATTTTTCGCAAACAATACTTTTCCACTGCAGGTGTGTGCTCATGTTTGTTTTAAATATGAGAACAACACTGTACAACTAAAGAAAATGGTTTCAGAACAAGAACAGGAGCACTGACCTCATCAAGGTTTATATCCCGTATTGATGATGACGATGAGACGGAGCTGATATGCAAGTACGAGGTCTTCTTTAACAGACCTGACATAGACGGCTGGGAAGTCAGAAAGGCCATGGAGGACTTGCACGGTAAGTTCGTAGTTTTCACATAGAAGAAACTTAGATAACGCATGTACAAGTAGTCAAGGTAGCAATTTTTTAGTCCCAATTTTGTTTAAGTCGAAGTAACCTCTACTTTGAGACCTGATGTCGAATTTTCTCCAAAATATTCTCAATTTAATCTTTTTAGAGACCTGGTTATTTAACAAATTTTATCTTACTCGGTTCGGCGTTTTAGCCTGTAACGTTAAATTGAAGAGCAACATAGTGATTCTAATGAGAGAGCTGATGGATCACCTGGCAAATAGGCCCCGACGTTAGGGCATTTTTGCAAACTCTTTTAAAGAAAAGATAATGTCCTACCTTATGAATGTTAGTGCAGAGAAATTTGGTTGGATCCACATGAGAGCCGTGACTTAACTTTCTACAGCTATAACTAGAAACATAACGTGCCCCCCTGCCACACTAAGCTTTCATATCCTCTAAATCATAAGGTAGAAAAATATATTTTATATATAAACAACTATTAAGGGTCTTACATGTTGTCTACGCCAAAGTTCAATTTGAGTTAGGGGTCAATTACCGGTACAAAGGCTCATCATCCTCTACCATTTAGGACTTTCCACTCTTTGAATAAAAACCAAAGAGACCTCGATGGGAATCGAACCCGGACTGTCTGGGTAGCAGGGACTTGTACGAACTAAGCTTTTTAGATTTTTCTGATGCTTTTCAACATTATTGTATCAGTAAATCTCAAATGCATAATTGCTTTGTTGTACGCGCCGCAGAAAACAGAGCTTTGAAACGTGGGAATTTTTTGAAAATTTCGCTGAGCCATTATCGCGAGTTAATGAAGAATAGCACTACTACAGCGGGAGACTGATTGTTGTACGAAGCCTTAACTCTCTAGCATGAATACACTGGGCGCTACGATGATAACAGACACACAACTTTGTGAAAACCACTCAGGAGGCCTTGAAAACAACTAAAACGGATAATTCCGGTTTCATCCCGGTTTCGGATTTTTTTGCAAACACAATACTTTTCCTATACACCTACGGAATAAATGAGGAAAAGGAGAAACCATCACATAGGAAGTATGATAAAAAGTATTGAGGGGAAATTAAGTTTGTAATACGGACACCGACAAAGAGAGAGGTACCAAGGCCAGGGCTCTGAGAGAGGTACCAAGAACTACCCGCCAGAGGGCTCTGAGAGAGGTACCAAAACTACCCGCCAGAGGGCTCTGAGAGAGGTACCAAACTACCCGCCAGCTCTGAGAGAGGTACCAAGAACTACCCGCCAGAGGGCTCTGAGAGAGGTACCAAGAACTACCCGCCACAGGGCTCTGAGAGAGGTACCAAGAACTACCCGCCAGAGGGCTCTGAGAGAGGTACCAAGAACTACCCGCCAGAGGGCTCTCGTTCAATGCTTTTGTACTTCTCTTATCTTATAGTAAATTCTCCTTTTTGATTTGAAATAATCAATACCTTTCATCACATTATCAGTTATAAATAGATGCTTTTAACTTGTATTATGTGGGCTTATTTAAATTCATGCATACTTTTGTGACTGGAGAAGTTAGTACTTTCGAACATAAAATCGATAGCACTAACTTCTCCAGTCAGAAGTTAGTACTATCGATATTATTAAAGTACATAAAATCGATAGCACTAACTTCTCTAGTCACAGAAATATGCATGAATTTAAATAAACCAACATAATACAAGTTAAAAGCACCAATACTATCCAAATGATTCATCTAAGCGTATAGATTATAAAATGTAGTATTCTTTAAACTTATAATATTTAATTTAAACTTATACCTAATATTACATCTCATATATCCAAGTTACAAATCATCTAATTCATCTTAATCATTGAAATAATCATAATCCTCTGTATAATAAATAATTATAACCTATCTAGTATCACGTGAACAGTCTAGCTCATAGACTATTGTAGAGATGCGCTAATAGCCTAATAGTTAAAACAAAAATAAAAATATACAAAAATAAATAATAAAGTACATAAAATAGTATTGCTATGTCCACAAAGTTGAATGTGAAGCTTTACATTTTTAACTGAATTTAAGTTCAAAATAAAAATACATGTTAGGTTAGGTTTAGAATTTATTTAACTAATTTGCATTTTAAATTATTTTATAGTTTTCTCCTATATTGTAAAAGTCTGATTTCTTGTGTGCAATCTATAACACAATTTTATTGTCAACTGATTTTAATCAATTATACCAAACCCGCAGAAAGAAAGCACTCAGTCGGTTTACTGTACAAAGGACCGGAGGGGCCCCGCTAAATTTTTGCGGGGCCCTAAATCTGAAGTGTTGACATTGATCTAACAGCTGTTTAATAACCCACACATCATGACGCGTCTGGGTTATTTTTTATTAATTCACTCTTAAATTTTCCTATAAAACTTTTCTATATGGGAAGGGTAGGTTTTCCGATGGACTTAAAGAAAATGCACTTAGATGGAGAAAATAAAACATTTACAGGAACAAGAAAACTTAGAAGAACAGCATAAAACTTGTTCATACTATCGCTAAATAAAATAATACCAACAAGTTTATACTGAGGAATGGGTTGGATAACAACTTCACCGACGACCAAACACGTTTCTAATAGAGCGGGGGCTGTTGGAAGCGGCGGCTGTGAGGGGCGGGTAGGTCCTGGATACCAGGCGGGGAGTAAAGAGATAAAGACGTACAGGAAGGAGGCGGTTTTTGAAAAATTTAACGAGTTTAGGAAGTAGAGGAAAAAACTTGGGCATCATTTATTTTACTCAATCTTGTGTGTGAAGAAAAAATAAGAAAAAGACAATACTGCACTCTCAAGTGATACAATGCTTCTCGACTTGTAGAACTGATATTATTAACACAGCTTAACTTATGTTATCAAGAAGATCATCTATCTACTCCTTATTATATTCATTCCAGCCTAATATTTGTATTTCCCAATAGTTGACTGAACGTCAACAACAAAAGCTTGTTTCAGTTATTCTAGGACCAGACCTAGATTTTCAAAATGAACCATGATCTTGCAGTTTGCCTGAGACTTTCTGCCATTCAGTATAAAAGAGAAGCCAAATCATAGCGAATAACTTTTAACAATACGACAATAATGATTTTGTTATCGATCTAATTTATAAGATAGAATTAAAATAATTGGTCCAATGAAGCCAAGTTTTTTTTAATTTTAGTGTAACTTTATGGAAAGATTTGACAAATAGAGATTTCCCGTACAAGTAATAGTTATTTATGCCATAAGGCTGAGAAGTGTGTCTTTATGTCACGGCAATTAGATTTACCGACGAGCGAAGCGAGTCGGGAAAAATTGCCAAGACATAAAGACATTCTCAGCCGGATGGCATACACTATTTTTTTTGAGGTAGCACTCATTAAATAAACTGCGCTATATACTTAATTGAAAGAAAAACAAACGTCCAATTAACTCCATATTATCGTCGTCATTAAATTCATCCATAGCTTCACAATTTTACTCTAAAATATAAAAGCTTTACAAATAAACACACAAAAATTGTCAATTAGAACAACTTTTTAAAACGAAAAAAATTAGTCTACGAACAAAAACAGAAACAAAATAAACGTTTTTAAAGAAAACTCATGAAGGTTTAACACAGATTGTTTTTTTGAACACGCTACATTACAGTAATGGCGGCAATATATGAATTACTTTTACGTCCTAGGAGTTTTTTACATTCATTATTGTCCTCGGAGGTGAAAAGTACTAAATAACCTCCTATAACAATAATGATTGGCTTCTCATCCTAAAAACGGTCCAATAAAGTGCTCAATTACGTACTACCTCAAAAAACACAAAATAAGCACATTTTGGAAATTTCCTGTTATAAGTTAAATAATTTTAATGCAGTTAATTACAGAATCCACTATTGCAAGCAATAGGCGCAGAATGTTTGCCAGATAACCGAGCCCAAAAACAAGAGAGAAGTGTAGCGTCGGGAAATAAATCTTTATTTTCTTTTAACAAGTATCTGTTTAATGGCTAATAGTTTTTCTTTCCTAAGACATAGTAAGAAGAAAAGTGTGAAGTGGCTTGCTAATGTAGAAAAACATGTGCTTACACAGCTCTTTAAACTAATTATAAAACTGATAAACAATCCTAAAATGTATGACGTCATACAAAATCAGTTGACATCACAAAACTAAAAAACTAGGAGCTTGTAAGATTTTTTTAATTTATATTGATAAAAACTACGATTAATTCTTTATAAGTAATTAAGAGATATGATGAGCCCTGACATGTAGGCCCGTAACATCTTCCTAACATTTTCCTAACATTCTCCTTAAGAACAAGGAGAATGTTAGGAAAATGTTAGGAGAATGTTAGAGAATGTTAGGAAAATGTTAGGAAGATGTCGTTGAATACAGGCCGTAATATCATGATACAAGGAGTCTGCCCAGTGGCAGATCTTGCTGTGTAATAACAACACCCCAAATGATTTCATGATTGCCTTTTGTTTTAGGAATGGACTACATTCCAGACCCCAAGATCGTGGTGGCTGGACTGAAGGCATGCCGCAGACTAAATGACTACGCCCTCGCTATCAGGTACTTGTACTAAATGACTACGCCCTCGCTATCAGGTACTTGTACTACATGACTACGCCCTCGCTATCAGGTACTTGTACTAAATGACTACGCCCTCGCTATCAGGTACTTGTACTCACATCATTTTACGTTAACAGACTCGTTTATCATGTTTTGTTTATATTCTGTGCGTCTATAATTTGTGGTAGTTTGTACTCCACTTTTAATACGTGTGCATTCTAACAAAGTCTAGGAGCAGCCTAGAGGCATGTACAACATGACGTAATTGTCTAGGAGCAGCCTAGAGGCATGTACAACATGACGTAATAGTCTAGGAGCAGCCTAGAGGCATGTACAACATGACGTAATTGTCTAGTAGCAGCCTAGAGCCATGTAAAACATAACGTAATTGTCTTGAAGCAGACTAGAGACAAGTACAACATGACGTAATAGTCCTGGAGGCCCCTCACCCTGGGGCACTAAACCGTCACACTATCATAAGAGATATAAAAGCTATCAGTCTGTAATTCCCAATCAGTGGTCTAAGGTTTTTAAATTGGTCCGCAGAATATTTGAAGAGATTTTAAAATCATAATAATAAATGAAAGACGACTTATAAAATGACTGCTTAAAGCATAACTTCGGTAGTGTAGCCGAGTGTATACGTGAAAGAAGGGGGGGGGGGGAAGGGGTATAATCCATTTGGTCCTGGGATGATTTCAAATAATTTCAAGTGATCCGCAAACTTATATTGGTTGGGAACCCTTGTTTTAAAAGGGGCGCAATGTCATAGGCTCTGGGAAGCATAAGAACCTAAGGGGAGATTATAGGAGACATAGAAAACTTTTGTTCTATCAATCAACTCTTTATGGTAGTTTAACATATAACTGATAGTGCACCAAAGATAGTGGCCAGGTAACCTCAGGAAATAGTTTTTAAGGCTTTGCTGCCTAGCAAAACATTTGTCATCTTGCTAGTGACACCATCTCGGCCAACACCAGTATCCAAGGCCAACACCAGTATCCCAGGTCAACACCAGTATCCTACTGCCAGCGTAGCTTAAATTTTAATCTAATTTTAATACTCCCATATATTGTGAGAATGGTATGAATTAAAACCTCATGTGTTGTTTAAGTTGTTAACTTTCTTGTTTCACTCGATAGTAAATACATGTGCTGTGTTAAATAAAACTCATTTCACAGTTCAGAAACGTAATATACTATTACCAGGTGCTGTATTGTTTTAATAAGAGATACAATTGATGTTGTGATTTACTTTGTTGCCCCATAATAGCGAATTGTGCTTCAATTGAAGGACGCTCAAGTCAAGTGGAATAACTAGATAGCTTTCTGCAAAGTACGGTTTACCACATAGTATTCGAGACAAGCCTTTCAAGAGAGGCGGTATGTTTAGAATACTGTTATATTTCAAGGGGGCCGGTATGTTATAACGATGTTGCATATCATTGGGAGACGGTATGTTTTAATAAAGGGCCTTGCGAGTCAAGTTCGATGCCTTGAACTCGCTTCACTGCTCTTACCTTTAGATAACTTGATTCACCCTACTTAACATAGTTTGACCCTTAGAGGTAAAATTGAAAGATTAAACCACAGACTGGACTGTTGTGGCATCCTTTGTCTCAGAATTAGCAATTTTATTTCCCATTCATTTACGAAGATCTCCACTTTAGTCTACTCTTATAATATTAAAGGTATTGCTAGAGCACATCCCCTGTAAATATTACAGTATTAACCTAACTAATCAAAATACTCCGTAAGTCATAAATATTGTAAACAATAATAATGAATTCACTAATAATAGATTCACTAGTTACTAGAAGCTTGTAAAAAGATTCCATAATTGAATAGGTGCAAGGAGCTCGTCCTGAAACCAGTTGACCACTCACTAGGAACTTCTAAAAATTTTAGCTTCTCGCAACTTGTAAAAATAGACTAGGTAAAGGAGTTCGAAAAAAAATAATGACTAAGAGCTTCTAAACATGTCGCAAAATATTTGACAAGTTATTGGAAACTTTTAAATAAAAGTAGACTTTTATTTATTGAGTTAAGTAGTTAAGAACTTTACACCTCGTAGTAATACAAGGGGATGACGTAGTTGCTATCTTACAGCGGTGCTTATAGTTCGTTTTTATTTCAATCCCCATGCAAAGTAGATGGACAAAATGTGAGACAAATGAATTGGGGGAAAGAAGATTTGAATAAATCCGATACATGAGATGACTCGCTCAGCAGCTAATATTCATTTGAGTTTGTCTGATCTCTTTGCTCATCAGCTTCTCCAAAATAATAATATTGTCCCCTGCTGAGCATTTGAGGAAAATTAAAGAAAAACACGGCGTTTCTAAGATTAAATTAGCTCACTTCTTTTGCTTGTTTTTCATTTTCTAACCGACATCAAAAAGGTTTTTAAATTAAGTCCTTTAGGATAAATGTATCCATATTTATGTATAAGTGTAAAATCAATCAGAACCAAGAATTTTCCTTATGATTGGGTCAACACAAGGTCTGGAGGGTAACACGAACAAGCTGATTGGTTCATTACTCGACGTAATCTGAACTATATATTGAACCAATCATAACTAAGACTTTTTTAAGATAATAATTATAAATTATTATCTTATAATTTTAAGATAATATTGTGTTCTAAAAGGACGATCAGTCAGTCCGGTGGTTGCTTACCCTACGTAACCTGAATAACTATCATCTACTCGTTCGATTTGAAGGAGCCTAAAGTTTTATAAAGAAAGCTTCATAAAACTAAATAAATTGGCAATCGGAGGCAAAACTGGAGGAAAAGAGGAATCGGAAAAAGACAACCGAATTTTATAAAGAACAACAAAAAACATGGGTTGTGTTGGGTTTGAAGAATCCTTCAGTTTTCAAAAGATAATCCAATAAGTATATTAATACAGCATGTGTTGTTTCTCCTCCGGGGGGCAAAATTTGCCCACACCAAGGCAAATATATTTGTACCGCATTGCTTTGTTGTTTTTCAGTGAGATATTGAGATCTGTTTGATACAATTATGTTGCGGGCATAAATTTAACACGACATCAATAGGATGCAAAGAAAAATATCCCCACTCGAGGATTATCCAGTCTAACCGAATTATTATTTGTCTTCGTCGGAAAATAATTTAATAGAATGCCTAAAATAATAGGAAATACGAAGAATTTGGTTTAGTGTGATGTTTGAATAAATAAAAAGCAATAGGCCTTTGACATGTTAGGCTGTGACGTCACCACATTGCTGTTGTCCTGTACAAGGTTCTAGTATAACCAGTCATTGTAAGGGGCATACTACGACGATATTAGTTATTTCCAAATATATTAATCGAAAAACGTCAATTGATTTCATAGAGTTAGGTAAAAATACATAAAGCTTATAAATTACTTAAAATTAACGTGGTTTGCGTTGCATGATATCGGATACAATCAGAACTATGGTGTGAAAAGAATTAGTAATGTGCAGTGCAGCTAATATAATGCAGAGCAAGGTAGACCGCTGGTAATGCTAAGAAAACTCAGACCACATGGGAAATTACCACGAGTTTCACCGCTGCAAGCCTTTCCCTCCTTACCTATGACTAAAGAAATATATAAACCAAATAGGGAAATTCCTACATCAACCTCTGTAAGAAAATTACTCGTACATGATCAGATTGGAGAAGAAAATGGATACGGGGTGCCTCGAAACTTTTCCTCCCTATATTGGATTCGCTTCGCTCGTCCTCAGATCATGGAACACTAAATGCATAAAGCAGTACGTCTTTATGCATAGAGCTCACTTGACTCGTCAGTGACCCATCCAGTCACTAGTAGTGAACCTGTAATAACCCTGGCTATACTAGTCGCATTGAAGTCAATCTTAGTATACATATTTAATACAAAAATGGATTTACTTGTACTAAATTTCAACTTAATTAGAATATTCTTTGAATTTACCATTTCTATTATAAACGTTTTACGATGTGATGCGATTATAACTGAACAAACGCTGATAACAGGAGGATACTTGGCAAGTCCGTTGCTCTTCTACATAGCACAAAATGTTTCTAAATTATACATAGTTCTGCTCAGTATTCCGAGTTTGATGAATTTTCATAATTTTCGCTGAGTCATTAATTCTGGAACAATACTTTTCCCATATACCTGCGGTATACATTTAGACAAATATAAAATAGCATTAAGATTGCAATTCACTCTATAACTCGCCATAAAGTGTTTCATTAACCCGCTGTTGCAAGTATTTAAAACAAACCTCGTATTTAAAGAACCACCTAAACCTTAATTTGACAAAACATATGTCGTACACAAATTATAAACATTTAAGATATAAATTTAAATGAAATGTAAAAAAAAACAAAAAAATATTATGTGACCCTTGAATAGCTTACTTGTAAGGATAAAACAAGATGGCAGCGTCCATTAAAAAATGTGAACCAACTCCCTAGTGGACAAAATGTAAACTACATGGCATGCCTGACACAGAATGTATATTTGTTTCCTTACTTGGTTTATAAATTGCTGTAGCTAAAAACCCTTTAGCTGGATACTTGGGTTGATTCTATGCAAGATCAATGTCATCGGCATTATGAAAACACAACTGTAAGATGCGTCCTGTATTTTAAACTTATGACAGCACAGGTCACCACGCAGCGCCAGTGTCATGAATGTATGTAAGGCGATTTGATTAGTGATGACAATCAATCGTTTACAGGTTGTAAAGATTTAATACCCTATTTTTTTTTTAAAAAAATATAAAAATTTAGTAACCCTTCTTAGTGACACAATCTAAATTAGATAACGAAAATAATTTAGATAACGAGCAAGGGGTCGTGATTTATTGTAGTTATGCTAAATTGAATAGGACCGGGTTCAGCTTCATCGGACCATTACTGGTCACCGAAAATAATGGCCTAACTATATTGGGTCAAAATATTTGAAATTAGCAACTAAATCAAAATAAAATTAGTGTGCGCAAAGCGTGCTGCTAATTGTTATAGTACATGACGAGAAATAGCATCACACCATGAGATGAGACAAAAACCTTGAGGCGGGCGAGACGGCAAGACTCAGAGGCTCCTTGGTAATGTTTTGCTCCCCTGTGAAATTCCTCTCGTATGTAATGATAAGGAGATCTCGCGCCGCGTATGTCGTGAACTGCGCCACCTATTTATCATTGTCACTTATGTCAGAAATTATTTCTGCTTCCAGGTTTTTAGAAGCCGTTAGATTTAAGTGTTCTACAGATCTAAAGAAATACTGGGCTTACATTGTTCAAGAAATTCGACCTACTTTGACAGAACTCGGGATCGAAACACCGGAAGAGCTCTGCTACGATAGACCGGAACTCTGGAAGTGCAACGTTTACGAGATCCATTAACTTAGCTTGCTTAAACTCAAAGCGACATCGGTTAGTAGAAGCAGTAGAATCCATTGTTGAGGACTTACCCATGTGATAATATTGTACAAGTCTAACTCAATCTCAACTTTCTTTAAAAATGTCGCCTATATTGTTTTTTACCTTTAATGACACTCATTACTAACCAATGTCATCATTTCTATCACTCGTCTATAAAATTGTTGAGTTTTGTTTGTTAATAGTTTTGATTTTTATTATTTTGTTTTAATTTTGAAAAATACATTGTGTTTCTATAATGATGTAATTTATTTACAGAGAGGTTACTATTGGGTTTTATTAAAATGTTGTTTATGACCAGGAATTTTATGACACAAATATTTACAGCACATACTTAAACCTGTTCATTATTCATGGAATTTTATTAATATATATTATATATATATATATATATATATATATATATATATATATATATATATATATATATATTATATATATATATATATATAGTACTGCGTGCTACCAGGCACTCACATATAAAAATACAACTAAAAAAGCTAATTTCGATAATAAGATGGTTTCAAATATTTCAACTTAAAAATTCTTACAATACTACGAGTACATAGTATAGACTCGCTTAGCTCGCTAAATTGCCAGAATGATATCAGTAAGTAAAATAAGGCTAGTTCATTCTCTAAAGGAAATTGGATTTCACATTATACTTCTTATTATTTATTTAGCAAAAACTTTATTTTAACTATTGTTTTCAAAATTATGACGGCCGTGTGTTTTTAATTGTAAACTGTTTTTTCTATACTTTTCAATGGCTTTTCGATAATATGTTACTTGATTTATATATTTTTCTTTTTCTCTTAATTAATTTAAATATTGTACACCTAATTGAAGATTACCGGCTGTTTAATTATTTTTTATCAGGACACATATATTATGTCAGCGAAATTCCTTTGAAAATAAGTCGCTAAAGGATTTGTGGCATTACCACTAGCTGGTAATGCTCTGGTGTTCAAGTTATTAAGCCTGTACCGGAAACTTAAGTAAATATGGATTGTTAAGCACGCAACCACGCATTTCAAAAGGAATTCACCCGGCACTCGGTATTTCGAGTGCTTCGTATTTCCCTGGCGGGAAATACTTCCCGCCAGAAGTATTTACTCTCCTAGGGCTTTTAAGCGATGTGTGACTTGATGTTTGTGATTTTGTGGTTCAAATGGTCCATAGACTAGTCACCATTTTCAAAATATTGGTGGAAGTATAACTTGTTGAAGTCAATATCTCTTAAATGTTAAATAACCAAAACTCAACGTGTCAATTAAGCATATCGAGCCGCTAAGCTTTAAGTAAGTTTTAGAGGATATTACTTATAAGTACCTGTGATGTCGATGTCGTCTCTACTGGCAAAATCACCTAGCCATGATGATAGTGATGCGCTGAAACAGTAGAAAAATCCATATTAACTAGAATAATAATACTACTAATAATCAAATTAGTCAGTTGTAACTCTATCAGGATGTTCCATAGTAACAGAGAACCCCCCCCCGTGTATAATGACTAGAATTACTCAGAAAGGGCTAGCAAACTTAAAATTGTGACTGAGAATAATCTAGCCCAACCAGATTCTATCCAAACTCACTGCTCTGGCTAGTGTCTGCGACTACTTCACTGTGTGCCTAGTTCTTCTAGATTAGTAACACTCTGGCTAGCGCGTTTTCGGACATACCAATGCTCAGTATTTTTTCCGACTTCCATCTACACCAGCCACCAGACTTTTCGTGAGCTGAAGACAACAGAAACACGGATCCAGACTTTTCTCGAACAAAACACAGTTCATGTTTTTGTCCGAGACCTATTCAATTTCAAACCTCTTGGAGTTTGAAGGCTCGGATGTAGTTCGAAGAAACTACAGTCTCGAACGTAGTTGCTTAGTCTGACTGCGAGAAACTACGCAGTCTCGGACGAAATTGGTTCCTGTCAGGGCGGGCCAAGTGAAACTAATCTGATCAAATGAGCTAATTAGACTAAATGAACTAAGCATACTGTGAAGTAGCTGTCTGCGCTAGCCAGAGTGAAGATGACAATTTTAAAAAGAAATGTATTTTTAGCGAGTAAATCTCTGCACAGCGTCCGGTAGAGGGTTAAAAGCATGTGCATATTGCTTTTCCTTATTTTTGCCGTTATTTGGGAAAAGTATTGTGCTTGCTCTAAAAATCCGGAATTGAGATTTTGCCAGAATTATCCGTTCCAGCTGTCTATAGAACCTCCTGAGGGTGGTTTTTACAAAAGTTGTCTAAATCTAAATCACGTGTGTCAGAGTCTGTTCGTAGTTCCCAGTCTATTTATGCTAGATAGTTGATATTTGCTGTATAAATATATCTTTATATCTAGTAGTGCTATCCTAAAAATATTTTTATGACGTCATTAAGTAGCAAATATTTAAAAAATTCTTAAAACTTGGATGAATGGCCTTGACTTAAAAGCATCAAGGTTGCTAAGTCATGACTAATTTATACACCTGTTGCACTGATTCCAGCCCCTCCCTTCCTACTCAAGTATTAATGCTAAAATAAACCTTCCTAAAAAAATATCTGTTTCGACATTCAATCAAGTATTCACTGGCAAATAATTTGTGTTTTATTGATCTCTCTTTACTTTTCTGTAGTGAAATGCGAGCGACGCGAAGCAGGTACGGTACGGGTGCGACCTTTGTTTGCTTGCTTCTAATTTTGTATTACAACACGAAATAACAGCCGAGCTGCTTTTATCATTATTTATTAAAACCCATGGGCCAACATTATTTATTTATTATTTGTTGAACAAATTTAATATTGATTTTATTTAGGAGAGGGGTTATTTTATTTCCCCAGAGACGAATGTGAGATGGGAAATTTCTCAGGAAGGAATGTAAATAGGAATTATAATTGGTAAACCTGCAAGCGAGTAATTTTATTTACCTTGACTCTCTCTCTCTCTTAGAAGTTAAAGAGCAAGGCTCTTCTTTTACTTTGCATCACCCATATCCGTAGGTATAAGACCTGATTACTTTTTGAAAGGGAGCACTGCCACCAAGAAAAAAATACCAGGTACAAGGTACCTGGTATCATCAAATTCTTTATTCAATTTGCATTTATACTTCACAACGTTTACCTGTCGATCTTGTGACGTCACCAGTCCACCTTGTGACGTCACCGATCGACCTTGTGATGTTACCGGTCGACATTATGACGTTACTGTTTGATCTTTTGACGTTACTGGTAGACCTTGAGACGTTACCGGTCGACCTTGAGACGTAACCAGTCGACCTTGAGACGTTACCAGTCGACCTTGTGATGATACTAGTCGACATTATGACGTTGCTGTTCGATCTTTTGACGTTACTGGTGAGCCTTGAGACGTTACCAGTCGACCTCCATTATGACGTTACTGTTCGATCTTTTGACGTTACTGGTTTGAGACGTTACCAGTCGACCTTGTGATGTTACTAGTTGACATTATGACGTTACTGTTCGATCTTTTGACGTTACTGGTGGGCCTTGAGGTTACAGTCGACTTGTGATGTTACTAGTTGACATTATGACGTTACTGTTCGATCTTTTGACGTTACTGGTGGGCCCTTGAGACGTTACCAGTCGACCTTGTGATTTACTAGTTGACATTATGACGTTACTGTTCGATCTTTTGACGTTACTGGTGGGCCTTGAGACGTTACCAGTCGACCTTGTGATGTTACTAGTTTGACGTTACTGTTCGATCTTTTGACGTTACTGGTGGGCCTTGAGACGTTACCAGTCGACCTTGTGATGTTACTAGTTGACATTATGACGTTACCTGTTCGATCTTTTGACGTTACTGGTGGGCCTTGAGACGTTTACCAGTCGACCTTGTGATGTTACTAGTTGACATTATGACGTTACTGTCGATCTTTTGACGTTACTGGTGGCCTTGAGACGTTACCAGTCGACCTTGTGATGTTACTGTTGACATTATGACGTTACTGTTCGATCTTTTGACGTTACTGGTGGCCCTTGAGACGTTACCAGTCGACCTTGTGATGTTACTAGTTGACATTATGACGTTACTGTTCGATCTTTTGACGTTACTGGTGGCCTTGAGACGTTACCAGTCGACCTTGTGATGTTACTAGTTGACATTATGACGTTACTGTTCGATCTTTTGACGTTACTGGTGGGCCTTGAGACGTTACCAGTCGACCTTGTGATGTTACTAGTTGACATTATGACGTTACTGTTCGATCTTTTGACGTTACTGGTGGCCCTTGAGACGTTACCAGTCGTCCTTGTGATGTTATAGTTGACATTATGACGTTACCTGTTCGATCTTTTGACGTTACTGGTGGGCCTTGAGACGTTACCGGACGACCTTGTGTTGTTGCTTGTCGACCTTGTGTTGTTGCTTGTCGACCTTGTGTTGTTGCTTGTCGGCCTTGTGTTGTTTCTTGTCGGCCTTGAGACGTTGGACGACCTTGTGTTGTGCTTGTCGACCTTGTGTTGTTGCTTGTTGACCTTGTGTTGTTGCTTGTCGGCCTTGTGTTGTAGCTTGTCGGCCTTGTGTTGTTGCTTGTCAACCTTGTGTTGTTGCTTGTTGACCTTGTGTTGTTGCTTGTCGACTTTGTGTTGTTGCTTGTCGGCCGGTTACTGTTGTTATGACGTTTTTATTTTCTTTGTGGTCATTTAGTGACCAGCATGCATTAAGTATCTAATGATTTTAGTTAAAAAATAAATGTATTTGGCTTGACATAGTTTTCCAAGATGATTGAAACTTATTTTCTGACTTCATTCAAATAGTTAAGTTATAAATAGAACATATGAGGAGCTTCGAGCAGCCAGTTCATCGTCGTAGGTTTTAACTATCATTTTATCGGTATAAACTGAATTTTGACATGTTCAACTTTCTGCAGCCTTCATTAGTAGTTGTACGGCTTAATAAGTTCGACTTATTAAAATTTCATCGATTAAATTTCCTGATTAAAAAATGTTCATCCTTTAGGCAGGATGTTAGGCATTTCTCTGAATGCGGCAGCTCATTTAACTTAAAGTAGCACGGACACAGTTGTCCGCCCTAGCCAGCTACTTACACTGGAGTAAGATGCTGTTATCTGCTATTCTATCTAGATGTCAATGACGTTTTGTCCGTCAAAGTAGCTACAGACCCAGATAGTATCTTCCTGGAGTAAGATGCTATTTTTACGCATGCAAGATTCTAATGTTTATTTTAACATACTTATTCAAAGTTGCAATGTTATAAAGAACAAATAATGAATTTATCTTGAATATAGGATTTTTATTAACCTTGTTCTCAACTCCCTTTAAAGCCAGACAGAAAAATACGAATCTGATCAAGTTATTCAGAAAGAAAAGGTCAAAGGGAGGAAGAGTTGTTAAATTTAAGCAATATTCTTCTTCCACTATCTCTCCTCCCACTGCTCCCCCTCCTTCATCCTGTCCCCCTTCTCTCACTGGGATTTCATTCTTTAAAATCATGAAATAAAAAAAAAGATATCCTGTTATCAGTTTCATTTGAGAGAAAGCTTTCTCTTTAATAACAGAAGGTGATCAGGAGAGGAAAAAATGTCGTCAAGAGTATTGGGTCTTTTGTATCGGGCCTGCCTGGAAAAAGTGTTTCTCTCAGAACACGAATTTCACGATGGATAAAAACTTGGATTCTATCACATCTACAGTAATGATGATAAATACCCCCCCCTCTCATACCCGCACAGCCTCCTTTAAAAGATTTCAAACTATTTCTAGAAATTAGCCCCTCAATCTAGGGGGCAAATCTAAGTAACGTAGTGACACAAAAATATAATTATATCTTTAATTATTATAGAACACTGGTAATTGAGTAGCGGATAATGAAAAAATATGATTGCTAAAAATACCTTGATTCGTCAGCTTGCACTAAAATAATGTTCGTTTGAAGTCAGCTTGTTTATATTTACCAACAGCGCTAACACTCGCACAATGTTTATACAGGTTTCTTATATATTTATCTTTTCTAAGAGAAAGTGTAAATCACTCTACACTACCTAAACTAAATATGGCCACCGACCCCTCCTTAAAGATCAATAGATCTAAATCTGTCCGACATCTTTATTTTTCCCGTTTAAATTATAGTTTTTTTACTTTTTATTGCCAAATACTTATCTTTTCCATATAACTGCGTATAAAGGGAAAAAAGCAGGAAAAGCGATGGAATTGCAGGAAAATTCCAATGTGAAATTTCATCCGAATTATCCGTTTTAGAAGTTTTTTGTCTATTTTTTCGTGTTGCAGTTATCGTCGTAGTTTTTATTTTCAACCGCGTCATACTTGCTGGAAAATGACGCACGTGATGTCTTCAGACATTTAAGCAAATTTCGACACCAATAAATATTCTAAACTATTTAATTAAAGCAAAAAAAAATAATTAAAACATAACAGAAAATTCTTTGTCTCATCAAATCTTTTCCAAACTTTAAAATAATTGAACAAAAATATTTTCCAAGTTTTCTCAAGCTCATCTTGAGTTTTCTGATAAACTTATATTCGACAATATTCAGAGGAAAAAATAATTAAAAAAGTTGATAAAACGGTTAAGTTAAAAGAAAATGATGCGGGATCAAGACGTTGGCATGCCAAGAGGAGGAGGGGGAGGGGGTGGGAAAACTCGATCAAAACAACTTTTTGTCAAAACTAAATATAAAGCTTTCTTCGTATTCATCGTGAAACCTGATTATTATTTCCATGACTTTTAGTCAGAGATACATTACATAGAGATGACAGTGACTCAGAGTCCTCTATAATTATTAAAATAAAAAGAACATGTAGATAAAACTCTTTAGGAGACAGTTTAGTGTGCTACGGTGATTGCGTGCATAAACTTTTCTTGGTCAGACCTGAGTATTCAGACTTGCAGGTACCACATTTAATGTAATGTACACATCCCTCCGAGAGGAATAGGATTCTTGATATTGCTGTTCAACTTTATTTTTAAATTTTTTCCCGAATTTCCTTGGAAAAAAATCGCTAAAGCCATAGGCGTCATGGTTTCATTTCATAGGCGTCATGGTTTAATTTCATAGGCGTTATGGTTTCATTTCATAGGCGTCATGGTTTCATTTCATAGGCGTCATGGTTTCATTTCATAGCGTCATGGTTCATTTCATAGGCGTCATCATTTCATAGGCGTCATGGTCATAGGTTCATTTCATAGGCGTCATGGTTTCATTTCATGGTTTCATTCATAGGCGTCATGGTTTCATTTCATTGGCGTCATGGTTTCATTTCATAGGCGTCATGTTTTCATTTCATAGGCGTCATGATTTCATTTCATAGGCGTCATGATTTCATTTCATAGGCGTCATGGTTTCATAGATTTCATTTCATAGGCGTCATGATTTCATTGGCGTCATGAGGCGTCATGATTTCATTTCATAGGCGTCATGGTTTCATTTCTGATGCTAATTGTTTTTACTTTTATTTCGTTTTAATTTGTTCATAACTTATTTGTATCAGCACTGATGATGGCCTCGTGTTAGGTTAAAAGCGCTCCTGATTTGCCAAATGATTTCTCAATTCTGTAAGAGTCCAGAGCTACATATAAGCATGCTATAAGAAGGGATCATTGAACTAACCTAAATTTCTGTAGAGGAAAATTTCTTTAAGACCAACTCATAAGCACATTCTATTATCTTTTCTTAATATTAAAAAAATACCAGGGAATAAAAGCAGATATTTCTCCCTCCAACCAAAGTAATATAGAAGTGAAAAACTTTGAGTAAACAGGAGGGTTGAGGTGTTCCAATTTTTCTCATTTTTTTGTTTTAAAGTAAAAAGTTACAACGGGCCACAATAATAAGGAGGAGGGTGATGTTAAAAAGTTGCCTAGGGCTATGATAGGGGGAGAGGGTGAACTCGCCAGGGCATATTGGAACAACTTTTGCCAGTAAGGTACGGATTTAAGAATAAAAGTTTTCTTAATTTAATAAGGACATGATTTGTAACATTTTGCGTTGGGAAATTCGGGTTTTATTATTATACTTTGGAAAAGTTGAGGAAAATTAGCGAGGATTATGGAGCTATAAAGATTCTTCATTTAGTTCGCTACTGTAGATGCAGAGCAGTGTGTATGATAGATCTACTAACACCGCAATACACCAACCAAAAATCAGCACCACCAAATCAGCATCATCATCTCCAACTTGAACTCAATTCAGCGAGTTAGATGCCCAATGTAAAAATGTCCCGCACTGAGAAAAATAAAGACTTTTTTTATTTAACTAAATGTAGACAACGTTTAATAGCGTATTTTTTTAAATTAAAAATTCGCTAAAACATTATATACTGCGTTTGGAAATTGAATAGAATGAATAGAAAACGCAAAATGTATTCTATTCATCTCTAGAGTCCAAAAAGTCTATTTAAAGTATACCTTCCAATTTACTTTTTCACATTTTCCTCAAAACCGGTGTTGAATGGTGTCATGTTTACAAACATTATACTTGTCATCCATATTTAGTTTAACAAAACAACTCCTAACCTAAATTGATATATAAATGGAACAACAGAAGGGATCCTGACTCACTTCCCTTCCAGCCAGCCATGTGATCACATCTACGTAAGATATTTTTATAATTTTTATTTGATGAGAGATAGATAAATTCTAAATAAGAATAATTTGCTAATAATTATTAATAATATTAAATTTATAAACCAAATAATATTATACTGGTTAAATTTAATGAAATATTTAATTGTTCAAACTTTGAATAATAATACTTTTTTTTTATTGTTAAATTATACCATTGATGTTGATATATTATAAATTTTCTTTTACTAAAATGTATTTAACTTTATGTGTAAAATTATTAACTATTTTACCCCCTCTCTTTTGAATGTGAGACAATTTTGATTTCTAACTTACTCTTATATATTGGAAACGTCACAATGGTACACCCAAAGTTAACTACACCATCAAAACGAAGTTCCCTTTACACAAGAAAAGTACCCCAGGTTTCATTAAACCAAAAACCTATGCAATTTTTTAAATTGCATAGGTATACGATTTTTCAAAACCAACTTATATAATAATCATGTGGAAAAACTGTTGAGAATGGGGCCAAAGTTAATTTAAAATCTTGATTGGAAAATAAATTAAGAAAAAATTGATTATTTAAACTGGCTTTTGGCAACATAGAGACATACATGTTACACAAAAAGGTTTTGAAATGTTGAAAATTGTAGCCTGCGAGGCCATGGTACAACACATTACTACCAAGAAATGCTCCTATATGATGGAATCGACTAGAAATTTGTCGTTTTAAATGTATTATTTTCTTGCTTAACTTTCCAGTTAAAGTCAAGAAAACTCAGTTTATAGCTTAGTCAGTTTATAGGTAACTCAGTTTATAGCTAACTCAGTTAATAGCTAACTCAGTTTATAGCTAACTCAGTTTATAGCTAACTCAGTTAATAGTTAACTCAGTTTATAGCTAACTCAGTTTATAGCTAACTCAGTTAATAGTTAACTCAGTTTATAGCTACTCAGTTTATAGCTAACTCAGTTTATAGCTAACTCTGATAATGAATGTATATCTGCTGAAACCAACCAGTGCTTTAATTGAATTGTTGATCTGTTAATATATAATTCTGGATAGACAATATATGATTTGTTTCAACCATGTGTTTTTATTTTTTAAGAATATACCGCAAAATGTCAGACAATACAACTACTGATATGTCGAACGTCGAATGATGGAACAGCTGCCAGATTAAACACAGCATTATTCTCGTTATATACCTAGGTGTCTCTCGCACAATTCTATTGTGTCATCTATTCAAGTTTTGCAAAACACGGTAGTATCAAATTATATTTATTTTGTATTCTCTATAAATTAAGAGAGGGGTCAAAGACTTCTAAATCATTAATATAGTAATAGTAGGTGATACTAAACCATCACAGTCCAAGTACACAAAACAAATATGAATTATAGAGAAATATCGACCCGTGGCAAAACTTTAAAAAAGCTTTAAACAGAATTTTTACAACTGTCACAATAATTGACCCCCTGTACTCCTCCTTTAACCCTGGTTTCCTCCCCCCCCCTCCCCCCCCTGATTTCCTCCCGTCCCCTAATGACTCAATAATTACAAAAATTGGCATCACGCTCATCAATCCGTAGACAGCAATTAAACGTAGATGTACAGTACAGCCACTTCAATAGTTGGGAATGCGCAACAAAGTTTATTTTAAAGTAACAACTATTAGCAATCCATTGTGATCAAATGGTCTTCATAAAGAAATATTTGCATTTAGAAGAGTCAACGATTTATACAACAGATCCATTGCAATCTAACATTGAATTATTTTTAATATTTAGAAGTATTTGACAGCTTCGTAGATACAATTTTTGTAGCGTAAAAAGAGACAATTCTAGACGATATGTGTTCGGATTGGAATGCTATATGTCACAAAAATTATATAATATATTGTTTAAAGGGAAGAAATTGGTGAATACTATTAATATCATTAATCAATCGGGATGGGAAACTCTATGTAAGTTACGTACACTTTTTAGTTTTAAAAAGAATTAATAAGTGTTCAGGCCAAATAAGACTTTTATTGAAGATAAAATTCCAAGCATTGTAAATGCCCTTACATTGTACGACAGATTTCCACAAAAGACTTTGTAGGGGGTGGAAGCTAAAATATATTAGAAACTATAGGACTCATCTTGAATATATAGTTTATCCACGAGATTTAGCCCTGGATAATAATTTCACGTAGCTTGACATCTAGTTTAATATCTAGGGGTTCACCGCCCCATATCTAGACTGTGCCGCCCCTAGGAAATTAAACCCTTTCAGTGGTGGCCTATTACTCATCTAAAATTTCTCCGAGAGAAGGGGGTATAATTATGTTTTCGCAAGCTCAAAATATGTGGTTTGCAAGTAAATTAAGGATATAAATTTTAGTAGAATTGGAAAACAGGGGACGAGTGAGATCAGGGGTCGGTTATCACGGAGCACCTCGCCTATTTCATCAAACATTATACCATGAAGTGCCAGGGTTTGAAATAATTAAAGCCTATCAAAGAAACACAGATTTATGATAGTATGTTTATAGATAGCCTAAAATATATTTAAATAAAAACAGGTTAATTACACAAAAGTCCTTTATTGTTTAATATATAATAACTAAGCTTTCGACTAAAAATTAGTCATCATCAGAGTTTAAAAAATATAAAATATAAAATAAAATACAATTTTACAAACTACTTCATATTGCACCTTGGTATGGTTTGGTAAGCTATGTTTACATACCTGTTTTTATTTATATATTTTTTTATAAGTCCACAAAAAGAAACTTCTAAAATATATTCATGAACGAACTTGAGATCAAGAACAGATCCATGAAGTTTACGTCTGTTCTCAGAACACACAGAGGTTTATTAACGAACGTATCTTTGAATTTACTATAAAAATCATTTAGTATTTTTATATACAAAATCCAATTTTGTACTTTCCACGCCAAATTTTCCTTTATAAGTACTAGAGTACCTGACGTAATATATCAAGTAGTACTTTGTAGTGCAGTACTTGATACTTAAACTAGATTTAGTTTTAGTAGATGACGGTAATAAAACTAAAACTTGAAAAACAAGCCAAGAGTAAAGAAAGATGTTAAGCTACAAGAACTTGGCTTACAATTTGTCATATTATACTCTTGATAGGACTGCTTCATATTGCCAAATGTTTAAAACAGACATCGCATCACAAGGTACTTACAGTATTTATAAACTCATAAGCAGAACAAAGTAAATAAGAGATCGTTATAGAAAGGAAGATGATCCAAGGTAATTGGAAAGAATACGAATCTTATCTATTTATATGGCTAGTCTCATAATATCGGATAAGTGATTTCATTTAGTGGCCCTCAGTCTGCCTTAAGAAGTAAAAATAAAATAAAATACACGGCATCAATAGAACACATAATGAGCCTCACTGATCATGACCCCATTTTCTCCATCTAGACATTTGCCCAGGAGAATTCTTCAGGGGAAAAACATGGGAAATGTCTTTCCTTCAAAATGGAATTTTCACAGGATTACCTTATAATTCTTTTTCTTTTAAAAAAAGCATTTCTCCGGATAATCCCTTTAAATGACTCCATCGTGCTTTAAACAGACTGAAGCTGTTTCATCAAAATAAACTTGTTTTGTAGCAAAGCTGCTTTAAAGCACTGCTTTATTAACTAATTCCACTCTGAAACTGCTTCAAACGCTCAAACTTGCTGCCAATCAACATTTATTTCTTAAAAGGAGGTTATTGTGATAACTTGGATTAAATTAATTTCATAAATTGCGTCAATAAAGCTGAAAGTCTTTCATGGAGATAAATGTGAATAATTTAATTTAATATAACATTAAAATAAAATGGAAAATCGGAAACAGGAATTAATTGTTTTTGGCAAAATGTTAGTAATGCGGGATCAAATAACTACTGATGAATCCCCCGCAAATTTCTAAAAATATTTGCAATTTAGACTCAACAGATTTTTCAAATAATACAGATAAAACTGATATGTTTTGTATCAGTTAAAAGTATACTAATGCATATAGGGTTGTAGTTGTTAGGCGTGATAGTGTTGTGGTATACTAGTAGGGTTTACATTAGTTGTATACTAATGCGTGTAGGGTAGTAGTATAGCTGTTATACATGGAGATATTATTACTAGAGTGGCCCTATTGGTTGAATTTTGAAACATCGAAAAGATAACCTGACCACCTTGGCTAAAAATATAATGTAATAATAATTACAAAATTACACTAACTTGTATAGAAGAACGTTAAATATACAAATCAAAACACAATCAATGTGCGTAAAGCCGAAAACAATTGATTTATTATAACCTTTACTCACTCTTGAAGGAGGTTTCAATGAGGTTACACATAGCCCCTGAGAGCCCATAAACGATGTTTCAGGCCTTTGAATGTATTGAGAGGCTATACCCCCTCTAGTATATATCTCTATGGCTGTTAGTTATGGTATAGTAGTATACTAGTAGGTGTTATGTTAGTAGTAGGTATAATAATAATTAGTATATGATAATAGTCATTTATTCGTTTAACAACTACCATTAACAAGATTATAACGGCTTGGAATCCTCTCGCAAACCATTATCTACGAAGCTATTGTTTTCGGATTTTAGAGTTCATCCTCACAATGACCATACAATACAAACTTTTTATATACGAGTATGCTTTTAAATCTTTGTTTAAACATTTAACTTATTATAATGCAACACACACGGGAAAATTGTGCTGAGGAACCAATAAGGTTGGCCTGATTTGAAATTAAAGGCGTAATTAAACATCCAAGACTAAGCTCATTGGCTCTTTTGCATTATTTTCCCACACTGTCAACTGATTTTAGCTGTGTGTAGTATTATAATATCCTTGAGACAGGCCCGTAGCCAGCCAAAACTTGACGAAACTAAAACAATACTTGCAGGGGGGGGGGGGGGGCGAAACTAATACTAATAAATATAGCGGACTTCCACAGAAAACTACTTCGTCAGGGGGCATGCCCCCCCCCCTATGGCCCCCGCATGCCTTAAGATTATAGCTTACCATGAAACCATTATAATACTCTTGATTTAAATATTTTTTAATTATATAGATTGAGGTATTGGTCTCTATGTATTAAGTTTATTGATAAGAGGGCACAAATGAGACAGTTATAAGTTTTAAGGTGCTATATTTCACCCATACCTGGCCATATTCATGTATAGATTACAATTTTTAAATAAAACATAATTTTAAGCTTTACCTAGCTTATAATATTAGATGCTATAGCAACATTTAATATATATATATATATATATATATATATATATATATATATATATATATATATATATATATATATATATAAAGTATAATATTCATTGATAATGCACAGCATCTAGATAGCATTGGATGGCAAGACCCTTTGTGGACCATGTAAGGAGTAGCTTTATAAATCATTCTATGGTGGATCCGAGCTCGTAAAATTAAACCATTTCGCTAAGAAGAGTTACGTCAGCAGAGTGTATACGCAACTCGCTAAATAACGCTCAGACCTTTCATCTTCATGTCTAATAGTTTTCAAAACAAATAAATATTTCAGATAAACGGTTGTTGTCGGTAAAATTGAATCATATTTATTGGGCTGTCACAGTGTTTTATAGCTACTATAAGGTTTCAACTAAAAACATTCCGTCTCAATAGCTCGCAGTATATAATGTTAGGTCTACGTCCAGCCAAGTTTCTTAATAACCATATAATACGCATAGTGTGTCTACGTGTCTGTCTCTTAGTATGCTCACACAGTATTCTAAATCTCCGGATCGTATAGAGTACGCTAGTTTTATTCGGTTACATGCGTTGTAAGAACCATGTGGAGGAAATTTTGACTGTGAGGTTAATTGCGATCTTTTATTTTTATTTTATAATCTTGTCAATTTTAGCGAATTTCCTTTGGGAATAAAATTCGCTAATGGGATAGGCGTCATGGCGGAAGTTTCCATTTTGATCACATATTTATACTGTAACTTATTTTGTAAATTTTTGTTTCTTAATTTTTGTATATTAAGTATATCAAAATATATCAGTATAAAATTATACAGTATATTATATCAGTACATTATTACAGTATAAATATATCAGTATATTTGTATATCAAAATATATAAATAAATATTGGCTCCCGTCGTAAATTATAGATAAATAAATAAAAAATTTAGTCGGATACGCTAGTATTAGCGATACGCTGCGTGTACCTTCTGAGGCGATCGTATCTGAAATATAACCTTCTCGACCGACTATTATTTCACTTAAATATTACATTGAACAACATTAAAATGACGTTTACGTCTGAAAATAAAACTCTTTAATACTTTGCAATTATAAATATACCTCGGCTTTGCCTCGGGAATAAATTAAATGAATCACTCGCTTTGCTACACATAACATCTTATTTCATAGTAAAACATATTGCAAAGAGTTGTTAAGTATTTAATAACGGTTACCCATCCAAGTACCAAACACGCTCAAAACGACTAATTTCAATGATCTACTCGTATGTGCCGGTACAGAGGCACTCTTATAAATTATAAACGCCCGCGGATATGCTCATTATGTATCATGGAATAAATCTTGGCATTTTTATAATATGTCATACAATAACATGTATATTTATATATTTGTCATACAATAACATATACATATATTAGACTAGTTGAGCTATATAAAATTGTTAATTCAGAAAGATATTTTAACAATTGTTTTTAATACATTATAATTTTATTTGTTAATATAATAATTACTTAGAAAAAGGCTGACTTCAGTTCTACAATTATTTACTGTATGTAAATTTAATTAGTGGACATATGCACTAATGCACACATCTATAAGTATGACCCTCAATCAAATGCATTTCTCGTACAAATGCTTAAGGAATAGGTTAAGAAGGTGTCGTTATCAATACGGGGCTAGTGAATGCAAGCTCTTTCTAAAATGCTGCTTACATTATATACTTATACTTACAGTAAATAAGTAAATATATAATGCTTTATATACTTCTTAGAAACAAAGGGATAAGAGATGACTTTGGAGATGAAGGTCTGGAGTGGAGTCAAAGATAACCTCTGAGTCAAATAGAATAAAGATATAAAAACTTTCTGACAAAGGAAACGACACGGGTCGTGGAAAACTAACCAGATAAAGAAAACTCTGAGGAAAAACTAAGTAAGATATAGAGACTAGAACTCAGTAGAACACGCTGCGGATACAAAACTTTATTATAAGAGATTCAACTCACAACCGTAAAATATAAACTAATAAAATTCATTTAGTACGCTAAATTGGGTTAAGGATTGAAGCCCGTTTAGCAACACGGCATGTGAACAAACTAATAGGATCGGATCCATTCCATTTATTGAGAGTAAATCGGATCCAAGACGCATTTTGTTTTCTAGGTCAAGAAAATTAAAATGCGATAAAATTAAAAATTTAAATTTTAAATACGCCCGGGCCCTGGAGCGGCACAATAAGGTTTCTCGATCCAATAATATAAGATAAGGAAGCATTTTGAAAAACTCAGAGTAAGTAAAGGGTAGACGAATTAAACAGAAGAAAACATGGAAAATTAGTTTGTTGCTGGTGTTTATCTATTTTCCGTGACAGAGGTTCATACCAAGACACAGGTAACAAAGTTTTCATCTTGGAAATGAAAAGACTTAATAAAAACTAATTATAAAACTTTACTTCATTAGCTGAGATAATATCTGCATGTACTGTTTAGCTAATAGCTGTAGATACGAGTAAGTCTGATGGAGCGAGAGCAACTTTGCCATGCATTTTATTTAACAAACTTTAAACTAAGCTGGTAGATATGAAACTTAATTCCTCCTAATTTAGCGAATTTCCAATGGTTCATGAGGGTTGTGAGATAAGATTCGACACTTGTTGCTGAGTTATTCTTGCTGGTTAATGACGTCATTACAAGTTACTATTTGGATGGCACTGCTAGACCTAGAGATTAAATTCTAGCATAAACATAATGAGACCTATACTATAATAACAGACACACACATACAGGCAAATAATATGGTAAAAACAATTCAGGAGGTCTTAAAACACCTAAAAAGGATAAATCAAGTCAAATCCCGATTAAACATAACGGTAAAACTTTATCCCCGCAACTAAAATTCGAACCCGGGCCCCTGGTTCTAGTACTCTGAGTGCTCGTATTCACTCCGGACAAGATTCATTCTACTGAAAGCCCTACTGAAAACGATCCCTTAATCTACATTTGTTGATTAACAATGCGACCGTATTTTAAACATTACATTTATACAATATAATTGTGCGAGAGGCACCTAGGAAATGTAACAAGCAAAATGCAATGCTACATCTGGGAACTGTTCCATCATTCGACATTCGTCATCATTGATGGCTCGACATAATGTCATGTCCCACTCTGTTTCGTTACGTCTAACTCATCAGGGCGCCGACAGAGCCTGAACTCACCCTGAACTTCAATTAATTCCGAAGAATATAATGTGAAGTAATTACCAGAGACGAGCGGTGCTCTCTTACCGCCATCATGCATGGCAAGCAAAACATATATCATTTGATACTACCGAGTTCTGCAAAACATGAATGATTGCAACCGTATTTTAAACATTACATTTATAGATCACGATTTTTGTTTATTTAGAATAGTTGTATCAAATTCGCAACAGTTTCATTCGATTCTGAGCCTTAAAAAACAAAAAGAGGACCATTTTCCCTAAAAATGTTAACCTGTAATTTGACCGATACTTCAAAATGTTGCTGACTCAGCAAACCAGGTTGGTAAAGTCTGTTTATGTGTTCCTAATAAATGAGTTCTTTTGTCCATTTATCCCATTAACTATGTTTTAAATATTAAAGGATTTCGAAATATCAAAAGAATTTCTTTTAATATTGAGAATGGAAAAGTTAGTTTAAAAAGGAAGAATTAGGGTTGTGATAGGAGGGTAGTACAGTACAGGGGGTAAGATGTACTCGCATGCTCTGCTTTCAATGAGATCCTTGTATTATTCTCATTATATTATATTTTACAATATTATATAAGTCCATAGTTTTTCCTCATGACTTTCCATACTCTTACACTTAACGAGGGAAACCATTATTCCTTACTCAGTCCCTAATACTCGAGCCAAAAAAGGCTGGATCGAACTATATACTAAGTTAAATAAAATAACCCAGTCAAGTTATTATCGAACCGAAATGAAAAAATTCGGCACGGGAAGCTTCAATCCAATTCGGACTCGCTTCACTGGCTCTGGAAACGCAATGTTACCTCAAGTCTAGCATATCATAACTACAGCACATTCGGTCAAATGATAAGGTAAATATTTTTATATTACGTTTACGAATATATTAAAAACCTAGCGAGCATATTTATACCTGACAACTAAGTTTTTATTAGTTTTAATTCTTTATATGTATATTAGCATCTTATTTTAATATTTTAGTTTATCATTTGTTGTTTATTGCGGTGATATGTCAGTAAAAAGTACATTTTTTATCGATGTAACAAACTTTTATCTACTCCTTGTATTGTAAGTTCTACTTACAGTCTTGTTACCTCACACTGTAAACGTACTTTTACTCCCTAGGGAGGAAAAGTGAAAGTGTTGCCAACTTGACAGAATTTTTTAGTAAAATTTTTAGGAATTTTAGGAAATTTTTAGGATTTTTTTTTCGGTGTTATGTTGTTACTACGGGTAGAATATACAATATACACACGCTAATGTTTAAACTACAAATTTTATATAGTATTACACATTATTCTATTGACAGCTTACAATAAAATTATGTGAAGATAGTGGCTTTATTCTCTCTTCATCAGAGTAATTGACATGGTAAGAATAAACTAAACTAACACAATAACAATTAAGGAGCCGAAGAATATATTAATAGTTGTTAGTATTAGTTCTCTAGTCGTAGATAAAATTTAATATGCAACAAGGGATGAAAGGTTTCAGCTCTCGTATTATCTCCCTCGTCAAGCCTCGGGAGCCAAAATGTTAGTTAACTTCCTCGGCAAGCCTCGGGAGCTAACTAGTTTATCTCCCTCGGCCTACCGGCCTCGTGAGCTAATGAAGTTTCCTCCTTCGGAGGAAACTTGAGCTGTAAAACTTACTTTCATCCCTTGTTGCATAAATAACTATTTTGGACAGCACAACCAGACCTAAACGTATAAATGAAGAAAAGTTGAAATAAATGCAAATAATAACTGAGAGACTAAGTCAAAGAAACCCTGAATAAGAATAGAAATAAGCGAAAGAAAATAAAAACAAAATACAAAATATAGGAATAAAGAAAGAAATGGAATAACATAGTTGGCACTGTGTGTAAAAAATAAACATAATAATATAACTGATATTGCGCGAGATAGATATGAATTATTTTGGAATCTTTACTCACACGTGTTCACACTGACAGTACCAGTACAGCACGTGTCATACACATACACATACAGATGTGTAGGTCTAGGAGTAAGGTAGGTCTAGAGATGAGTGCTAAATATAATATGTAAGACTGACGTCATTGTATTCACTTTAAGAATTAAACTATTATTATGCCGTGTAGCTGTGAATTGTAGGTGTAACACTAAATTGTAATAGTGAGGACAAGTGTCTTACTAAGAGATCTGCGGTGGAGGTCCGCACGGCCCTCAATACTATACTGAGAAATCTGCGGCGGAGGTCCGCACTCAATTCCTGAAGAAATGCTTACTTCTGTACTTAATTACCTGTCGGTTTTTGCTAAAGATTTAGGTTTATATTTTTTTAAAAATGTATAAAAGGTTTTATTTTTAAAAAATCGGGTACAGGGTACCTCGGAACTTTTCCTCATTACATCAGATTCGCTACGCTTATCCTCCCTGCATCGGACTCACTTCGCTCGTCCTCAGAAAAACTGTTCACCAATTTTATATTGCAACATGCCAATAGTCGTCTTCAAATAGTCAATGCATCCGTACCATTTTTAGCGGTCACCCATACAGCACTGACCACGCTCAATGGTCCTTAATTTGTATGATCCGACAAAAATCCTTGATATACTTAGAGTACTTATTTATAAGTTAATAATATACACTTGTACCAAATTTCAAATGGACCATATCTCAATTTTTTATAATTTTTAAAAAACGTCCACAAATCATTAAATAAAAATTGAACTATTGCTGATAATGAGATGAAACAGTCACATGCGTGCCAAATCTCAATCCGATCCCATCATTATTCCGCGTTCTATGATTTTTCGCTGAGTCATTAAAGCGGGTTAATGACGTCATAAAAAATATTTTCCGGATAGCACAACTACAGCGGTAGACTGATTATTTACAAAGTTTCAACTCTCTAGCATAAATACACTGGGCACTACGTTGATAACAGACACACACACAGAGACAGACAACTTTGTGAAAACCACACAGGAGGCCTTAAAAACCCCTGAAACGCGTTTATTTTAAGAGTAAAAATAAAAGTGTCCGTTTGTTTGTTTGTCTCAAAGCATTTACTTATCATACTGAAATGTTGAATTGCTACCTATGAAATGGATTTATAAGGGAATCAGTTATAACGCAAGTCTAACATCAAGTTTTTCGGAGCTTCTAGCGGAACTGATTTTTACTTAGACTTCTTACATTAACAACCTCTTATACGTCTTACATGTTATTTATACGTCTTACATGTCATTTATACGTCTTACATGTTATTTAAGCAGATTTTATCAGAAAATTTGATAAAATTGATAAAACAAACGAGACGCTTATGCGCTTGTTTATATTATATGTTTTACCTAATGAGTACTTAAGTTTTAAAGTAATACAATACCCGAAAATTCCGTTTGAACCTGCTCTATTTCTAAACTTTCATTGTCTCCTAATTTTAAACCTCTTCGACGGCTTGCTTCTGTTTTAATTAAGCTCAGAATATGATGAGATTATGAAGTAAAAGGCGTGTTTTGTTAAATACGAGACGAGGAAAGAGAGAACTTGTAAGAGAAGGGGGGGGGAGAATGTTGGAAAACTCAAAAGAGGAAATCCTAAAAGACAACTATTGTGGGTGTTATGAGATTCTACGCTAATTAGGAGTTTAGCGGAAATATCCCGTCTCGATAATTATTATTTTGATAAATATGCGGAATAATAGGCTAATAAATGAAATCATTTATATCTGATCATCAGATAATTTACATATTACAGTTTTATATGTTATGCAAATTTTAAAATCATGGAAACGGATTTGAAACAATTAATAAATAGTCGGATCGATTGGACGTCTTTGACACCGCATTAAAACGGAACTGTGAGATCATCGACTCCATGAAGTAGATTGGAAATCATTGACATCATATAAACGAAACTTTAAATTCACTGAATCCATGTAAACGAGGTCGAAAGTCATTGCTTTCGATGCAAACATTGACTACTGCAAATATTGACGCCATACAAACAGAGATACTAGCATCTCGGGCTTAATCTATTGTCCGGTACTTGCTACTTGATAATCAGTCGATATGAAGCTACACGATCTCTATATACCATCTATATAATCTCTTAGAGTCTTAGATCAATAGATTATATCATCTATCCTCGATAGAAATTACACGATATCTATCTACTCACGATTTTAATAACACACTATCCACGTTTGACAAATTAATGCTGATTCACCAATAGTCGACATTTGCTGGAACTGAATACCAGAAGACGTTCATGAAATCTCTCAACAGCAAAAATATAGACTGAAGATGAATTTCTCCCTAAACCCGCAATACCTTCCATATACTTGGCTATTCTTACCAAATCTAGTCGCTGCGAAGTTTGAAAGCCGTCATTATAATGCATAAAGGATACTAACTTGCAACATGGATTTATCAAATTAAACTTATTGGTATTTATCAAGAATACATTTTTTGGTTTATGGGCTCTACATTGTTTATAAACCATAGAGTGATGGTAACTGCTTCCATTTAAGCGAAATTTTATAAGAAAATGACACCTTTGAGGTTGATAAGATAAAACAAAGGAGGAGTGGGGGATCAACTCCACTTAGCCTCCTGAT
>JACMZG010001859.1:730177-810413 GCA_018340805.1 Microvelia longipes
ATATATACAAAATCGATGTCCCACCCGTTCTCCCCCCTCCCCCATTTAACACTTAAACTATTCATTCAAACCCTTTTAAGCGTCATTTTTTATGACAAAAGAAAAAAAAATCGCTGAAAATCATTTCTGAAATGCAATAAGTCTTGGCTGAAGTTAATTAAGCTGTGTGACGTCATAGTCCTGTAACACGTTACTCATGCGTAGTATCTCCATACTAACTATGGAACTATTAACACAGACTCGGAGCGAGCAGATGGAAAACGCCCTGGGTTGCGTGCTGTAATCATTAGGAAAATATTATCTACATCCATCTCCGGGGAAATTAACATGATAGTTTTCCATGGAGTTATTTGATCTGGGAAATTACCGGTGTAGCCATTACAGCATCATTTAGCTAATTGTTTAACTTGTTGAAGTATTTTTAGGGAATTATTTAAAAATTAACATAAAAGTTAAAAGTAACATAACTTTAAAACTAATTTACTTATAACTAAGTTATACCTAATAAAATATGACCACCATTATAGTGATCACAAAACGGCCCCCATGACATACATCAACTAAAATCATAGCAAAATTTTACGTATCAACGAATAACTATGAAATAACATGAAACAATAACAAAATAGCTACGGGGCCGGGGGGCCCCAGGGCTGCCAAGCGTGTCGGGCCCCTGTTTTTTTTACTGGTAGAAGTTAACTCTAAAGGTAAACGCTGTACGCATTGATTTACTCGGAACCTATATAACAGTTGGTGTAAGAGCGAATCATCGTAACACCGTCACGTTATAACCATTAACTATTTATCTATAAATAGTTAATGAGATAGATGATAGATAGTCAAATCCCCTCTTAGACGCAGATTGAATATACACTACCATAGTTATTTTAGATTATAGTTAGGGAATCTCCTATGTAAAACCTTATGTAATACTCTATAAATTCATCATGTTATTGATATCATTTTTTTTAGTTCGTTAATTCTATTGGATAGAGATATGTGTATATAGAAATGACAGCTAATACCATTATCAGCAAACAAGCAAACCCTACCGTAAAAAAGGTAGTGCATATCTTATATCCTATGCCGTTCTGAAACAGTTTTAAGAGGGCTAAATGAACTAGTTGTAATTAAACGCAGGGGGTTAGATTTTAGATTAAGTGCAAAGTAGGAGAGATAAACCTACATAGAGATGGCAGGTTTTGCCATGCCAATCTAAGGAGCTCAGCAGAACTGTAGGAACATAAGGAAGAGATAATAGTACATAGAGATGGCAGTGTTTTGCCATGCCAATCTAAGGGAGCTCAGCAGAACTGTAGGAACGTAAGGAAGAGATAATAGTACATAGAGATGGCTGTGTCTATCATTTCATTGGTACGCGCACGAGTCTACTGTAACAGAATAACTTAGTGTATGACCTTCAAGAAGAACTGTAAACAAGGCTTTTCTTCACTTTCTTTTATTTTATGAGCTTAAAGGAGAAAGCAATTAAAATTATGTAAAAGAAAGTGTCCTCCGCCACCCTCCACCTCCCTTACTAAGGCAGGGGGTTCTCTGCCCCCAAGGAGTCCTTTGCCACATGCGAGGGGGGGGACTTCATTATTTATTTTGTTTTAAAAACTTGGCTCTAAGTGGCTCCTACTAAAGAGCTCTCTACTTGAACGCTTTCATTTATCAACATAGCAACATAAGATGCTACTTATAATTATGTAGAGCCGAGCAGATTTTTAACATAGAAATATCATTTGTATGAACGAGCAACACGATACAAACATAATGAGTCCTATTAGCAAACATCAAAACATTTAATATCGGATTAAACAACGGATGACACAAGTTTGTGAAAATCTGAAACAAAGTTTCTGTGAATCCCAACAAATATGTTCAATCCAGAACAAAGATGTCTATGAAAATTAAATAAAAACAAATAGAATTAAAGCCTACATTTATCAAGTAATTTAATATGGAATTCTATAAACTATGAAGTGCAACTAATGAAAAACATTAAAATGAGTTGACAGGACTCCGCAAGATCCCACAGGAATATAGCTCTTGACAAAGTTTGCTCAACATTTCCAAAAAGAATAGTGTTTGGGACCTAGTCCGGTAGCTCAGTGGCAGAGCGCTCGCCTTTTGACCTGGATGTTGAGGGTTCAAATCCCTCAATATGAGGTTATCCTTGTGTACACTCGTGAGGTCCTTGAGGGGGCCAGCCAGCCAGGGTTTTACGTGGTTTCCTTGGCTACTAATACGCAAATGCGGGGTTGGATCTAGTTTCATCTGAGACAAGTCTGGATCCACGTTTCCGTTGTCTCCAGCTCACGAAAAGTTAACGTTCTGCGGGCTGATGGAGATGAAGGTCGGAAAGATATTCTGAGCCTTTGTATGTCCGAAAACTTAGTCAGTGAAAGTGATGGCGGCGACACGAGTAACGTAAGTTACTAGGAAAAGTGCTCGGTTCTTGAAGACAGACGTCTCCTAATAGCACTCCGGAGCTTTGACTTTCAGGTTAGGGCTAAAGAATGAGTTTGTGCACGCTGACATCTGGTTGCTAGAGTTCTTTGTCGGGCTGAAACTAGGCATGAACTAAGCACACTGTGAACTAGTCGCAGACACTAGCCAGAGCAGTGAGTATGGATAGAGTCTGGTTGGGCTGGATGAACTGGACACACTGTGAACTGGTTATATGTGCTACCATGTACGGAGGGGGTGCTTCCTAGATGATTGCATGTGTACACTCAGGAGTTAATGTTGAGTGAGATTTGAGTGAAGGGAAAACGCTAAATGACCCTACGGGTTAAAGCGTAAAAAATAGTGTTTGGGATGCTGATCATACTCATCAGATAACTTACTATGGGAGGGGGAATAAAGGGGTCATAGGGGCCCAGGAGATAAAGATAGGGGGTTGTGCCAACTAAGCTATTAGATTAGCACGCCAAATACTGCCTCTTTGTAAAATTTTAGTAGATTTAGCCCAGAGGCATTTGCTATGAGGATTGTGCGGCTCTACGGCGCAGATGCATTCCTTTGTGAAACAAGCAAGTATGCACAGTTTCTGTAAGGTTTTATAAGATCTCTAGCAGCATCGAGTGAGGTCGGTGTGTGGAAGGGTGACCGCTAGGATTAAAGCTAATTCGTTCATTGTCTATAAGGACTAGCGATGCGAGTTCAAGTTGGTAAGGATAAGCGTAGCCAACTCGATAAAACTTGGTAACGCGGTGAGAAAAAGTTAAGAGGTAGCCTGTACCAGATTCTTTTACTTTGTAGTGGTAAGTACATTGGTAAGCCGAGTAGAACAAAAGGCAATGGCAGATATTGTTAGAGACAAGTGTAAGAATACTTTCACAAGTATATTAAGAAAGACTTGTTTGAGAAACACACTGCGGGGAAACACAGAGTCTCACCGTGCCCTACGGCCCTTCCTAACTCATCCTTACCAACTCAACTCTTTTGATAAAAAATACTCTTCAGCAATAATATTTAAAGAAGTATTTCAGCTAAAGATGCATTGTCACTGTCAGAACTGAAATTTCAGCCGGATGTCGTCAAACAAACAAAACGTTTTTAACGTCTATTTGACGCGAAATATCTTCAGGGCATATGGAGAAAACGTCATGTCTCAGAGTCTAGATAATTTGTACAATATCGGGTACGGGGTACCTCGGAACATTTCCTCATTACATCAGATTCGCTTCGCTCATCCTCAGATAGTAAATGCATCCGTTTCATTCTCAGTGGTCACCCATACAACAATGACCACTCTGAATGTTGCTTAATTTTTATGATCCTACAAAAATCATAGATATACTTGTCGTATTGCAACGAAACTTAGTGTACTTATTTAATAAGTAAAAGTATACACTTGTACTAAATATCATCTCAATTTAATTATTTTCTGATTTTTTAAAAAGCATACACAAGTCAAAATTGTTACTAATGCTGATAATGAGATGAAACTCTCACATATGTTATTCTTATACACATACGTCACATACGAGCTAAATCTCAATTCAAATAATAATAATATTATTATTATTATAAAAAAATATTTTCCGAATATCACAACTACAGCAGTAGACTGATTTTTGTACGAAGTGTTAACTCTCTAGCATAAATACACTGAGAGCTACGATGATAACCCACACATACACACATACCACACATACAGACAGACAACTTTGCAAAAACCACTCATGAGGACTTATAAACGTCTGCAACGAAAATGCCGGTGACATCCCGGCATTGGCTCAGGGGTCAATGTGATCGCTCAGTGTCTCGAAGGTAAGCGGTTCAAATCCCAGCCGGGGAGTAATATTTTTATTTTATTTTTAATCATTTGAATATTTCTGAGTCCAAGTGATTTTTTATCGAAACCTTTTTCCGCGTATTATGAAATGATTGCCGGTTAATGAAGTCAAAAACATTATTTACCGAATAGCACAACTAAACCTATAGATTGACTTTTGTACCAAGTTTAAAAGTCTCTACCATAAATGTTGCGAGAGCTTCTATAGTAAGGCACACTCACATATACAGACAACTTTGTAAAAACTACTTAGGAGGTAAATCTCGGTTTCAGATGTTCAGTGCTGCCATAAATGATATGATGATACAGAATAAATGAGGAAAAGTAAACATTTTGTGACAAAATTTTAATTTTTTTTAATAAAAAGTAATCCGAGGACCTGAGGCTCGAACCCGTTATCTCTTGTAGTAGAAGCGAAACCGTATCCACAACGCTATCAAGGCTTATGTATTTTTGATAGATTATTTCCTAATAAAAATGAAATGTAAACAATTACTTAATTATAAAAATGTGTTAATTTCACTAAAATGTTAAGTAAAAATTAATTATTTCTACGTAAATAAATCAATCTTATGTTAGTAAATAATCTCAGAAATTTTCGGCCAAATATTTTGCTCATTCTGTTCACAATTGGTAATTATTCATAATTTTCAATATAAGATCGATTGCTGCAATGACGTCACGCCATTCATGAAAAAAGTCAGGTTATAACCTCCGACTGTTTTTGGTTTGTTTCAAGGATGTTGAATAAAGGGGATGACGCACTAAGTCGAATTGCCATTCAACAAAGTGACCCCATCAAAAATCAAAACATAGAGAAGAATTCAACACGAAACACACGTCAAAAACCAACTGCACATGCTTGATACGAACTGCGCATGCTTCTGATTCTTGTAACAGCGCAGGTCTTAAAATTTAGAGGCAAACTTAACTCTCAATGGGTTTCCCATTGTTTTGCTTGCGAAGGTTATAAACAAATTTAAAAAAGTTCATACTTTTTAACTGTTTTTTGTTAATATTGCTTAAAATTAACAACATTAAAAAAAATTAAGAACATTACAACCAAAATTGAATCTTGAAAACTAGCAAAAACATTTCACTAGGCTAAAAAGACAAAATATTAACACATTTAACTTACTCTACGAAAGTAAACGGTAAAGCTTCAATTACTCTCACTAAAGTGGCTACCTAGAGTCCAAATGTAAAATATAAGCACAAATGACTTGACAAGCACCAAAGTAACAATAACGAAAGCACTGAAAGAAAGTTGAGAAGCAAACTCGACAACCAAGAATTGTATACAACTTAGCTACATAACCTGCGTTTGGCGCCTTTTTTTTATTATAACCATGGGGAAGATAAGTTGCTCCTATTTCTCTATCTCATACAACTTCCATGGGGTCAGAAGTTCCTTAAGCGTCATAACCTTTATTCAACATCCTTGGTTTGTTTACATCGAATTGAATCACCTTATAAATTTCTATCATCTTGGACCGCCTATACCGATTCCTGCAATGACGTCTCACGTCATTCATAAAGAATGACCTCATCTACTACTACAATAGCTGACCTCAAGCTATTGTATATTTTTGTATACTTATTGGCAAATAAAAATAGTTTATTTATTTTATTTATTTATTTAATTAAAAAGGCATGTAATTCTAGAATATTATTAAGAAACGTAAGTTTTATCTTATTATCAGCATTGGTTTTTTAGTTTAATCATATCAAGTATTAGCATTTATTTAAAGAAATCGCAACAAATAGGAAAAACATTGGATTGAGTGGAATATTGGCACAAATGTATCAATTTATGCAATTAACAAGTTTATAAATTTGTTGCACAGCAGCCCTATTTTATTGACTGTTAGACACGAAAACCAATATTCTAAGTAAATTCTTACCACAAGCAGGTACACATTGCCAAGTACTGTCGATTTTATCTTCTCTTCAATTAATTGATCACGATTATATGTAAAGAAATGTTTAAGATTAATAAAAAAAATTATATTTATTTTAATTTTATGGAAATTTCGTGAAAACTTGCAGTGTTTTTTTTAAGAATTTAAATAAAAGAATTTAGATTTTATATAAACTTAATAAATTAAATATATAATTAATTAAACGTATAAATTTAATATACACATGTCTTAATGGTGGTCTGCACTTACAAATAAAACAAAATAAGTAACAGAAAACCAGGAACAAACTAAAACTAAGTGTTCAGTGCAAGGAAACCCTGTGCAGTATACAACGCGATGAACTCTGGTCCTAAGGCATTAATAAATATAATCTAAATAATCAATTGAACGGAACAACATAAATGTGCAATAACGTGAACATATACGCGCTATCTTAATGTACGTGAACATGTACGCGCTATCTAAATGTACGTGAACATGTACCCAAACATGTACGCGCTATCTAAATGTACGTGAACATGTACGCGCTATCTAAATGTACGTGAACATGTACGCGCTATCTAAATGATCGTGAACATGTACGTGAACATGTACGCGCTATCTAAATGTACGTGAACATGTACTCGCTATCTAAATGCTGTGCTCAATATATTTAATTGAGCACAAAACAATGTAACCGATAAATCGGAACAACGCAAGTCAATAGAATCGCGAATAGTTTAGACGTATGAGACAGCACCCGGATAGTACGACTGAGTGTCGGAGAGTAGAATTACTCTCTCACTTGCGGTTAGTAATAACAAGATAATAATATGCTTAGTCCAAACTTAATGGTGAAATGTTTCCAGTACAGTCAGTGTCTGGAAGGGTATATATTATATATATATATATATATATATATATATATATATATATATATATATATATATATATTTATATAATATATATTTCTTTTACGATAACTTTTCTGCTCCTGTCCACGGTACGAAACTGAGAAACACAGTGGATTGCTGTTGAGGATTCCTTCCTTTCAATTCAGCTCACAAAAACCTTCATCTAATATGTGGATTACCCATTTTTCCAAACATTTTGAACCCGTTAGGCAAGAAGTAAAATTTCGTTGATAAAAATTGTTTCAAAAAATGTTAAAAATATTAAAATCCCCCCCCCCCCTAGTCTTTACATGGTACTGACAGATTTAACAACTGTTATCTACATACATTTGATTAAATGCCGCCACATTTACTATAAATACAGCGCTGAAGCGAGTTATTAATGACTATAAATAAAATAAACCCAAGACGTATAAATATAATGATTACAGTAACGATGAAACGACTTAGATATCGTTTTACATTGTAATTATCAAGATGATTAACTAACAATTAAAGTTTCAATACATGAAGTACAACAGATACTTCTCCCTGATCTGTGAACTTCAAAATAACACGTCCAATACACTCATCACCTGTACCCTATGAAACTTAGAACCAAAATTAACCTTAAAAAACAAAATCCTAGGTTTTAACTCATGCAGGTCTGCAGGTCATTTATTACTTCGTAATATAACATCAAAATCAAATAATATATATATTTAGTTATTATATATATATATTATATATATATAATATATATATTATATATATATATATATATATATATATATATATATTATTTATATATATATATATATTATATATATATATATTATATATATATATATATATATATATATATATATATATTATATATATATATATATATATCTGCCTGTATGTGTGTGGGTCTGAAACAAGGACCATCAGATGGGAAGAGGGCATAATTTTATTTATATGCCCGATACCATATCATGATTATTGTTGCTACTGGGCGCAGAAAAGAGATTTTTATCTTGTGATCATAGATGACTATGATTGCAAGCTGGGACAACCAATTTTAATTAGTGGGGCAACTGTGGACTTGCCTTGGACTATGTTCTCGAGATTTTCTCACCGACTCAATTGTATTTTACGGAATTTTCCCAAGCATTTGGGGGTCAAATCTATGATGGAGTTCGGTGGAAGAATACGAAGTGGACAGTGTTTCCATTGATGGTCCATAAGGCACTAGACGAGATTGTTATTTCTCAATGATCTAAACAAATCATTATAAAATACAAATGTATTGTACCAATAATTTTTGTATTTTTATAAATATTTTTATCTGACGTTGCCCTAATAATGCCCCCGTAGTCCCCCCGGGGTGGGCGAGTCAAGGTTACTAGAGGTCAAAGCAAATACGCCCCTTAAATTCAATAAAAACTCTAAATTCTCTTAACGCAACATACACACTGAATGCATAACTTGCAAGGCAAACTCATAAACGTTATGCACTCAACTGTATAGGTATTTGCTAAACAGATAGCGGTGGTGCAAAGGAAGACTTTTACCCGGGCTGTCTGAGCTCGATGTGGTGCAAAGGAAGCTCGTGAGACTTTTACCCGGGCTGTCTGAGCTCGATGTGGTGCAAGAAGCTCAGTGAGACTTTACCGGCTGTCTGAATGTGGTGCAAAGGAAGCTCGTGAGACTTTTACCCGGGCTGTCTGAGCTCGATGTGGTGCAAAGGAAGCTCGTGAGACTTTTACCCGGGCTGTCTGAGCTCGATGTGGTGCAAAGGAAGCTCGTGAGACTTTTCCCGGGCTGTCTGAGCTCGATGTGGTGCAAAGGAAGCTCGTGGACTTTTACCCGGGCTGTTGAGCTCGATCCCGGATGGGGCCTCTAGGATTTTTTTACAATGGATAGAAAATCCAATCCTTGCTAATGCCGTCCTTAGAAAGGGACGTTGAGGAGATGGTTTCAAGCCTGTGTGATGTCAGGTACACGTAAAAGATCCCTAAACCGAAATTAAGGGAGATTTAGATAGCGGAAAATATATCTTCTTTCTGTCTAATGGTTTTAAAAGGAGGAAAGGAAAGCCTTGCAGTGGGCACGAGTTGTTTCTAGTTAAAGCTAAGGGAACTTTGGTACACACAACTCTTCTGTAGATTTAACATAATACGGCTGCACTTGGAAGTAAGGTAGAACACTATCTTCCATTAGAGAGAGTTAGCAAAAAGGACCCAACGACAGGACCTACTAGCTAGGTGCTCCATCGCCTTCTCCTAATAAATATTACTCCTAGTGCTAGAAAAGGAATAGTTTGCCCAATACATCAGCGAGAGAGATATTTAGTACGTTCACACACACTTCTAAATCCGCGGATCGTATTAGATACGATCTTCAATACGTAATATTAGCTGTATGAACCATGCGGAGGGTATCCGATCGCATACGCTAGAACTAGTGAGATGGAATCTAAATGGATCCCTCGATACGCTGCATGTACCTTTAGAGACGATCGTATTTAACGGATTCTCGTCGGACTTTTATTTCACTTCATTATTACCGTTTTTGATCAAACAACTTTTGGAATATTTTTTTTTAAAGTAACTTTATTATTATGCATAGAAATCACAATTTAATTAAATATTTTTTTGTTTTATATACTTCCTTATAACCAAAAGGAACCTTCGCTATAAAAGACGCGATGTTTGCGGATCAGTTATCACGTAATCTCACTCGATCGACCAAACAAAGACGCTGTGAGAACGCTGTAAGTTAATTATTTGAAGAAGATTCCTTTTTATAATAAACAAAAAATTTAAACAATTATATCATTTGATACTACCGAGTTCGCAAAACATGAATAGTTGACACAATATAATTGTGCGAGAGACACCTTATAACGGTTGCTGTTATTTAGTCTGCTCAACTTTTTGCTCACAATTGGCTTTATTTTGCTTAGAATTTTATTACCTTCGTAGTGAAGTCAGTTTGAGAGGAATAGAACGATCCCCCCCTCAAAATGATTTTAACACTACAATAACAATGCGTGTTATGATTTTTGAGGGGTCATAAAGTACCACCTCCCTGTCGAAACCGTCTCAGTTGCTATTTGCATTTGTTACGCTTAAAATATAATCTAAAGTTGTCACTAATTTATTTGAACAAATCATAAAACAACAGAGAGCATAACTTGGGATAGGATCCTCAGACCTCTGTGTTGTCTCAGGTCTGCCTTTAAAGACCTCGGCCGCACGCAGGAGTAAATACAAATGTTATCATACTAGCCAGGGAAGAAAAGTATAAGAATATTACTGCTTTGGCAGCAAAAACTACAAAACTGAAGTAGCATTTTTTTGTTATTTTATTGTGTATTTTTTATACTCAATAAAATAAGTAATAATTTCACTCGTGGAACGGGCTGGCTATAACCGCGTCATTAATTTAAAGTTCGGTTAATAGGTACACACAGCAGTAAAATGACACTTGCATCGGATGACAATGCTGTATATTTTTGAATGGCCTATTTATCTAAAATATGTTCTCCGCTCTATGAACGAGTTATTTATTAGTTGATGAAAGAATAAAAATATGTTTTGTGATTTACGTACCACGAGCTCACGAAGAGGGAATGACGGGAGGCATAGGAGGTGTGTCTGTCCCCGGACGATGCCTTCATCCGACTGCTTTGTCTGAGTCACTCGGGGTGGAAACAGGCCTGCAAACCTAACTCTACCTTCCTCTCAGTGAGGCCACTATCTGAAAAAAAAAACAATCATCAAACATCACGCTGAGAGATCATTTGATTTTTTTCTTAACTATACTGCAGGTATCAAAAAAGAGTGTAGGTTCAAAATATAATGCGAGAGACGACTGGGAATGTAACAAGCAAATGATCAGCTACGTTTGGAAACCATTCATTCGTCGTTCGTCAATTTGATAGCTCAACATGTCACGTCCCACTCTGTTTGGCTGAGTCTAACTCATCAGAGTGCCTACAGAGCATCAACTCACTCTATCTGTCACTTAAAATGTTGAAGAATGTTGGGTGAAGTATTTACCAGAGACGAGCATTGATCTCTTAGCGTATCATAATCATGCTTAGCATCCTTTGATACTACAGAGTTTGAAAAACAAATAATTGACACAATAAACCTAATTAGTGAGAGAAATCTAGGAGAGAAACAAATAAAATACTATGGTATCTGCCGTAGTAAAGTATTATTAGTATTTATTTATATTTAGTCTATCGTTTAGTTTAAAAATCCCCAAGGTCATAAGTATTTTGGGGATTGACCAATCAGAAAAGCTGCTGCCATCCTCTCACTTAAAAAGAGAAAAAAATCCCTACCACAATAACCGCTGTAGGGAAAAAACCTTCTTCCCGGCAATCGTTCACTTTGTTTGTGGTTCTTCTTTTGATTGCATCGTTTTGAAAACTACTTTCAAATTAATCTTAAAATTATATTTTAAAATTAAAACTACACAAAAGAAACGTAAAAAACATCGCCAAGAAAATATACGGGTAAAATAACCTGATTTGTTTACACAGTTTTTTCCCGCTCCCTTCTTGCAGGGATTTTTTTCTTAAGAATCAGTGGTGTCTAAACTGACAACACTGTTTAAAGATTTTTAAACTAAACGATGGACTGTAGTATTAATGTTTTTTTCATCAAACTTGATACAAAAATCAACCTTGGGGAGGACACAAGCTCTATCAAAAGCCAGGTTGTTGTGACGTCATTAACCCGGTTCGCTAAGTAAGTAAGTAGGAAAAAGGTCCTTTTCCTACAGAAAGCTTAAAATACGGCCGCTAAATAACATATTTCAACTGGGGAGTCGTTTCGATGTTTTTGGGCCTGTGAGTGAATGCAAATGGTCTGGTGTCGTTACGAACACCTGGGTTATAATCCTGGCAAAGAATTTCATTTTTTATCGTTTTATTTATAATGTATAAGTTTATAACAACAGAATAATTGTGGCGCGGCGGTGCGCATGCCAGGTGAATTTCCTTCGAAAAGCGTGTTTTCGTGCATAATGATCCAACAATATACAATTTTTTGCTTAAGGTTCCGGCTGGTTAATGCTTTGTAACTTGAGCAGTTACTCAATTATCAAGCACTACTCGTAACTCGTTTTTTCTGTATTTTCTATAGGAAATGCCTTAAAATTTTTAAATATTAACACTATATGAGCTTTAAACTAGTGCAAATAATGGTGTGCTCTGCCAATTTCAGAGGCATAGTTTTGTATAACCAACAGAATAATTATGCGCATTTCCTTTGAAAAATACAAAAAAAAAACGAGTTACGAGTAGAGTTTGATAATAAAGTAACTGCTCAAGTTACAAAATATAAATCAACCGGAACCCTAAGCAAAAAAAAAAAGGATTGTTAAGCACGCGGAACACGCTTTTTCAAAGGAAATTTGCCTTCAAAATGCGGACCACCGCACCAGAAATTTTAAGTTAAAATCAACTCGAAAATCGTTGGAATTTCTGAAGACTCCATTTTCTTCAATGTAGCACCCAAAAAATATAAAATATGATAGTTATAAAATACATATGTTTAAAAGATAAAGTTTTAGAAATATTGGCGTAAAGGATTCATCGCATATCCTCTGATATTGCCGGAAAAATAGTGACTCCTAGTGCTAGTGTTAAGTTATGACCTAACTGCTTTAATATAAACCCAAAACTTTACAAGATATGCGTACGCACCAAATGGATGCGCATGCATCATGCATGCGCACATTCGTGCAGGCTGAATTATGTAATTTAAAAATTAAATAATGTTAGTAAATCAATAAAAATCGGGTACGAGGTCCCTCGGAACTTTTACTTACTACAAGTTACTAGTAAAACTTATAGTTACTATTTAAATTGTAAAACAAACAGATAAGCGATAATTTCTGAAAACTTGAAATGTTTATTATAAAAATTAATTAAATATATTTGAAAAGTAAAACAATGTAGAACCCCCCCCCCCACTCTTTCCACTCCTTCCTTCCGATCTACAACATAAGTACCAATTGTTACCTTAAATTTGATAGTTACACTAAACCCTCAATTCATATAATAATTGCGGCTTAGCATATTCTAAACCATTCTTCGGCTTTTTCCAAACCGAAATGTGGGACTCGCCTCTGTCTGTTTTCTTATGATCATAATAAAAATATTATTAATATAACTAAGCAATAAAATCTTTACTCTCTACTCGCTGGTCATATTATCTCCAGTGAAAAGCAGTATTTGGGCGTAAAAGTAATTGACACAAACTATTGGAGAAAGGTAATTTACATAAAATTTTGAAGCGAAACTAATTTGAAACAAAACTTCACATGAATTATAATTGGTGCAATTTTTGATAAATAATTAATTGCCACAAAACCTTGGTGCAAAACTAATCACCACTCAAATTTGAATAATTTGCACCAAACTTTATTGTCAAAATTATATCCATACACTATTTGTTAAAAATTGATTTGCATAGATATTTCGTTGCTAAACCATTCACCAAAAAACTTTAGTGAACATTTAATCATCGCAAAATAAATTTGCACAAAATATATGCAATATGAATTAATGCAAAACTATATGTTTGAACAAACGAGTCGAAAGGACTCCAAACATCAACTGGAGAAACCGTTTTGAAAAATTATTAAACATACGGGAAGTTGAGAGACTGGATGTATCAGAAAGACAATGAGGCTTGACTTGGGGGGGGGGGTCAATGGGGAGGTTAGAGAACAGTGTAATTTCTATAACTAGAAGGAGGGGCGGATTCGTTTTCAGTGAGATCAAAATGGACTTGGCTTCCGGGCCTTTTGCTAATTCTAATAGAGGAATTCAAGATTTAAAGGGTAAATTAGAAAGGCACTTGAAACAAAGGATTAACTTCTGAAGTCTCTAAATATGCTCTACAAAAAATTGTATGAGGGGGCGTAGACAGCATGGGGGTCACAGAAACCTAGAGTCACGTGGTATAGGTACATATCAGAATTGATGTTAACTAGTTAAATGGTTAGGTGTCCACTTAATTGTGGTGCACCACTTAAACTTAATGGTGCAGGACTTAGAGACCTAGTCAGACCATTGTGCCAATATAATGGTAAAGTAACAGAGTTTTAGAGTCGTTCTTGACAAGAAAATTCTGACGGGAAGAGCCGCAAGCTAGGCGTGTTTCCTTCGAAATCCCTGTATCCTTGCTTAACATTCCATTTCTTGTTTCGAATTTCGGTCTATGCTTATTATCATAAACAGCACCATTACTACTTGTTTCTCAATTTTGCAGGATTTTTCAAGGTATATGTGGCGCATTTACGCCACAAGGTAGACAAGCGGTGGTCATAATTCCATGATGAGCACTTTTGCTCATTTGAAGCTTTGTTTAAGCTATTTTTTAGAATATTTCAGAATTAATTTGTAGTTATATGTATAACTTATATTGTGTAAATATTATTATAACAAAAAACAGCTCTACACAAAATGTTTTCTCTAACTACTGTAAGTTAGGTTTTTCGATCATTTTTTACGGGTTCATTAACTTTTTGGCTCGTGCATAGTGGCGGTATCGTCTTTGGATCAGTTTCATTCCATTCAGCGCTCAATAAAATACATAAATAAAGACCTCTTTCCTGTCAGGTTATTTTAACCCTTAAAGTGCTAGTGACGTAGCTGTCTGTGGAACAAAGGTAGAAGCGTTGCACCGCAAAATGTAAACAATTCAGGAAGATCCCAACAAAACGTTTAAAAGCTCTTTCCAAAGAAGTGATGATTCCTACTCAAACAATTTTTCCTCCAAACAAAAGAACTCAGATTGGAATGGGAGGGGGCTTGAAGGGGGCAGTGAGAAGGTAGAGGGGTGTTGAAAGGAATGGTGGGGGGTAAGTGGGAAAAGTGTGGGTGTAGGCAAAGAGAAATAGTCTCCATCAAGTATTCCTCATTTAACTAACATACTTTCAAAATGGCAAGTCATGTATGTCGATAATTAATAAAAAAATATCAAACCCCGACCATTGATTGTTAATAGCAGAAACATCTGACTGACCATTAATAGTTATATTAATAAGACAAGAAGGAAAAAATGAGTTGTAACAGCATTTTAGAACATAAAATTAATGTAGAGTATCAGTATGTAACTGTGCAGCATTAGCTGTTCAAATTTATCGATTTTATTACAAAGGTTATACAAGTGTTGTGATTAAAAAATATATACATATACCTTGAGTTGGTGCACTCCCAACAAGGTTAATTAAAACATCGAAACTTTTCCTCATCTCATCGGACTCGCTGCGCTCATCCTCCCTTCTTCTGACTCACTTCGCTCGCCCTCAGATAGTAAAGGCCCCAGTTTCATTCTCAGCGGATACCTATCCAGGCACTGACCACGCTCAATGCTGCTTCACTTTTGTGATGTAACAAAAATCATGGATATACTTGTGGTATTGAAACGAAACTTAGTGTACTTATTTATTAGGTAAAGGTTGTACTAAATTCCATCTCAATTAGACTGTTTTCCGAGATTTTACCATTTAAAAAAAACGTACACAAGTCATTCGATAAAAATTGAACAAATGCTGCTAATGAGATGACACTTGGCACATATGTTAGTCTTATTCATAGCTCCATGCCAAATCTGTGTGTGGAGAGGCTGTGAAAATTCGCTAGATACATGGCAAAATTCCATGTAGCAAGAACAATAATGAAACAACAAATAATACAAAACAACAACAGTGTGGCCGCGAAGCGGCCCGGCGGGCCGAGGCCGCGTAGCGGCTACGGGCCGAAGGCCCTATTTTTATTTGCTTTTGTAAAAACTTTATTGATTAAAAATAAATTACAGCTCAAATAAAAATACAAAAAATTGGAATACAGCATTTTGTAATAGTAAAAGCTACCTCTCACCAGAGGCAAAGCCTGAGTTGTAAGAGGGAGTCTTTTTAAGATCTTTAAAAAAGTTTGAAGGTCTTTAAAAATTAATTCCAGTTAAAAAATTAATTTAATAAAATTGATTGAAGTAGCAACTCCAACCCTGTAGGGTAACCACGGGTAAAACCCGATTTGTTCGTCAAAATCATGAAGTTTAAAATATTTTGTATTTATGTAAATGTATAATCTACAATATACATTAAATATACATACAATATACATTCTACTAGTATAGCTACAATAAATAGTTTATTTATATATTTCATTATGAATTTATTTACCTTTTCTTGATATGTCAGCAAAATATTGATTTAGCGGCATTATGCTGTCTGCTGTCGAAACTTTATTAGTAAAATAAATTTAAAATTCAAGTTACGGTTTGCCGTAATAAACGCTGCTACATACATGCATTGGTCTTCGCTTCTCATAACAGCACTTTATTTTTTTTCTGTTGTTCCTTACCGCATATGCCTCGTTTAATGAAAACAATAATTAGTTAGTTAGAGCAGTTATAATTATAAATAACGCACACAAAATAAGTAAAGAATAATTCATGTTTTTAGAAAACTAAGTACCTATAAAAAACTGAAACGAATAAGTGCAAATCATGCATAGATAAATCATTTCATGGTTTTTAAGAATGGCCAACCTAACAAACAAATATCCCCTAAGAAAATATTAATCTTTATTTAGATTCAAGTTATTATTTAAAATTATTTTACTGATAAACATCTTTATTAGTTCTATTATATAGATACTCTACAGCTTCTCGATATCATAGAGATATATATACTAGAGGGGGCATAGCCTATCTTAATACATTGAGAGGCCTGAAACATTTTTAGTAGGGCTCTCAGGGGCTCTGTGTAACCTCATTGAAACCTCCTCTAAGAGGGAGTTAAGGTTATAATTAATTAATTGTTTTCGGCTTCCTGCAGATTGTTTGTGTTGTGATTTGTATTTTAAACATTCTACTATATAATTTACTGTTTTTTTGTTATGTTTATTTGATGATAATGATAATCGAATGTGGTCAGGTTACTTTTTCGATGTTTCAAAATTCAACCAATAGGGCCCCTCTAGTAATATATTTCTATGCTCGGTATAGCATATAGATATTATTACTAGAGAGGCTCTATTGGTTAAATTTTGAAACACTGAAAAAGTAACCTGACCAGCTTTGCTTAATAATCTAATAATTAGTACAAAATTAGAGTAACTTATATAGTAGATCGTTTAAAATACAAATAAAAACACAAACAATGCGTGGGAAGCCGAAATCAATTGATTTATTATAACCTTAACTCACTCTTGGAAAAGGTTTTAATGAGGTTACACAGAGCCCCTGAGAGCCCCAAAATGTTTTCAGACTCTCAATGATTGAGATAGGCTATGCCCCCTCTAGTGTATATATCTCTATGCTCTACAGTTTTTACTTTTCAGTTTTGTATGTATTTATATAGCAATTTTTGGTTTATTTACTTGGTTTCATTATCATTATACTTAACGAAAATATGATTGAAAAATGTCTGCCAATACTAAAAGAATAAATGTATATAATGTGTTAAGAACAGGCTACATTTAAATAGAACCAGAAAAAACATAGAGTGCAATGGAATAACCAGTGAGAAAAGTTATTACTTTTATCACAGTTTAAGTGTTGAATCCCGGGTTGAACCTCCACCATGTAGACGTTTGCTGGGTCCAATCTCAAAAACTAGGTGTTCAACCTCAACCTTAAAATAGGTGTTCAACATTTCGTGTAGACGAGTTTATCATCGTTATATTATATCAAGATTGGTTTGGACAAAGGAAAAAACACAGAAAGTTCTGTCTGATATATTTGACATTTACAAATTAAAAAAGAACTTAAGAGAGAAAGAAAAACAAAAAGAATCCGGTTTGTTTATTTGTGATTACTTTTCTATAAAACTAAATATTTAATAATAGTTGTATTTAATAGCTGGTTTTTGATGTCACACGCGTATATACAAGTTCGAGTGTACTTGATGTTATTATTGTTAATGTGTGTTTAGTTTACAATGGAAACTCTGTCTAAGATAATATTACTGAGTACTTCGGACTTGCTTTTGTCTAGTAGCAGTGATAGTGATTCTGATGACGATGATATGCCGATACTATATCACCTCATTCAAGGTAGTGACAAACAACAGCTTATACATCTCCTAGCTGCAAAGCAACTAGCTATACATCCTAGTTAGCAAAGCTTACAGCTTATACATTCCTAGCTACAAAGCTACAGCTTATACATCTCCTAGCTTGCAAATCTACACCTTATATATCCTAGCTTGCAAAGCAACTAACAGCTTATATATCTCCTACCTAGCAAAGCTACAGCTTATACATCTCCTAGCTAGCAAAGCTACAGCTTATACATCTCCTAGCTTGCAAAGCTAAAGCTTATATATCTCCTAGCTTGCAAAGCAACTTATACATCTCTAGCTTGCAAAGCTACCTAAAAAAGCTTATATATCTCCTAGCTTGCAAAGCAACAGCTTATATATCTTCTATCTTGCAAAGCTAAAGCTTATATATCTCCTAGCTTGCAAAGCAACAGCTTATACGTAATAAACTTGCGTTTATTACAACCTTTAAAAGAATCATTTCAACTTAATTTATTTCAGATGAAGAAGACCGCAAAGATTTAGATAAAAGAAAGAGATCCATAGAAGAAGCAAAAACAAGACTGAAAAAAGCTAAAATAGAATTAGACTGTGCCAAGAGAGATCTGGCAACAACATTATCATACTGGGAATGTGGGGGCCTCAAACCAGAGAGCGACAAAGGCCTCGACAGGGACTCCCTCGAACCTACACTAAGCTTACCTTTACCAGGGCACGATGTTAAAACAGACATTGCAGAAGTAGATGATTCATGCTTAGCTGAAGATGAAGAAGAATTCTCATACATGGAGGATGACAGCTTCAAGGAAACATTTAAAATCCTACCAAGTACTTTTGAATTTATTTTGAAAAATGTGAGTAATACACAAAGATAAAACTTTGTGGTCTTTAAGATAAAACGTTAAGGTCTTTTTTCTCCAATTTTTGTTTGATCAACAATACCTCTGGCAAAACCAAAGTCCCAGTCTTGCTCACATGTTATTAAAGTAGATATTTTAAATTTCTTATTTCACCAGCAAGATTTAAATTTCTCATAAACTCACCACTTCTCAAAACAAAAGGCTTTCGGCCTCATACGATCATTTTTCTTTGAAAATTGGCTAAAAACCAACAGTCTCTGCTGTATTTGAACATATTAGAGCAAATGGCCTAGTAGCTAATCTCATATACAATAAATTATTATTAAAATAAAAACTATGGCATAAATGAGGAGAAGTAAAAAATTAATAATAATTATAATGTAAAGATTGCAATATGTTACTCCGAACTGAATGTCTATCTTTGTTAGCCTGGAATCCAATGGGCTTACGGTGTTATTCACCAACCTAGTTTGGTGGAATTAATAAGGATCTAGTCAAATCAACACTTTGCCTAGATGGTTTATAGGTACTTATTTACTTGGGTCCCAACTTCATGTTGGGACCCAAGTAAATAAGTACCGTTTATTATTTTTTCTAGCCAATTTTCATTAGAAAAAGTTATGAGATTGTTGGAAAGGGAAGTGTTGGAGGGGGGATTCTACTTGATTGTTTATTCTTTTTTCTTATTTTTTTGCTCCTGCCAGCCATCCTGAAGGTCTGACTTTGATTTTTTAAGTAACTAAACTTTGATGTAACTGCGAAAGTTTACTATGTTAAAATTAAGCATATCTTTTGTAAGCATCAAAAATAAAGAATATGAAAATAAAAATAATGAAGATCATTTGTAATCTACATTTTTTTATTTTTAAAGTTTTCATCAGACATATAAAATGCATTTTGTGATACATTAAATTATTTGCTTAGAATAATACTAATATAGAAGGAGCGAGCATATGACCGAAAACACAATGTAATTCTACTGATAACACAAAAGCCAGTTGACTGGTGGTCATAAGTTGGGGTACCACCCTAAAAACAAAACATTATTTTAAATATGTGAAGAAAGATCATAAAGAACAAATATAATAACTTAAAGAAACCTGCTGAGAATTTTATAAAAACTGGTATTAGATGGCAAAAGGATAGCGGAATACAAGAATCTACATTTAGTTGACAGGGACTACTTTTAATATAATTCTAATTAAAAACATTAAACTATAATTTAAAATGCTTAAAATATTGTAATGCACTGATATTTATATTAGTATTTTATGAATAATCAATCATTAATTAATTATAGAACATTATTAATTAATAACATTCAGCAACCGGAAGTATTGCCAACTTTTTTTATAAGAAAATTGGATATTGTTAGGGTTGCAGCATTACTTCAGACCACCAGTGAACCGGCTTTGGTGTTATCAGTAGTGTTCCCTCTATAAACAGTATTATTCTAAGATTTTTGGCTAAAGTTAGTTGACATCTGTCATTTAGATTGCCACTTTAATTCAATTCCTTGAAAATTAATATGGCATATTGCATGGTTCATGTAAGAATATCAAGGCTGCCAAGTATGATCTCTGCTGTTTTCATAAAGTATGTAATCTTGATATCCTGTGGTTGAGTGACCTGAGGTTATGATCACCAGGTTTTAGCCACCTTGCATTCCGAGTACAAGCAAAGTGAGTCTAAAATTATGAGGCACCCCGGTGTCCAGTATTTTGCTTTCTCCAAAACATAAGTCAATGTATTATCTAGTAAAAGCCATTTTTCTTTTCAGATCAAACTGGCAGAGTACAAGTGGATAGGTCGAAGGCCGATAGCACCTGAGAAGCAATTGAAACCTCTGCTCTATTTGCTCACATCACAGGACAGCTTCCTAGCCATGTCCCAGCAATTTAACCTCTCTAAGTCTACTCTCTACCAGATATTCGAACTGGGTGTTATGAAAATAGCATCAAAAGCTGATGAGTTCATTAGAATGCCTCCGAGAGAGGAGTGGGCAGCTATAGCTAACGAGTTCCGTGAAATAGCATCTTTACCTGATGTCTTGGGTGTTGTCTATACAACGCATTTAAAACATTAAAACTCCTTCGATCCAACCTGACAAGTTTAGAATACCAATAATAGAAGAGAACATACTGTTGTCTTACAGGCAGTCAGCGATCATCGGTATTTAGCCTTTATTTTATTGATGTTCGGTTCTTTTCAGAATTTCCTTAGTATGTTTACTAGTTTAAGGAATAAGAAAGATTAGCACCAAGTCACCATCTTTTAAATATCTGACTAAATGGTGAGCCAATATAGTCTCTTCTCATAGTCATGCCATGGTGAAAGAATTTTTTTCAAAAATTTAGCATTTTTGTTGTATAAGTAGGCCTACTGATGTTATCTTTTCCTGAAAATGAAAAGAATGTTAGATATATGCTGATATAGATATATATATATAGAGATAAAGAATATAGATATAGAAAAGAATATGCCTGGGAGCAGGCGAAATATAGTCATTTAGAGAAGTGGTAGTTTAATTATTTCGTCCCATCCAGTGTCTATCAATTACAATTACAAAAGAATGTTAGAGGTCTTTAATATAAAGGCCTCGCCTAATCACAGGTTTACTAATTCACGAGTTTCTAAATGCTTCTGGGTCAATCCATTTCAAGTGATCCAGAGATGTTGCTCCAAAAAAATAAAAATTGATAATTTTTTTTTTGTAGCTAGAAAAAAGTTTTTTCTAGTTATTTCCCTTGGTGCAGTCTTTTATTAATTTCTTGCTTATACCACGTCTTTCTACTGCTCTTTTTGATTCTTACTCTTCACCAACCTTATTTTAATTTTAACACAGATTTGTGCAATAAAGAGGTGGTGGAGATGCTTTCAGTAGTTTTTATTAGCTTTTTTTCTTTTTGACTCTGACTCTCTTTAAGAGGTCTACTTTTTCTTAACTGTTTGATAATGGCTTCATAACCGGAACGTTACATTAATCTTTTTTTTTAACAAGGAAGATAATATTGGAAAAAAAAATTTTTTTTTTGGTTACTAAAATGACCATAAGGAGCAAGAAAAAAAATATTTTAACGTCCCAAATTTTACCTTTTGGAGTCAATGAATTATTGAAAGTTAAGGTTTTTATGATTTTTGTGTTTTTCAGAGCGATTTATCGTCCAATAAGACTGGGGCGATTTTTTTCAAATTGGGCTTAAAATGAGCTCTATACATTGCAGTTTTACGCCCAATATGTTACATATTGTTTACTTTGGTTTTAAGGTACTTTACAGCGTTTTTAAAATCAACAGTTTTTCAGTTTAACGATTTCACAAAAATATACTGATTTCTATTAAAAAAAGGGGTTTACCCTTGGGGTTCTTTGCTAATAAAACATAGTTAAAGGTAAATATTAATTTTTATGTTAATAAATTCGACATCACCACCCAAAGTGACAAAGTCAAAAAAACACTGTTCCATTACCATAAAACATAAAATATGACCAGTAAACCACATATTTTAAGTGTGGAGTCGTTTTTGATTTTTTTGGGCCTGCGAGTTGAACGAGAGTGGTCCAGAGTTGATACAGGGTTCGAATCCTGGTGGGGATAATAATTTTTTATCGTTTTTTTTACACTATGTAAGTTTATAACTAAAAAAGAATTCGAACCAAGGTACTCTGGCTTTGAATGATTGCATCGACTCCGGACATCTGAGCAACATCTCAGGATCACTTGAAATGGATTTGACCCTTCCTTGAGAAGCAGTAGTTGGGAAACATTGTGTCTTGTGGATTTTGACAGCTTTGCTCTGGAGTGAGACACTAAAGGGCTGTTACATAGCACAGGTCATACTAATTGCCTACGCTCGCTATAGAGGTAGAGTGAGGCAGACAAAGTGAACAAAAAATGTGTGAACCTTAGTGAGTGTCAGGTCATCTTAATCATCAGCCAGTAATGGTCCATGAGTCTTTACTGTATTATCTGGCCTCCGACAGTGTTGATATAATGTTCTGTATAAATTGTCTTTACATCCACTGGGAATTAGTAGAAAATGTGGTTCTCATCTCTCCTCTGTATGATTAACTCTGTGTATTGCTTTCTGTTGCAGAGGTCTGTTCATAGATGCTCATGCTGATGAGGTGGGTTCGGTGGACGATGCGATAGTCCTGTGTAGATCTAAGGTTAACAGTATTATAAAAAGCATTGATCCTTATCATTTCCTGGGTCAGGCATCACATCCCCTCTCTCAGTCACTGATAACACCCTTTAGAAATAACCTAACCCAACAGGAGACAAAGTTTAACCAAGCTTTATACAAAACAAGAGATCCCGTCATAAAAGCAATATGTTTACTCAAAGACAGGTTCAGTCGATTGAAATGTATCAACATGTTGAAAACAGAACTAATTCCTCATGTCATTATTGCTTGTTGTGTCCTGCATAATATCTGTATCATCAATAACGATGAGTGGACGGTTAAAGACGAAAATCACCAGATTAGTGAAAGCCCTAATTGCAGTCTTTCCCCTGAAATGGACAGTGCGGAGGGTTGCGCCAAGAGAGCACTGCTAGCTTCAAATCTATAAGTTAAATATACTGCCATACAGGGTGTACCAAAAGTCTTCCCTCTCATTATTCTAAACCATAAATTGTTGACTCTTGGGGGCTTTGCATTGTGTGAGAGAATTTTATTTGTTTGCAATGACCATTAGGATGTAGCTCCCTTCGACACCCAACACATTGTTTCTTGCATATTTTTTTTCCATCACTTATGGTTTGCTCTCTCAGTTGGGGCAAAACTGTAAAGGAGCACCAAAAAATTAGTCAAAAATATTATTTTATTTTAAATTTGAGTTATTTAGGTAAAACAAATGAAGTATGCTGTAGATATTTTTCTACATCACTATTTGTTTATCCTTTTTTAACTTCTTTGTTTATCTTTTTACATTTTCTCCCTATTTAGACCAATAACAAAAGAAAACTTCACTATAAACAGTGGAGATCCCTAAGCTTCAATAATGTGTCTTATGAGGTTCGAATATATGATGGGGGGGGGGGGTAAAGTTTTAGTCCTCCCTGTGAACAAGGTCTGGAGACCAGTAGAGTAGTAACCTTGGTTGTAACCTAACCAGCAAACTAAAACCAATTTAAGTCATGCTGTCAGTAGTACTTTTTATAATTTTATGTTAAAATTATTTTAAAACAATATTTTTAATAAATTAATGATGATTGTTAAATTGGATAATTATTTAACTTATGAATGAAATATTTAAACATAATAGTGTTAAAATATTTGTATAACTGCTTCCTCAACATTGATTAATATCAATTAAATTAATGAAGACTTCAGTACTTTTTTATTAAAATTTAATGAAAATAAATCGATATTAGAAATTATTTTTGTAATTTTTTTTTGTTTATAATTAGGTATCTGTTTTTTTTTTGTAAAAATTGTAAATATATATTCTCGTTACTGTTCTCATTTAGTTTATTTGTATTTGAAGGTGAAGTGTAGTGATAATTATTGGAACTAAAAGTCTCTCTACTAAGTTTATTAATCAAATAAAAAATCAACCTAAATGACCATCAATAGTGGCGGAGGGAGAGAAGAATACAGGTGTAGGAGACTTATGGTATCATGACAGATCTAGGTGATACTGTAAGACTCACCAACATCTATATACTCTTTTTTTTAATGATGATGATAACCTTTCAGGTTAAAAGCCAGTTTTTATTAAACAATTATAGAAATTGGTTTTGAATTAATGAAAATTTTAAATGTCCGCTACTTTAGGTTTATACATATTTATATATAAAATGAACAGCTACTTTTATTTCTAAGGTCTTTAGGTGTATCCTGAAATTTAAAAATTAAATGCTAGGCTTTCCTTCACATGACATATGGAAGTAAAGAAGAAGAGGAAAAAAAATTAAACTTTCACATAGAAAAATTGAAATTTAATCAAAATATTATTTACATCTCTATCATGTGGTATCCACTATTTACAACTAATTTCAACATAATTTATTTCAAACAAAACAACAGATTAAAACAAAAAAATTATAAAACAACATTATTTCCAAGCATGTAAACGTGCTGTGTTTCCACTTTGTGGAGAGATCTTTTTCCTCTCAATATTCACAATGGACTCCATACATAATGTACTCCATTCACGCTTAATTTACAACCAATAACTTTTTGTAACTCTGATCAGCAAATTAAAGGTATTTAATGAAAAATTGCCATAAAAAGCTTGTTTGAAATTATATTTAGGAGGAATAGGTCCAAGAAATAATAAAAACTAATTTTGCCGAGCTATCCATGTAATTTTGTCTTTTGTATCAAAAGGTCGGTAATATGAATTTTATTAATTTCTAGACCTATTCCTCTTATTTAAAATAATTTAAAATTAGAGGCCCCAATAATGATTTTTCCTTCTTCATTACAATTCTTCCCCCTCTTAATCGAAACGGACAAACAATAATAAAACAGCTCAGATGGTTTTGTATTTAAAAAAAATAAAATAAAATGTTAAAATATTATTAGAAACACTTTAAAATAAGATGCCGGGACATTTTATCTTCAGGTATGTAATGTGGAGTTAAATGACTTAGCTCTTAAGGAGTCAAGAAGCACTTTTTACTCTCTTAGTACTAAGTATTCAATTTTTCTCCCTTGGGAGTAAAAAATTGTTTTTCTATAATTGGGGTTAGAGTCCTAAAATCTTATAAGAGGAATATTATTTTCTGGAGCCACACTCCTCAAATTTATCATTTTTAATGTTGATAGTCCAAGAACGGGATAATAAAAAAAAATGAATTAATGTGGCGACGTTTCGGCCAAGCTGGCCATAATCATGCCTCAAAAAGGAAAAGCAAAATCCACCCTGTTGTAAATATAGGGTTTTATCAGAAAATAATTAGAAATTAATTAATTAATTAAATAATTAGAAAAAATTAATTATTTTCTGATAAAACCCTATATTTACAACAGGGTGGATTTTTCTTTTTGAGGCATGATTATGGCCAGCTTGGCCGAAACGTCGCCACATTAATTCATTTTTTTTATTATCCCGTTCTTGGACTATCAACATTAAAAATAAGTTAAAAGGGATACAGCTCAACGTCTTGATCAAATTTATAAGGGGAAACCGACTAATCTATAAAAAATATTACCTCTAAATCAATTACAGCCTAAATGAAGTTAATAGAAGCAATCTTTTTTCCAAGTTCTTCTTGGGTCTTTTTTTTAAGAGGACTTAACCAAAAAAATTGTTTTCTGGCTCATAATCCATTTTAGGACAAAAGAAATAGTTGAATAGATATTGCTTTACATTCTGACTGTTACCTCTACTAACCCTGCTTTTGCATTTTTCAGATTGTCTTTTAATTCACCTCAAACTTACCAGTGGGTGGATATATGTCAAGCAGTAGATTTCATCTCTGTCTTTAAATTCAATGGTTCATTTACGAGACCGAGCTCCTCCCTAACTCCTCTCCTACAAGATTAGCAGGACATCAGAGACTTCTCTAATTTCACTCACGTCTCAGTTGTAATGACAGCAATAATGAAACCTTCAAACCCACCACACTACAAGCTCTATCTGTTGGTGATACTTATAATCTTTTCTTCCAACCACAGATCATCCTAATGCCTGATGGTTTCCAACCATTCAGTGAATTCACAGGTGAATTAAAAACATGCTGATAAAGACAAAGCATATATAAGTATATATTATTATAACTCCTCCAATAACATGTTGTTAACTACAAATAACAACTATTTTCATCCTTTAATTTAAAGACAAATATATTAATATTATTTTTTCTTAGGCTTTCCATAAGAATGTATACTGACACAATTGCTCGTAAGTAAACAACGTCTACAGCAATGAAATTCTACTTTGATTCCTAGTTACATAATCCTACAATGTTTTCCTTCTTGATCTGCCTTGAGAAATATTACAAATTGTATTGCCAACCTTTAAAATATACAGACTATTTAAGTAAAGTCATCAAGACATGATGGCAACACTGTTAAATTACCCGCAAGTTCTAACTTAACTTGTTTTTACAGGAAAAATGTATTTTATTTCCATTTTTCATCAATATTTTATCACTTATAACTATTATTTTGTATGTTTTGACTAATTAATAGGATGAATTTAATGGTTATTTAAAAAAAAAAACGTTTAAACTAAGTGAGTACCCAAAGAAATAATGATACGTTTTATTGATAAAGAACGGGCATTCAAGTTACTCTCGTGAAGAGTTTGAGAAGCTCCTCTTCTATATTTCTCAATTACAAAGTCCATAGAGAAAATTTTACTAGAGAATGTCTATCAATTGAATTTCCAAACAGAAAAGTAACCTGACCACCTTTAGTTATTAATATATTTAAATAAACAGTAAACAATTTCAGTAACTTATATATTAAAATCTTTGTAAAAGAAAACACTGTTGCAAGTGGTTACAGAGAGCACTGGGAAGATGTTTCAAGCCTTCTAGTTTATTGAGATAGGGTACCCTCTAGTAATATATCTCTATGCCTGGATAGATATTTCCAGCAGGTAAGAATGAACCAATATATTGGTACAGGGTAAGAATGCACCAATATATTGGTACAGGGTAAGAATGTGCCAATATATTGGTACAGCAACTAAAATGATGACGAGTTAAATTTGAGAAAAAGTAACAATACTAAGGATGAAGTGATCTCCCAACAAATTTTAATTTAAAGGCACTGAATTATAAAAACTGCATTTTACATCCCTTAGGACGAAAAGATGTAATTTATATCCCCTTGGACATAAAAATGTATATTACATCCCTAATTTACATTTAAAACCTAATTTATGACTCTAGTCACATATAATATTTATTCACAGACAATTCCCACTTTCGGTAAAGTTTTCCCTGGAAGATAAAACTTGATTAGATCCAGAGGATGTAACTAAGTCATACGGTTTATTTTATGCTGCATCGTAACCCTAACCGGTGTATTACTGGTTAAAGACAGGTAAAGCATTCAAAGTCCAATTCTGATGCCATCTTATAGCTTGAAACGTATCTATATGCTTAGCGAACTTAGCATGAGTAGGGTTGGGCTGAGGGAAGTTGGAAAACCAAGACATGAGCTGACTCGACAATTCTGCTGCGTCATCGAATATCAAGCCGTTCTCTCCGTGCTTCACCAGCTCACCAACACTGCACAAAGAAATGACACTACTTCTTCAACCAATCACACAAGCTAACCTAAAATTTACTAATAGGTTAGGAACTATTAATCTTATATAACTCCCATATCTTAATGGGGACAATTAAATAAAAAAGTTTAAAATTTTAATAAAACAAAAAAAACTAAATTGTTAGCTATACATTCCCCCTAATATTGTAGGCATCTCCAGGCTATCCCAGGTAACTTTTTTGTTTAAAGCTGTTATTGCACTTTTTTTAACAAAAAAAAAACGTGTTTTTTATTGCACGATTTTAGATACAATAGCATTAATTTATACATTCATTAGTTACAATTTATACATTCAAATTATTTGCACATATATTAAAAAATTTAAGTATAACTTTAAATAACTTACAGTATAAATTTTTAGTACAACTTGTGACATAATCATAGTTGACCAGAGAAAACTGACACATATGAACTTAACGCTTAAAAAATTAATATCACAGTTAATTAAAAATACATGACACGGTTAAATTTATGAAATAAAATTCTTTATTATTAAAGTTAATAAGCTTTTTAATTATATATATATATATATATTTTTTTTTTGTTCTAGGATTTAAGTGTAAAATAATAGCATTATAATTTCTCTTTAAGGAAGCTTAAATTAGTAAGTAAGTAAGCCTTTTTATGCCATTTTGGCAATTCGGCATTTGCCGAGGCGTCCATCTGGATTCCCTGAGGTTAGGCAGGTTATCAGACTTTTTTTTTTATTAAATTAATATTTATCTTCTAATTTGAAATTATAGATTTCTTCCTAAACAATCTTAACTAATTGTAATTAATTATTATTATTATTTATTATAAGCAAAAAAAGGTTAGTAGGTTAGTTTAAAAAAGGTTAAAGGTTAGTTTTTAGGTTTGTTTAAACTTTATATGTCCAAGCAATCGTCACAATTAGCAACTTCCAGCAACCATTTATTACCTTTAATAGCTGCTATAAACTAACAATACCTTAAAAGTCATTCCAAGTCAAATCAAAACAAAAAAGTACATTTTTGGACTCGATCTCACCGATTTCAATATAATTTGGCTGACAGGTAGGCGCCATAGAAGGAAGAAAAACCCCAGATTTTTGGCTCATTTTGTGCAGGCAGCCATATTGCCGTAGTAGGGTGGTGAATTTTCCAAAAAATGTGATTTTTCAACATTTCTTTGACTACAAAAATGTCTGTATCTTAAATTCTGCATAGGGTATAATTTTTATTTTGGTGCCATTTGAAAGCTTAAACTTGGCTCTTTCAAATAGTTTCTGCATACTTTTGGATAATTAGTCCCACGTTTGTTTTTATTATGAGCAAATATTAAATAAAAATGCTAATATCCTAGAAAGCCAATTTTTAAAAAAATCCTTAAAAGAGCTTAAACTGTTAGTAAAATGTTCCAAGTTTCATTTTGGGGCTGCCATGGGATTGGGCACAGTAGAGCATAACCTGTGTCAAGGTATGTCAAACTGTAAAAAAGTTCAGATTTATCACATAATCATTGATAGAAATTGCAAAAACAGTGACTTTTTTACAGTTTGACATACCTAACACACGTTATGTGCTACTGCATCCAATCTCATGGTGGTCCCATAATAAAACTTTTTAGACAGTTTAAGCTGTTTTTAGGAATTTTTACAAAATTTTTAATAATTGGCTTTTTGAGGTAATAGCATTTTTATTTTATATTTGCTCATAATAAAAACTTGTAACTAATTATCCGAAAGTATGTAGAATCTATTTGAAAGGGCCAAGTTTAAGCTTTCAAATGGCACCAAAATAAAAATTTTCGGCTTACTGGTGGCTAATATTGATAACACAAAATACATGGTGAAGAGGAGGGGAGAGAGAAAATACATGGTGAAGAGGAGGGGAGAGAGAAAATACATGGTGAAGAGGAGGGGAGAGAGAAAATACATGGTGAAAACGAGGGGAGAGAGAAAATACATGGTGAAGAGAAGGGGAGAGAGAAAATCCTAAAAAAAATAAAAAGTCTGTTACCATTTGAAGTTGTGCGCTAGGACTGGTAGGCCACAGCCAAACATGTCTACTACCTTCATAGGAAGATCCAGCCCAGAAGAAGATGTGTGCAAGGACACGCCAAGATCTGCCGAACCTGAAATTAAACCAGTTGCATCTCATACCAAGTCTACTGAAGGAACCAAATTTTGTTTTAGCAAATTTAAAAAAAAAATGAATTTAAAACTAATTCAGGTGGGGTGCTGGCTTCAGATTATCAGTACAAACACAGTACTATATCTATATAGCTGAGTCATAAAGTAAAGTAAAAATTAAGAAATTAGTGGATCACTTTGAATCAGCCAAATATCATGTGAGCAACGCTCACATGATATTTGGCACATAAAATTAGAAAATGAATTTTAATTAAAAGTAAGCATGAAATTGGCTGGTAAAAGCTGCGGCATCAAAAGCAAACTTTGGGTCAAATACAATTATTCTAGTCTCCCAAGTCTGCCTATGAGTGGCATTTATGGCAAAATAGGTTTTTGCCAGGAATACCTCACACTACTAAAAGATAATTCTTCCATACAGGATATTCAGATTTATTTCAAGGAGGGATGTTCTCCAGTTTTATCAAGTTTATAAGAGTTCTATACGGGATATAATAGAAAGGAACTCACCAAGAAGCAGAGGGTAATCTTCAGCCTCAAGCCAAGGTGTGATAATGGTGACTCGTGTCCACCTGGTGGCTTGTATTATACCTGTCAGATGCAGAGAACATATACAACATATTACTTCAATACAGTGATAGTATTAAGGAGAAGGTCATAGATAGCCAAGCAAGAAGCATGTCATTGGGTTCTTATTGCTAACTCCCTCCTCAGATAAAAGATAGTGTTCTTCATTATGAGTTCTCATAAAGTACTCATTTACTACTCAAGTACTACAAAGTACTTGTGTACTACCAAGTGCAAGCATATTAAGTCTAATGGACAGAAGAGCCGTGACTATACTACAAGTTTCTATAGTTATAACTAAGAACAACACGTGCCCCACTGTCAGACTAAGATTTCCTACTCTCCAAACCATTCCAAGCCAAAAACCCATTTTGAGAGCAAAATTGAGGGTTTTAAATTTTGCAAAAAAAAACTCAGGTTCATTTAGAGTTTGGTGTCTTTTATGAGTACCTGATATCACACCGGCTTGGAACCACCAGCTAATTGTCCCTTTCAATAAACAACAAATGAAAGAATTTCCACTCCTCAAATGAAAATCCTAGCGGCCTGGATCTGAAATGTCTGGGTGGCAGGTGTACATTCAGTTACACTGCCAGGACACCATTTATGAATAATTAACAGAAAGCTGAGCAGTGGAGTAAACACAGCTAACCAATAACAACACCAAAACCTGTATTAAAACCAGAGCCGGCTTTCGACCTTACTATCATCATCAGTGCCGGAGAGTCGAAGAAGAAGATTCCTAGTCTGACTTTTTAGCCAGAGTCATATAGTGGACTGCTATATGACTCTGCCTAAAAAGTCAGACTAGCATTCTCTTTCTTCAACTCTCCTGTACTGATGATGATCATGAGGTCGAAAGCCAGCTCTGGTTTTTATAAAGGTTTTGTGGAGGGATTTTGGTGTTGTTAGTGGTTATTTATGAATAAATTGCAAGGCAGGGGAGGGCAGGGCTGTATTGCAATTCATTTGTCTCACTAAAAGTAACAGATCTCCTCTCCACTGACCTGCCCCTTAATTCCTCAACCCAAGTCCCTTAGATTCCCCCTTTATTAACATTTTGAGTGGGGCCACTGATTTAGGGTAATTCAGCCCGCATTGGTGCCTGACACCACCTTTCACATCTCCTTCAATCACAAGGGAAAATCAATTACAATGAAGGAATCAGGGAAAAAATTGACTCAAGAGAATCGTGCTCTGCTACCATTTCTAACACATTAGGGGTGTGATCAGTGGTCCAGGTATCAAAGCTGAATAAACCAAATAATTGTGGACTGTGAGTCCAACTTTGATGACGACCAACCCAAGCCATCTGTAAGCATAAGGACAGAGTTAGATAAAAATAATTACCAATATAATGCTCTTTGAGAGGTCCTCGCCCAGTAATAACACAGATTAACCTCGGTAGATCTTGTCTTTCACTCTTATCATAATCTGAAAAACAAAACATTAAATACCAATAAACTAGTTGAGGAGTTAAGAAAAAGATAAGATCTCCGCAAGAGTATTACGGAGCTTTCAGAGAAGAAATACGACACCAATATCACTAAATTTTGATGATTTTTAACTAAACTAACGATAAACACACATCACAGGTATTTGTTCAAAACTCTACATGATCTATGTTTAACTATAACTTAGAGAAGGATAACTAGAATACAGTGTTATTGATATCGAGGTTTTTAATATGTGATGTGGTTATTATAACAGTTAATATCATGGTAATTCTATTTAAACTTTTTCAAGTTGCCATAAGTTATAACGAAATGAGGAAGATGCATGTTTGCCAAATATATTTTTATTCAAAAGTATACTACATTTAATGAATAATTCAAATTCAAATATCCTTTTATTTGGTTTATAGTACATTTTTTAGCTATAATACAATATATATATATATATATATATATATATATATATATATATATATATATATATATATATATATATATATAAAATTTCCTTAATACTAAGATTCAATAGAGCACATCACCACAAGGCTAAGCCTGAGAGTGGAGGAGCATTAAAAATTATCAAAATAGAGTCAAGAATATAAATTATTAAACAATAAAATTTAAGAAAAAAAAATTGACTGAACAGTCTGTAGTAAATAGTACATTATCATAAATATCACATTTATAACTAGTAAGTTAAAACAAGTCTTAAGATATATCACTTTAGTTGTATAAAAATACACATCTTTAGTTGAACATTGAAAGTTTTTTCTAATTTTATTTAGGCTCTATAATGTGACCTAGCTGATTTAGCTCCTGTTGAGAGTAAGAGATTAGCCATGTATACTTTTTTTAAAAGACTTAGTTACTTTTTCTTTTACATCAAATGGATAATGGTACTTGCTTTTTTTTTAGAGGGTTCCAATTATTTTTTAATTAATTTTTAAAGTTTACTGTTGTTGTTGGAGCGTGTTGTTCAAGGTGAGACCGTATCGCACCACAGCGGATTTATTTCGAACTTTTCATGGTTATCCTCTTAGCTGCAAAACCGGTTATACTCCTGGTTATTCTATTGCAAAACCGATTCACAGTTTTTTTAGTAAACTCAAGTTATGGCGGGAAATCACTCTTATCACATGCGATAACAATAATTTATGAGTTATCCATGTATTTAAAATTTTTATTATAATATTTTAACAATGTTATAATTATATTAATGCTATTTCAAATAATTAAAATGAAATATTAGTGGTGATTTTGTGCTTTAAAATGTTTTGTGCACTTAGTGCTTGTTGTTCACCCTACTTTTCGTTTAATTTATGAAATTATTACATTGAATTTGAGGAAATAGTCATTCTTTAATTAATATGTACTAACTTTAATAAAAAAGGCATCAATAGAGCTTTTGTTTTAGTAATCTCAACGCCGAATACTGCTCAAAATCAGATTCACTCGTCCCAAATGTAAGATGATATATGTACGTACATAATTTGAACAAAAATAATTTTAAACTAGCAATTACTCATGTGATTATTTACAAAAGACAGTGCAGGCTAATAAAATAATAACTATTTACCCCAATTATAAGCAATAATATCATAATTGGAACGAAAAGTAAGGTAAACAACACTGAAGTAAAACTTTTATTTTTTTACTGACATCCGAACAGCTTTGCCTAAAACATTTTAGATTCAGGTTTGTATGATAATTGTGAGCATTGCAGGCTTAAACATAACTCACAATACAATGAAAACTAGTATATCTAAAAATGGGGTTTTAAACATTTGTTACTTTTAGCATTGACCTTGAGATTTGAAAGGAACCAATAAACTAAACAGCCCAAGTGACGTAAAAGCTTTTTGCCTCAAATTTTACTTTTTTAAATATTTTTTTAACTGGTTATACAAATTTTTACAATTAATATTTTCATTTTTTTCTGAGAAATACATTTTTTCTTAACTCGATTAACCTAACAAAAAAAAAACAGGTTAAAATTTATGCATCTTCCTTATTATTATTCAATATTTATACATTTATACTATTTATAACTTAATGTTATATTATTATTATATTACCTATAAGTGCTGACAGGAGGATGTTAAAGTCCTCATCCTCAGTATAGCTGGTGCTGGACACAAGGAACGCAGGTCTGTCTTCTCGCAGAACTACCTTACTGTTCTCTAGTTTAGTGAATGCTGTCAGGTCTCTGCTGCCTCCCAGCACTGGGTACCTGACATGCAAATTACAATCCAAGTGATAAATACCAACCTACCAAATATACAACAAACATGTCCTTGCCTTGTTGTATTAAAAACTTCAAAATTCCACAACAATATTTTTCATCTAATTAAGATATCACCGGCACAATCAATTTCACGTCGTTCTTCTAAGTAGCAACAGCGACCAAATCGTGACACCAATAATTGTTGTTATTGTTTCTATGACCATAGACTTGTATACAGTATCAGTAAACAGTACAAGGTACAAGTACAGGCTAAAGTAAACCATTGTAAAGGCCCGCCTACAATCTTGAAGTGAAGAATCTTGAAGTCTACAATTGAAGAAGTGAAGAATTTTTCAAAATCTCTTTTTCTTCTTAAATAATTCTTTTTCCCGCTCTTTTGACTTAAGAAAACTATAGAAATGGTTTTTAAAGGAGAATGTACGTTATCTGTTTTTGAATGATTACAATATTTTGTAAACGATGTGATCTGATTGATTGTTTTGTTGTTTGAATATGTTTTTTATATAATATATATTTTTATTTTTGAATTATATAGAATTATATAACAATTATTATAAAAATAAATAGTAATTATTATAAAATTATATAATAATTAAATAAACTAGAGATAAGGAAAATAACGCTCCCAACAATTACCTCATCCATTTTGATTTTATTCATTAATTAAAATAAATAAAACACGGTCGATTTTAGAAATTTTAGAAGTAAAGTAAAAAAATATTGCAAAAAGTCTTTAAAAACGGAAGGAAATGCCATTAAAAAAGCAATGTTTATTTAAATTGTATTAAAATTGTTATTGAGCTCTGCTCGTTGTTACAATAAATAAAAAAATAAAATGTGTGTAGACGGTAGAAAGAAAAGTAGTCTAAATACAGCTATATGTGTAATTGTAACTTTAAAACTTGACTTAACAACTTAGAGGTTGTAGACGTGTTTACGGATCTCCTTAGTCAAAAGAGCGGAAATTTCAAAATGGTTTGTTCTAAGTGAGAAATTCTTCACTTTTTCAATTCTTCCTGAGGAATTCTTCACTTCTTCAATTCATCCTAACTTAACTTAAGGTTGTAGACGGGCTATATCTTTTCCATTTGAGATTTGCTTTGTCTAAATAAAAAATAGGTAACAAGTTCTCTGAACCTTTCCTCACATTATCCTTACTCTTGGCTACTTCCTCAATCGTCCTCAGAATATGGGAAATGCTTTGAATTTATAATTTAGTACATCTTTAATCATGCTTTGCTTATCCTAAGACAAGAACCAAATCAAATCAATAAAAGAATCATCAGTTTTAAAACCAGTGGTCACACATCTGCTGACTGAAGACAGTGGTCACACATCTGCTGACTGAAGACAGTGGTCACACATCTGCTGACTGAAGACAGTGGTCACACATCTGCTGACTGAAGACAGTGGTCATACATCTGCTGACTGAAGACAGTGGTCACACATCTGCTGACTGAGACAGTGGCTGACTGAAGACAGTGGTCACACATCTGCTGACTGTGACAGCTGACTGAAGTGGTCACACATCTGCTGACTGAAGACAGTGGTCACACATCTGCTGACTGAAGACAGTGGTCACACATCTGCTGACTGAAGACAGTGGTCACACATCTGCTGACTGAAGAAGCTCAACGCTCTTAAAGTATTTAAGAATGACATTAAATACTTACAATTAACCACCACAAAATAATAAAGAATCAAATTTGGCTCGACATGTTCATAACCTGATGATAAGAAGGTGCAAAAGTGTTGGTGGAAGTAGCAGTAGGAGGGGAAGGGGTGGGGCAGCTTTTAGGGTAGCAGGGCACCTCCTACCCTAGGTAGGTATAACAGAAAGTATTGTTCCAGCCAGGGTATCATAGCAATTATCTGTTTCAGGCATGTTCATGTGTGTATTTATGCTAAAGCATTCAAAATTGTTACAAAAAGTTAAATAAAGTGTATCTGTGATGATACACTCCTCTTCTTTTATATAAGTTCCTTGGTCTGTGAGTTGATAGTGAGTCTTACTCAGTCTGTAAGCCTGAGCAGAAAGGATTGTTTCACTGTAAAATAATAAAATAAACAAGTAGGTGTTAGATATTACCTGTGGCTGAGTCTAGTAAGGAGCTGATGTTTCTCAGGTAGGGGAGTAGGTTTGAACTCAGAACCTGGTCTATCATACAGCACTCTGGCTCTGAAACAGAGTCACTATGATCAAAAGTAGAAATATACTTCTTAGACACTTTACTTGGATCTTTACTGAAATATGCAGTATAGATTCATATTCTATACATTTACAATTAGCAGCGTGTTTATGTTATAACAGGGAGTACATGTGGTGTAATGGTTATCACACCCGCCCGCCACTCAGACAGTCTGGGTTCAATCTTGGTCAGGACCTCTAGGATTTTCATACAAGGGATGGAAATCCTTACAGGCACTGTCCTTGGAAAGGGACGTTATGGTACTAAGCAGGTGGTACCAACCTGTAACATGTCAGGTACTCGTGAAGATCCCTAACTCTAAATGAATCTGGGTTTAGGAAAAATTGAGAACCCCAAATAGCCAACCTCTCCTTTTTATTTTAAAAAGGCTTTATGATCTAGACTAAAATATTTACCTGTAATTACCAAACAATGATGAGGTAAAACCTCATCATCAAGGCTGAAGATCCTTAGTATCATCTTCAGCCTTACATACAACTCATTATAACACATACTTAATAAAACAAACATTAAAATTAACAAAATCACATAAAATTGCTGTCGATGCCGAAACAGGGACTTTTAATGAAATTTAATAAAACTGATAACCGATGTCACATTTTAACTGATCACAATGCATCCCCTCTTATTACAGCAGATGCGGATGCAAATAAATAGGTATTATTTTTCTGTTTTAAATCAGTAGGTATATTTTACTGGTTAAAGAGAGGTACAAGTTTTAACTTGGAGAGGTACAAGGTACTGGTTCCAGTCAGGTGTTTCTCATTTTTCTGTGATTTTTTTATTACTATTGCAATGATTTTTTTGAGGATTACTACATAGTTATTATCTAAATGTGACTTACATTATACCCCAGCGCTGTATCAAATCCATCTTCATTGCTTTTGTAACGCAAATATTAGCATGAGCTTTTCTCCCGAAATAGCATTCGAACCAGTACGATATCTTAACAAGAGGTGATCTTTCTCCGACAGTAAGACTCAATATGGAGTATGAATAGTTGTGCCAGTCTATGATGAACGAAGACGCAGCTAGGAACGAATAAAACCAGCACACTGCAAGAGCAGGTAAGGCGGGGGGGACCTGAACCAGGACGTGGGTGGAGCGTCGCTTGCATAGTAGCAGCAGGAACAGTGTTAGACACTGCCACAGCACTTTTAGAGCGTAAGCAACCAATCTAGGCAACCCTGAAAACAAACACCAACCTCATAATCAATTATATCATTAAAAATGTCCAATGCCCCTGGAAAGCATGGCTTGTAGCGTGCTCAATTAAAAGGTTTCATTATTGTCGCCACCACAGATCCATCACAACAGGCAGGTAAGTGAAATATACAGACAGGAAGTTAACCCCCACATTTATAAGGAGGCACCGACAAAACTTAACACAACAATATGAATGAAAATAAGAAAATAGCAATAATTTTCTTCAGCTTTGCCTTGGCAGTTAAATATATTGGTTCCCTAAGCTTTTACTTTATTAACCAACTTACTACTCAGGGGAAAAATGAAATTATTTACTCCCGTGGTGCATAAATAGATATGATTTGGTTACTTCATAGGGAATTTGTAATCATTGGTTGCATTGTGTATTTTTTAATTTTGTAATGATTAGTTGTAATTTTGTATTAATTACTTGTAATTTTGTATTAATCGTTTGTAATTTTGTATTAATTAGTTGTAATTTTGTATTAATTGTTTGTAATTTTGTATTAATTGTTTGTAATTTTGTAATTATTACTTGTAATTTTGTATTATTTAGTTGTAATTTTGTATAAATTGTTTGTAATTTTGTATTAATTAGTTGTAATTTTGTATTAAGTATTTGTAATTTTGTAATTATTACTTGAAATTTTGTATAATTTAGTTGTAATTTTGTTTGGTATGATTTATATTTTACCCATACATACTTTAACTATACTTTCCTTTTTATTTATTTTATTATTATTTTAGTAATTTAAATTTATTTTCTTTTTGGATTTTCATGATTATGGTCTCTAAGAGATTGAAATATAGTTTGATGAAGTAGCTAATTTAAAAATTGTTTGTCCCATAGTGTCAAACTTTAGTTTTAGTTTCATGGTTTAGAGGCAACTCACATCTAAGATAAACACTAAAGCCTAACCACCGTCTACAAATGTAAGGTATTCCATGACACTTTTGAACTAGAGATACTTACAATTTTCAAATCTAGGGACTTGAGGTAGGTATTTAATATGGATGTTTTTCTTGGATAACAAATCTTTCTTAGGTTGTGTTCCTCTGTAGCATATAACGTCAACATTAAAGCCTTCCTCCGCTAGAGAGACGCAGTGAAATTGAAACCTAGGGCTGCGACCCAGGTCACTCAGCCCCACGACACAGACGTTGCGGTGACACGGCAGAACCTGTGAACCAAACAGCCACCGCTTAACTCCACGACAATACATCACAGAGGTACAAAACAAATCAAACCGACTCAAAAGCCAAAAAGGAATCAAAGTAAACGAAAGCAATTTATAACTAAAAAAATAATGAAATCATTTAAATAAAAAAATAATAATTTAAGTTAAAGCTAATTCAGAAAAAAAAATTAAACAAATTATTCAGATATTAAAACACAATTATAAAATGAAATTATATATATTTAATTGATGTAAAAATTGCAACAATCATTAAATCCCCATAGAATTACTAAGAATTTTTTTACAAAGTTTAGAACAAAAAAAAAGAAATAGTAACGTTAACTAAGATAAATATAATTACTTCACACATTGGCAGCAGTACAAAGACTATAAATTAACTAATTACAAAATTAAATTAAATCATATGTTTGGCTTCATGCCAACTATCATAATTAAGTGTAAAAATATTCATATTGAAATGTAAGTCCATTTATTATAAGAAAAAATAATGACAGCTTTATATGTCAACTGTTACTATCTTTTTATCATAAAAAAAAATATTGACAGCTATATATGTCAGTTACTATCTCATACATGTCAGTGACAGCTATATATGTCAGTTACTATCTCATACATGTCAGTGACAGCTATATATGTCAGTTACTATCTCATACATGTCAGTGACAGCTATATATGTCAGTTACTATACATGTCAGTACAGCTATATATGTCAGTTACTATCTCATACATGTCAGTGACAGCTCTACATTTCATTGTTACTGTCCAACATTATTTTTAAAAATTGACAGCTCTATATGTCAATTGTTACTATTCATTTAATTTTAGAAAAATATTGACAGCTCTACATTTCAATTGTCACTGTCATTATAAGAAATACTGACAGCTCTATATTTCAATTGTCACTGACATTATTAGAAATACTGACAGCTCTATATTTTAATTGTCACTGTCATTATAAGTAATACTGACAGCTTTATATTTTAATTGTCACTGTCATTATAAGAATTATTGACAGCTCTATATTTTAATTGTCACTGTCATTATAAGAAATACTGACAGCTCTATATTTTAATTGTTATTGTCCAATAATTATATATCAATTAAAAGCTTATATATATATATATATATATATATATATATATATATATATATATATATATATATATATATATATATATATATATATATATATATATATATATATATATATATATATATATATATATATATATATATATATATATATATATTTATATATATATTATATATATATATATATATATATATATATATATATATATATATTATATATATATATATATATATATATCAATAGTTACAGTCTTATAATTATTAGAAAAATTATAGACAGCTATATTATGATTAAGGTAAGATATAACCTCTCAGTGTATTTAGATTTCCTCAGCTTTGTCTCAGTTGCCAAGACAGAGTAAATTAGCCTCTAGAAAAGAGAAAACTTGATCTTGAATGGAAAAACTTTCTTCCTACTTTCTGTAAATAGCTATAGCACGACGCAGTATAAAGGTGAGTTTATAGGCACATGACAGGACAGTTTGCTAAAGATTACATGAAACACTTTTCCAGGATTTTTTAAAAGTTACCTCCAGGATACGGTAATTACTAATTTAAAAAAAATGAAACTTTAGCATTTTTTGTGATTTTACCATTATCAACCAATTTTAAGTGTAACACACCATTTAATTGAAGCAAATTGATAACAAATTATGTATAGTTTTTGAGGTAAAAATATAAATTAAAGATTATTAAGAGGTAGAATAATAAAGATTATTAATTAAGTAATTGCGTCAACACAAGAAAAATAGCTTAGCAGCTATGTAGTTATAACACGTGTCCAATTCAAAATTTTACGAGGCCAACTTCTTGTAAATATCTCTTGCCTTTGGCACAAACTGCCTTGCTATTAACTCACAATAAATGACCTCAGAAGATCTAGTGAAGTGCTCTATACACAAAGGAATATCAAAAGAGTGACTTAGGCCCAAATTATTTAGGGTGACGTCCTCACAATTATTTTCCTGGTTAAAAAAGCCCAGCTTTCACTATTTTCCTATCTTATAAAGTATAGATACAAGCAGAGTTCCTATAACTACAGGACAAAATATAATTCATAATATTTATTAAAATAATTGATACAAAGTAAACTCACTTCATCATCAGTATCTGTACTGAATTCTCGTTCCATTGTTTAACTTGTATTAATGACTTGTGGGAACTAAACCGTTCATTCGCAAACAAGTCCTTTAGCAAAACTTCTATTGTACTTGCAATTAAACTTATTTAATTATTCAACCAATCGCATAAAACTGTAGTAAATAGCTATTACAGAAAAGTAAGTAAATAATGGGATATTATCATGAAAACTGCCACATACACAAAACTACCACTACAGTACAACAAAAGATAATAGTTTGATTACTTTAGCACAATAAAACTTGCTAAACAGTAAACTTAAAAAATATATATAAATGTCGCCTTAATTTGAAAAAAGTAATTATTAATAATAAATTTAAAAAGAACTTGAGAAATTTGAATATTTTTTGTTATTAAAATGATAAGAAATTAAGAACTGATAACAGATTGTATCTTTATTTATAAGGTTTTATCAGATGAAATCTTGCTGAATCATCAGTGTTCAGAAATTCTTGTTTCTCTTCACAATTTGTATGATTGTATGTCTTGACAATTTATTGTTACGTATATTTTATCTAGAATTTAATAAATAACTGTGTCATCAATGAATTACTTTGGTCTCACACGTAATAGTGGACAAAGTATTTCTAAAAAGCGGCTTCTTAAAATGATTATGAGAAGGTTATAAAATGAATGATAGGTTAACTCCCACATGCGCACGGCAAAAACGTAAACAAGGCACGTTTCTTATTGTTAATTTTTACGTTTTTGTTTTATTTAGTTAATTATGTTTTAATAGCGGTTTAAAGTGCTAAGGATGTCTGTAGACTGCCATACTATTAGGTTTTACCAGCTTGAACCTAAAACTGTTAATTGTATGAAATGTCAACAAAGTTTGAAATTATTAGCTCTTAGTAGGTGAGTATGTGTTTGTAAAAGTGGAATATAAGTAGCATACAATATAATTTTACCTAGTGCTGAAAAGTTCAAGATTATCCTCGATTTGATCTGATTATTTAGGTATAACCCTTAACTTAAGCTGATAACTTTGTAATAAAGTGATGTAGAAATTCATACAGTAGGGGTGGGGGCGCGGGACACAGTGATCTAACTCCCCCGGAATAAGCTGGTTTAGATGGACCTGCCTTAAGTTCGCCCTTTGTCCACTAGTGGCAGATTGGTTCACCTTGTATGCCATGTATAAAATAATTATTTCTTCAATTCCAAGATTAAAATTATTTAAAAGGGTCTTTAACAATGTTAAAAATTGTATTAATTATTTTAAAGGTATAATTTTCATAAACGCTTTTATAAAAATATAAACGCTGTGTTAATTTTAAGTAGACCTGATATCGTGATAACCATGATTTGTAGACAAACATCAAAAATGTTTGTAAACAAACATCAAACCGGGAAATTATAAATTTAATTTACATCTTCGCTGTCTCATTATAACACAACTTTCGTAACAAACGTTATCCTATTTTCTAATAAAATTATCTTATAAACAACTAAAAAAGAAAATAAAAGAGTTAATGAATAAGATAAAAACTGTCTTGTTTCCATTTTTTATAAACATAAATAGAAGTCTCGATTTAAACTGATAACAATAGTGATAAGCGTAAAAGGTGAAAACTAGCGCTTGGTGCGGTAGTTGGTGCAACTAATCCACCTAAAACCAGGGAGTTAGAACACTGTGTCCCCCCCCCCACCCCTACTGTATGAATTTCTACATCCTGAATTCCGTTCTTTACTGAGGATGCCGTACTGAAATCTGCAGAATGCATCTAGCGTCGTTACATTTTTTAACAAAGAGTTAAAATGGAATTTCTTATCGGAATCAGCTAATCTAATGAGTGTAATATGCTGAGCATGTGAACATATTGCAAGTCTCTGCAACAAATAGAGACAGAGCAATGCGGAGAATACATAGGCTGCACTGCACAGTCTTCATTGCAAGTCTCTGCAACAAATAGAGACGGAGCAATGCGGAGAATACATAGGCTGCACTGCACAGTCTTCAGTACTAAAAACAAGTTTATCTTTGGAAAACCTTTTTGTTACCAAAGCTCTTTTTGCCATTCAAGAGACCATTATCTTTGAAAAAAGTACTGGCTTTACTAAGACTGGAGGGAAGTAGAGGAGTCTCACAGGCGTGATAGTCTATCTCTAATATATCTGTAAGAGTTATCTTATTCGCGATTCAAAGTCAGTAGCAGCGCCACCGTCGCTGATAAGAAATTGATAATGAAAGGTTGATCGTTGTTAAAGTCCTTATGGTGGTTTTTTAGTTTTTCTTATTTTTGACGACTATTTCTTTAATTTTTTTCTCAAAGTGCTGTTATTTAATTAATTTTAGGATGTGTGTACTCTGTAGAATCACTATTTCATTGAAAAATAGGGTTTTAATAGGTTGTCACGAGTATTTAAATTGAGTGATAAGAAGGTGAAAATCACAATACAGTGTTTTATTTTATTTATTGTTAATTAATGTTACTTTTAATTAATTTCAGTTTGCACAAACACAAAAAATTACCTTATCATTGCATTAAATTCTTTCAATTAGTTGTAACAGGTATTTAAATTAACTGATAAGAAGCCGATTTTCACCGTAATGGTGTTTTAATTTATTAATCAATTTTATTTACTCACTAAAATAATTAATAACTCAATAAAATCACTTTTTGTAAAATGTTTGTGTAAATTATCTGTTTAGGTTTTATTATTTCTGGGTTAAATTGCACAAATCCAAGTCTGTAGTGATAAGATCCTGATTCTATATTTAAAATCCTGGATTAACTGAAGTATTTATCTATGAAATATTGGCTATTTTTTTTAGCACTGATGGTCGTTCTATTAATTTTTACCTCATTTATCACACATTAACTAACAATAAAAAAATCAAAGAAGAAATTTTTGGGCTCCCATGCTAATCCTATGATAAAAAAAAATTGATCACCCTTTCGTTTTCCCACCATTGGTATTGCCAACCTTACAACTATCTCTTTGAATCGCGAATAGCTCTTAACCAACAATTGATAGACTCTGAGTGGTAGATTTCTTTAGTATTAATTTTCTTGCTTTCCTTCCTCAACACATTTAGTTAAATGTTTTGCTTTGATTTTTAATCATGTAGATTATCGTGTTCTTTTTGATTAAGATAAGATCATTTGATCTTAGACGATTAAGATACTCAATGAGCTCTGTGTTACTTCTCACGATGCTTTGGTTGTTTAGATCGGATAATTCAATAGAAGTATGGAATCTCATGAACTCACCGTTCTTAGAGAGAGTTCTGATGGGCACGGGAGATCTGTCGAGGCTCTAGCTTGGTTCCACAAGAGACTGTTCTCTACAGGGCTGCAGGGTTCTGTCATAGAGTACGATCTTTTCAATCAGACGGCTAAGGTAACTAATTAGTGAATACACCCTATCTTCTCTTCTATCCCCTGTCTTTCTATCCCCTGTCTTTCTATCCCCTGTCTTTTTATATCTCACCTCCCTGGCTGTATCTATGAATTATAAGTTAGACTTGTATTCTCTGAAACCAATAAGTTTATGTTTCCTTATTTACACTGTTAGTGCTTAGTAAAGTATTGTGCTTGCATTATAAATATCAAACTGATTGATCCCTTTTAGATGTTATTAAGACCTCATGAGTGGTTTTTACTAAGTTTTCTGTCTGTATATGTGTTACCATTATACTTGAAATGAGTTTGTGCTAGAGAGTTGGAAACTTAGTTATAAAATCAATCTTTAGGTCTAATTGTGCTGTCTCGAAAATCACACTATCATTTAAATCTCATCAATAATTTCAATAATGGGGTTTTATTTGGCATTCATAAAACAATGAAAACTTTTTTTACCGCCCTGAAACAAGTGAGCAAGTTCATTGTGGCGAGGACAAGTGAGCGAGTTCCTTGTGGCGAGGACAAGTGAGTGAGTTCATTGTGGCGAGGACAAGCACAGCAAATCTGATACTATGAAGAAGTTTCCCAAAGTACTTAAACCTGTCTGAACCTTATTTTTAAGTATTAAAAAGGGATTTAATTTTGTGAGTTTATAAAGAAGCTATGAAAAAATCAATTTCATTTCAATCATGAATAGGCATTTTTTAGTTTTTAACCTCTACCATTAATGTTGGCTTTGAATCCACATTAAATACAGACTTTACTTAGTGTAATATATTTCAACTATTGCGATCATCTTCAGAATATTGTAAACAAGCTAATTGTATTACATTCTAAAACTGGCCACTACCTTGCTGATTTAATAATTGTATAAATAATTCTTCCAATAATGTTTAGAAATGGATTATTTATTAATTGATAACTATTGTTTGAAACTTGTTATGTGTTGCAGTCAATGCATCCTTTAACATCAGGGCCTAGTCAGTGTATGAGTGTACATCAAGATCGCAAACAACTTGCTGTGAGTACTATGTTGATATTTTTCCTCTCCTATTACTCTAGGCATGTAAGAGAAAGCTGTAAGCTAAGTTGTATAAGCTTGAGTTGTTAGTAAGTAATCTAAGAGAAGTATTGGATATGCAACAGGTGTTTTTAAAACCTGATGACTGTTTGAACAGATTCCTCTGCCTGTTTGTTTGTCTGATATCTTGGTAACTACCCATGGGTTTATGCTAGACAGGTAAAACTTGATACAGATGTCAATCCTTATAGACCAAGAGCCCAGGGGTGTTTTGTTAATAAAAAGTGTAATGGCTGGGACCGATCTCAATTTTTCGTAAATATCTTCCTGAACAAGGATCTGCAATTCTGCCGACTCGTATCGGATGGGTGTCCTAGGCAGAACGCACTTTAGGGATCAAATTTACCACCCAAGTTAATAAAAAGTGAAATGGCTGGAAATGGGTTTCATTTTTCGTAAACACCTTCCGGAACAAGGATTCGCAATTCTGCCGACTCGAATCGGACGGGCGTTCGAGGCAGAACGCACTTTACAGGTCAAATTTACCACCCAAGTTAACAAACAGTGTAATGGCTGGAACCGGTCTCAATTTTCGTAAATACCTTCCTGAACAAGGATCTGCAATTCTGCATACTCGTATCGGATGGGTGTCCCAGGCAGAACCTTTGATCCCTAAAGTGCGTTCTGCCTGGGACACCCATCTGACACGAGTCGGCAGAATTTCAGATCCTTGTTCAGGAAGGTATTTACGAAAAATTGAGACCAGTTCCAGCCATTACACTTTTTATTAACAAAACACCCCTGGGCTCTTGGTCTATTAGGTCTATTTTACTCTCTAATTATTGTCATAAATGACTTAGCATCACAAAACGTAGAAAAATTATTAAATTGATTTGAAATTTAGCACTTTAGTAGTCCTTTATAAGATCAACAAATGTGCCATGATTCATTTCATTGTCAGCATTAATTCAATTTTTAATCAAATGACATGTTGATGTTTATTAAAGAATTGTAAAAAACCAATAAATTATTTGCATTGAAATTTGTGCTGAATGAATCCCTTTATATTATGAACCAGAATACTAAGTTTGTTTTTAATGTGGTTGCTGGCTGGTCTATCCTAAGTTGTCTCTGTTTTGTGTAAAGCACCAAGTGTGCTCTGGGAATAAAACACTCACACATACACTTTCTGAGGACAAGTCGAACACATATTGCTATTTATAATACCTGAGTTTATGAGAACTTGTGAACTGAGTACAAAGCGGTGTAGAATAATTGTGAGGTACCTTGTACCTGAGTTTTTGATATTTTTATCTCCAAACGGTATATAATACAAAATTTATTGACTAGATTTAAGAGAGCAAAGAATCACTTTTCACTCCCAAGGGAGTAAAAAGTACCAGTACCAGCCAACTTTACTTACAAATCGACAAACTGAATAATATATAATTATTTTTATTTAAAAACTAAGATATCTATAAATAAGAAGATATGCAAGAATAAGACGTATGAAAAAAAAAGAATATAACATTAACAATCATTTTAAGTAGAACTAGTGTAATGTTAATAATAATATAAGAATAAATAATTTAAAAAATAAAAGCTAGTTCTTTATTTAAAAGTAAAAAAAAAATTAAGTTGGCTATTCTGATTTTTTAAAATCATTTTAAGATTTGCATACTCATTGTTTTTTTTCGACAAAATATCATTAAATCAAAGTTTTTTTTAGTTTAAAACCTTAGCTTCAACTGTTTAACCTGTCTTAAACTTTTATAATTAGATCAAATATTACTTATAACTGCTCTAATATTCTACTCTAATATTTCAATTATGTCAGATAATATTGTGTGCAATATTGACGAACTTTTTAACAATACACCTCATGACATTACTATTGAAGCGAACTTGGTAAAAGAAAACAATGGAATCGAAAAAGTTATATGACAAAGCATGTAACAATTTTAAAAGTTGGTGTCATGATCATAATATACAACAAGTAAGTGAAAATGCATTGTTCGTTTATTTTAATAATGAATGAAATACAAAACGAGCGTCAAGTCTGTGGTCGCTGTATTCAATGATCAAATCATCTTTGCTTGTGAGAGAAAATGTTAATATCACTAATAGCATTATTAAATACGGGCCTTCGGCCCGTAGCCGCTACGCGGTCGCAATGGTTTTAGAATGACTTCGACCATATAAAGACAACTTCAACACTTACTTACATTTATGATTGTTTATAAAATTTAAAGAAAGATGTCAAATTTTATTTGTAAACAAATTGTTTATTTGAGTAAAATCTTAAGGTTGAAAAAAATATATTCATGATTATTTAATAAAAATATCGTTTGCGTCACTTAGGATTTGTCTGATTGAGCTGAAACTGGTCGCATTCGTTTTAGAATAACTTCGACCATATAAAGACTACTTCGATGTTCTTCCTCTTTACGGGTCTGCTTAGCTCGGCGTGGTTCAGTGGAAGCCATTTTTGCCCTGTCTCTCTGGGACAGTAGGCTTACCATGATGGAGCAAGAGGTAGAGGTCTCTCTTTTACTATATCCCACCCTCTACACTACTGAACCCAACAGATATCGTACGAGTCTTTGACCTAGACGTATACATATATAAAGATTATATATATATGTATACCAATTGCGCCATTTGTGATGGTTCGATTGAGCTGAAATTGGTCTTAATCGATTCAGCTAGCCGTCTACCTAATACTAGATACCTTGTTTTAAAGCCATTTTAAGTTTCAAAAAATTTTTTTTTTTCATGACGTCATAACTTTGGTTGATGACGTCATAATGTTTTATAAACAATAGGCCTCGTAACCTCCTCAACATCTCGCGATTTGCAAAGTTTCGTTTCAATTTGAGAACGCCTTCGAGAGTTATCGTTCGCCATACGAAAGGATAGAAACTACTTATACATATATATATATATATATATATATATATATATATATATTATATATATATATTATATATATATATAATAATAATAATAACCATTTATTTGCCATAATACATTACAAATATACATGCAAAATTGATAAATATATATCAACATTAAAATTTGTTTACTATATATATATTTATTTGTTTATTTTACCTGTTTATTTTATTATTTTATTTCATTTTATCCTTTTTACAGCAATTCGGCATTTAGCTGTGGTGCCATATATATATATATATATTATATATATATTATATAATATTATATACATTAGGGTGGCCCTTAGCTATAGGGGGAAAAAAAGTGTTAGAATGTTGTGCTCCCAACCCCTAATTTTGTTCGAATATATGAAAAAAAAAATTCCATAAAAATTTTAGCCCGATCGGAGGTGATTAACAGGTGCCGCCGGGCCTTTGAAGTTTTACAAGTGTCAAAATTCGTCAAAATTTGATTTTCGTGACAATTTTTTTTTTCTGTGATTTTTCACATTATTTTCTAAGTAAAACAATACTTAATCCACTAATTAGACACTATGAACTTAGCATTATGACCTGAAATCATCTTAGTTTGTACTTAATCTGACATTAATGGTGGACATATATATTTTTTTTTGAATTTTTTTTCAAAAAACTTTTTTTTTTTCTCTACACTGCAAAGTATAACTCATATAATATGTTTTTTTTGTTATCAATTCATTGGCATATTATGTTCTTGTATACTGTCTTCTATAATTTAAGACCAATAATTGGTTATTTATACCAAATTAGCAGACCTAATGTGAAACATACAAACACTGTCATCCTATCTCGCAGTAGGTGAAGCTAAGTAATGAGTTAATAGTCCAATTCAGTTTCAAGAATTTTCAATTTGTTTTTTGGTTTAAATTTTTTTTCAAACAAGTCATTATTGTGACATCTGAAACTTAGTGTGTTCCCCCCCCCCCCCCCCCCTTTGCTTGATCCCCCCCCCTCTTCCCTATTATGAATATAAATTTTTAAATTTTTACAAAAAATGAATATAATAAAGAAAGGCAATTATTGTTTTTAAATAATTTTTAAACAATAGATCGCCTTCGACATCCATCTTGTATGGCTAATAGCACCTGGCTTTCTAAATGACACTCCTCGAGGCGGGGTATCTCCTAGAAAAATCACTGCCAGCTCCATTAGCTCCCTGTAATCTTCTCTTAATTGTTTTTCTTTAAACTTTTTACGAAGAAGTCAAGCATATCTCTTCTTAAACTTCTGGGACATCCTCCTTCAATACCAGAAGACTATTTTTTGGGTCTATCTGACCCCATGAGTTTCTGAACCTAGAAAACAGTGGAACATCTGGCCCAAAAGTCGGTCCCACCAATTCATTGAATACATCCTTTAACACCACTCAAATATGTGGTTGTCTACAAGGCAGGTATAGAAAATCCTTTTCTAAGTGGTTCTCAATATTTCTGCAAGCTCCATTGTTCTTACTGGTGTTCGATGCCGTGGTGTCAAACACATCGCTTGGACTGAATCAAGAAGTCTCATTCTTCAAGACATTCATAGACTGCTGCGGTTTATTCTGCTCCAGTAGCCTGTGGTATGCTCGGAGCTCCTATCAACTTGTCTTTTACGCCTTATGAAATAAGAACTGCCAACCTCTCTATCTTATTGTTTTGTAATATTAGGATGAAGCTTCCCATCCCAATGCACAACAGCACACTGATTTCTATCAATACTAAAGGTTTTTAACATTTCCTTGTATCTAAGAATCCTTAACTGGGATCGTTTGCAGCTTATTGACTTTCTGTTAATTACCAAGTCCTTTGCATCATGGCCTAACGCTTCTGCTGTGGTAACTAATACATGAACAGCATCTCTGTCCCTAACTTTGCACCTATCTAACGTTGGTGCTAGGCGATCATTAAAAAAATCAACAGTTCCTTTAAAACCCAACAACGAAGGAAAAATTGCATCAGAGACAAGCTCATCTGAAACTCCTCACTGTCTTCTGTGCTACTACTGCTTCTGGTGTTTGGTAGCAATTCCGCAAACAAACTAGATCGATCAATATCCTCCAAGCATCGAGTTTTTCAACGGACCTCTTCCTCCTTCCGCTTTCCAGTTCTCTATTCTGCCTGTGTATATAATGTCAACTCCCAGCATAACCCCAGTCGCCCCTTCATTCTTTGCATTCCCAAAAATCTATGTCCTCCTGGATTTTTATTTGATTTCGGCGTCACTATGCGCAATATCAAATAAATCATCCAGCCTGTCTGTAAAAGCAAAACGACTACTCATAGCAAACTCAGTCGTTTTAGAAGATTTTTCTGAAGACAACTCCAATGGTCAGAACGAAGAACTCTTGCACTTGTCATTTTATAACTTTAACAAACACTAAAACCAAACACTTGATTAAAAAAGAAATTAATACATTTATGGTAACAGTTTGTTTGTCTGATCTAAGACTGGCTTTTTTTAAGTAAGTCAAGAGATTAAAATGATTCATTCATAGTACCCTTGCTTAGATCACTTCCATCTTGCCCATGCAAGATGATAGTGAAATAAGAAATACCAAATAAATAAGAAATACCATTATTTTCCTTGACTCTACTTTAATGCTTAAGTGGACACTAGGGTTATTTTACCTGAAAGTATTTGGTAAACAAGTTTGTGTCAATTGCTATGTATTAATAACTCTATTCAAAGTTATAACCTATCTTGCCTTTCTTTATTCTATCGAAGAATCAGCTACCGTCGATACTTGCTGTTGGATATATATCCCTGGATTATAAGTTAATCAGTGATTAACTTCTATTCTCAATGAGCCCGACGAGCCTCTGAAGATCGTGCTCATTGAGACTAGAAGTTAATCACTGATTTAACTTTATTAGTTGAGAGCTCGAGTGTTGCCCCGCCTGCTGATGATGGCGTTATGCCGAAACCGTCCAGGATATTTATATCCAACAGCAAGTATCGACGGTAGCTGATTCTTCGATTGCTTCTTCAACTTGCGGTAAATATAACTTTTTAATTTCTTTATTCTATTAATTTTTTGTAAAAATTGTATCAAATTTCATATTTCAATAGGCAAGAGGAGGGGGGGGGGGCACACAACACAAAGTTTGATGTCACAATAATGGCTTGTTTTGAAAATAAATTTAAACCAAAAAACAAATTGAAAATTCTTGAAACTTGAATTGGACTATTATACTCCTTACTTAGCTTTCACCTACTGCGAGATAGGATGACAGTGTTTTGTATGTTACACATTAGGTTGCTAATTTGTTGGTATAAATAACCCAATTATTGGTCTTAAATTATAGAAGACAGTAACAAGACATAATATGCCAATGAACTGATAACAAAATATTATATGAGTATACTTTGCAGTGTAGAGAAAAAAAAAAAAGTTTTTTTGAAAAAAAATTCAGAAAAATATTATGTCCACCATTAAATGTCAGGTTAAGTACAACTAGATTGATTTCAGGTCATAATGCTAAGTTTCATAGTGTCTAATTAGTGATTAGTATTGTTTTTACTTAGAAAAATGTGAAAAATCACAGAAAAAAAATTGTCACGCATCACAATTTTGACGAATTTTGACACCTGTAAAACTTCAAAGGCCCGGGGCACCTGTTAATCACCTCCGATCGGGCTATTTTTATGGATTTTTTTTTCATATATTCGAACAAAATTAGGGGTTGGGAGCAAGAAAGGAAAGTTCATTTTAAGGGCCACCTAATATACATATATATATATATATATATATATATATATATATATATATATAATATATATATATATATAATATATAATATAATATATATATATTTACATATATATATAAACTTTTTTCGGACGTATATTTTTGTTATCAGGAAGCCAATAGGAACCGATTACACTCACTCCCACCCTCAACTTCCGTCATCCGAACAACCTCATACAGCGTCATTTTCATTATGAAAATTCGCTAAAAAAAACGAAGGTTATGTTGCAAAGAAAGCGAATTTTTTTTACTAAGAACCTACTAAACCTTTAAGTAGTTGAAGATTTATATTAACTTATTATAACTAAGTTGGAAGATTTTTTTGCATAATTCACTACGACGACGTTTCTTCGATAAAGGTAAGATAATTTTCCTCCCTCGGCATTCACTCGGGAGTAAATAGCTTAACTCCCTCGGCTTCGCCTCAGGAGTTAACAAATAATCCCTCGGCTTCGCCTCAGGATTTAATCCTATGGTTTCCTCGGCTTTTCGCCTCAGAACCAACATAACTGCTCAGGGAAATAAGACTTCTTTACTCCCTTGGTGCATAATAACTATTATACACTTTAAAAGATTGTAAAGGGCTTCCTAATGTTACCATAACTTATTTATTATTTATTTAAGTAAAACTCTTTCTTACGATCCAACAATAGATCTGGAGTAGGCTTCATCCATTATATTTGCTTATTTTTATGCTTATTCAATAAAGTCTTCCCTTTCCTATAACCTATTTACTTACTAATTTGCAGGCGGGGACTCAGGAAGGTTTCATCAATATATTCGATATAACAGAAGACGAGATAATGTACAACAAGCTCATGGACAAGCAGGAAGGTATTGCTGTTACAGCTACTTGTTTTGTTTATTATATTTGGGTTTTTCATGATAAACCTGTTGTGTCTGCATTTAATTTGTATTTTATAGAGGATTATTGAGGATTTAGTGTAAAGTTTGCAGTCACTTTGTTGGGTCACTTGGTTTGAAAGATTTGAAAGAAATAGAAACCTGTCCATTGTATTTGTATAATTTTTAATTGACCATTTAGTATGTCAAGATTAGGTTTTGTTCTGGCACATTTCTCCTGTGTACACTAGAGTAACCTAGAGTAAGAACTGTGTTCTGGCCATGAGAGATATTATTAACTAGGGGCCATTTTTGAAACAACGAAAAAGTAACCTGGTCACTTTTGATTATCAATATAATATAATATACCTTATCAATTAATTTAACTAATATACATATAATAATTATAACTAATTAAATATATATAACATAATACATTAATATATAACATAATAACAATATATAACATAATAACAATATAATATATAAACAGAACAAAATTACACTAACTTATACTATGCAACATATAAATTACAAATCAAAACAAATACAGAGTGCGGGAAACAAAAACCTATTAATTTATTTTAGCCTAAACCTACTCTTGGAGTTGGTTTCAATGAGATTGCAGAGAGCCTCAAAATGATGTTTCAGGGTTCTCAGTCAATTGGTATAAGTTATGCCCTCTCTAGTAATATATCTCTATGGTTCTGGCACATTACTCCTGTTTAAACTAGAGTAAGGACTGTGCGAACTACAGCCAGAGACTGAGTGCAAATTCAGTTATTCTTTGGTTAGACTTAATTCTATTGTGGTTTATGTGAAGGAAATATTGATTGAAGTGTATTGTTGTCAGGGAGGATAGTGTGCATAGAGTGGAGTCACGACGGAGAGTTGCTTGTCAGTGGGTGTGAAGACACAGTTAGAGTGTGGAGTGTTGAGTCAGGTCATGCAATACATAGGATGTTCACAGGCAGGTCTACCACTCTCAAGCCTACAATAGTCTGGACTATAGCTTGTACTCAGGATTTCACGATAGTTACTGGAGATTCCAGGTCAGATGTTTCACTAACTGAGTAAACAGTAAACATTTACTTTACAGCTCCAGGTTGAGGAGAACTGGAAAAAAAACTTTCAAGTATGAAAAAGTGCTGGTGAGGCTTGGAAATGCCGGGTTTAAATGAAATCAGAAATTGAAAGGAACCTGTCTTATCTATATAGACAGGTTTATTTATAAATAATACTTATTTATTTATTTGTCTGTTTTATTAGTTATACTACAACAAATAAAACACCAAACTTGTTACTAATAATAGTTGTAGTATTACTAATAAAACAGACAAATAAATAAATAAGTCTTATTTATAAATAAACCTGTCTATTAGATAAGAGGTTTATTATAAATAAAGACTTATTTATTATATTTTTCTGTTTTATTAGTAATACTACCACAAATAACACAAACTTGTTACTAAAAATAGTTGTGTATTACTAATAAAAGACAATAAATTAAGTCTTATTTATTTGTCTGTTTTTTTAGTGAATTTCCTTTGAAATTTTAGTAATACTACACCAAATGATTGTGGTAAATATTGGAGCTGATACAGTTTTAGTGACTTGTTAGAGTGACAGTCCAGTGATGGCACTCTGGCTGCAGTTGAAACCTGTCTAGTTTATTTTATTTTGATTTAAAATAATCATCTTTTGTTAAATTCTTAAGAAGATATGAAATGGAAGGTTACCTAAAGAAAAGTTTTCCCATCATAATTAGGAAATGCAACACCAAGTAGATTTACTTTTCATCTTTTATACTGAAAATATCTCAAACCAACTTTTCAACTTACAATAATACATTTTATTGTCCATTCCAGTTTTATCCTATTATCCATTGCTGGTGATTTAATCCCCCTCAAAAAAGGGGGTTTCAGTAAGTTTTCTGTCTGTATGTATGTGGTGTCTCTCTTGTCGCCACAGCTGTTTGTGTATTTTTGTTTAAAAGTTGAAACTTGGCACATCTTCAACTTTAGCTTGGTATGAAATTAAATCCTTAGTTCTAGTTGTTCTTTAAGGGAAATCTTTTTCGTGACGTCATTCGCTTATATGAATGACCCAGCAATAATGAACTCCTGTATGAGCAGCAAATGTGGCAAGTTTCATATTATTATCAGCTTCAGTTAAATATTTGTGCAGTCACATGACTTGGTTTTTTTTACTCTTTAAAAATGGGAAAATCATCAAATTGTGTTGGATTCGTGCTTAAACAGAGCCCCAAAAAGATGTTTCAATGAATTGAGATAGGTTATGCCTCCTCTAGAATATATCTCTATGTAATAATATATCTCTATGTAATAATATATCTCTATGTAATAATATGAATTCTTCTTGTCCACACATTGACATCAATGTATGATTGAATTATATTACATTTAATGTAGTGCCAGCCATCAGCAGATGTATTTTTGCTCGTAAATGCAGGTAAAAATATTTAAATAAAATAGCAATAAAAAATTGTTGACATTTTGACACAAAATATTAGCAAATACTTCTACTGAGCAACACATCTTATTGCAATTAGTTGACTTGATAGCAACAATAAGCATTTGTATATTTGGGTTTGACCCTGCCAGTGTTTTACAGTCTGAGTATCGGAGGGCAGGTTGTAGGTTTTTGAAAAATAGAAACATTTATTTTCCATTTAATTTAAAATTTTTAAGCATTTTTTAGAAAATGTCTATTGGCTCATTTTGTAAACTTTCATCAAGCTTAACTTTTTCCTGGTGACACCATGTCCGTGCAGATTACGGAAATAGGCTTCATTTATCACAAATCCGGCTAATTACTGAAAATTTTCAAAAAAAAAAGTTATAAAAAAGTTTGTTGGTGATCCAATGTTCTAGAAGGCCGTGGATATTCGACCGCGCCTTATTTAGTCTGTGAGAAGCAAGTTGCAGCATATGTTTATTTCTTGTTTTATTGCCATGACTAAATATCATTCAAATTTGATTTTATGTATTGCATTATCTCCTAAAGGTATGATAGGAGCGTTAATCCCAGAGTCCCTAACCTGCTAGTTTTTGTAGTTTTGCAGTGTTTACCTCTTTGTTCATTTTTTTTTATATAGTTTACTCTATTTTTCTTTGTGTATTATTTTCAGGGGTAAATTGTGTTTCTGGGATGGTTGCACTGGTACCAGTATTGCCAATTATCAGAGTCACACATCCGATATTTTATCACTTTGTCTTTCTCAGGATGGCAACATTGTTTACTGTGCAGGTATGTACGTGAATAATGCTTAGTATCTCTCTAAATCCAGATTCCTTTAAACAATATGCGTTTATATTGTTCTTAATAAACTGTGAAGGCTTCCGGGGATATTGTCAAGAAGATTAAGGCCCGTATTCAAAGACGTTTTCCTAACATTTTCATAACTTTTTCCTAACATTTTCCTAACTTTTTCCTAACATTTTCCTAACATTCTCCTAACACCTAACTTTTTCCTAACATTCTCCTAACATTTCCTAACACCTAACTTTTTCCTAACATTTCCTAACATTCTCCTAAATTTCCTAACACCTAACTTTTTCCTAACATTCTCCTAACATTTTCCTAACACCTAACATTCTCCTAACATTTTCCTAACACTCACCTTAGGTTTAGGTAAGGAAAATGTTTTTAAGCCCGTGTTTTAAAAGTCATTTAGAGGCTTCGCATGATTTTTTTTAGTAAGAACCTAAGGTAGTCAAAAAGGTGATACCATTGTAATAACGTAATATATCGCAAAAATATCAATGTTATTAACTTATTACCTGGATTTACGACACACTTTGTTGTATTAATAACTATCTACATAAATTTACATAATATAAGTTACTATTAATCCACTTACCTTACTATTAGGGAGTTTACCCTGAAATTCTTTTAACACAATCAGATTTTTTATTTTCTATGGTCTGTTTGTGGCGGGCTATTGATTCAAAGAGGAAATTCAGTTGGTCCGGTGTGAATAATTCAGCCATTATTATACCAAAAAAAATTTACACAAACAAAAATGAATTTGATTACAAAATACGAAAAACAAAATTGTGTAAATGATTTAGCAAAATGAAAACAGTGTTGCACTGAATAACATGTCTTCATATAGACACCTTTGGATTCGTACAACCTGGTCCACGTTCAAACTTGAAACGCTTAATACAGCTTTATTTATGAAAGCTGTTACAATGATTGAACATTGTATTTGTATTAACTCTACTGTTTACTGAAAACATATGTAAATAAAGTTTCTAATATATTTAACATTCGCCAAGCAAGGCCGCATTGTTGTTTATGACAAAGTGTGTCGTAAATCCAGGTAATAAGTTAATAACATTGATATTTTGCGATATATTACGTTACTTACAATGGTATCACTTTTTGACTTAACTACCTTAGGTTCTTACTAAATAAAATCATGCGAAGCCTATAAAAGACTTTTAAAACACGATAGGAAAATGTTAGGAGTTAGGAAAATGTTAGGAAAAAGTTAGGAAACGTCTTTGAATACGGGCCTTAGTTCTTCCTGTGGTGATCGAGTCAATGTAGATGAAGAATCTAACATTTCACATCCAGTGTGGAAGGCATCTTCAGGGATGTAGAACATCATTGATAGAAACACAATGCTCTTCTCTACTGAACTGAGTTTTGTAGAGCATGTGGAAGTGCGTCATTCTCACAGTGAAAGTAAAGCATCATATTCTTCATCTACATTGACCCGGTCACAACCGGAAGAACTAAATCTTTTGTTCTTACCTGGTTTGGTCCAAGCTACGCCGACAGAGTATGTAAATGTTGAATGTCTAGCAGAAAGTAGAGGTAGTTATTTTATTCTAGTATTTCTTTTTAGAAACTCTTTCTACAGTTTTACTATCAGGTTGTTCTTATACCTTACTTTGTTTGGTCCAATAGATTACCTAAATGTTGAATGATTAACAGAAGTCAGAATTAGTTATTGTTTTTATTCTCTTTATGAGTTTTTAGTATGAATTAATTTTTTTGCAATAACAGGTTTTTATTAGACTACACAAAAATCGGTGTAATTTATTAACAGATTCTTTTTGGAATCTTGACGAGGCTGCTATGCATAAATCTTTACTTGTATATTTTCTGCAACTTTTAGTGAATTTGCAATAGAAATTGGAGGGAATACATTCTGAATGCCTTTATGTCTTTAAGAAAACTGCCTACATGATGCTGTCCCCTGTATGTTAATGTTAATTTACTTTGGGTCTGTTGGTTTCAGGTGCAGACCCATTGATAGCTACTTACGAAAAGGTTAAAGTTCGGGACTCTGATGAAAGAGGCAAATGGGTCAAGTCTATACAGAGGGTGATTCATGATCATCAGGTGAAGGCTTTGGTTATATGTGATAATAACCTCTACTCTGCTGGTAGGTATCATTTAGTGCTATTTTTGTAGTCTATTAGTAAAATGTCATGAGCTTAGCTGTCATTGTGTCGGTGTAATGCAAGGATGTTGAATAAAGGGGATGGCGCACTAAGTCGAATTGCCATTCAACAAAGTGACCCCATCGAAAATCAAAACATAGAGAAGAATGCAACACACACGTCAAAAACCAACTGCACATGCTTGGTACGAACTGCGCATGCTTATTATCCTTGTAACAGCGCAGGTCTTAAAATTTAGAGGCAAACTTAACTCTCAATTGGTTTCCCATTGTTTTGCTTGCGAAGGTTATAAACAAATTGAAAAAAATGCATACATTTTAACTGTTTTTTGTTAATATTGCTTAAAATTAACAACATTAAATAAAATTAAGAACATTACAACCAAAATTGAATCTTGAAAACTAGCAGAACATTTCACTAGGCTAAAAAAAGACTAAATATTAACACATTTAACTTACTCTCTACGAAAAGTAAACAGTAAAGCTTCAATTACTCTCACTAAAGTGGCTACCTAGAGTCCAAAATGTAAAATATAAGCACAAATGACTTGACAAGCACCAAATGTAACAGTAACGAAAGCACTGAAGAAAGTTGAGAAGCAAACTCGACAACCAAGAATTGTATAACAATTTAGCTACATAACCTGCGTTTGACGCCTTTTTTAATTATAACCTAAGGGAAGGTAAGTTTGCTCCTATTTCTCTATCTCATACAACTTCCATGGGGTCAGAAATGTTCCTTAATGCGTCATCCCCTTTATTCAACATCCTTGGTGTAATGAAGTCCAAATACCAGGTTGATTCATCAAAAGTCAGTCCACAGACTGCATAGGCAACCCTTTTTGAAACTCTTGTAAACTACATTCACAATATAAACCTATTTGATGTGTAATTATTAAAATATAATAATAATTATTTGATGTATTTTATTAAAATATATATGACCTCAAGCTATTGTATATTTTTGTATACTTATTGGCAAATAAAAATAGTTTTATTTTATTTCATTTTTTTTTTATTTAAAAAACCATCAAAAATATATTTTGACAATATTAAAAATAATAATAATAATAATATAAAAAATAAAATACCCTAACCAAAAAACATAAAAGTATCCTCAACCCAAACAAACCCCCTCTCACCCCCACCCCAAAAAAAATAATCAAAATATATCCCACAAAAATAACAAATAAATAAATAAAGTATGGCTTTGGTTTACACAATATAAATTTGTATGCTTTTGCCAATAAAGAACTTGTTTAAAGAAAAATAGTGAAGGAATATTTCAAAACAAAAATATGTAATGAGGATGGTTAAGGGAACTAAACAAAGAGAACCCACATTAAATGTTCTGTAATGTGAGTTCCTCGGTACTTTCTCTCACAGCCTGGTAATACCTTTGTTTATCCTTAGAATGCCATGTTTACTCAGTGCGTAAAGCAATCTTTCCTCAGTCTTATTATGCTCAACCTCAGACTGATGCAATATAAGCATCATTGTAGGAGAGACCAGAATCAAAATCTCTTTGTCCCTTAAAGAGGTTCACCTCCTGCTCATGCAGCTGAATCAGCAATTTATGAGTCTCGTCTAAGCTACAATTTATTAAATTTTATAAGCTTATCTGTTTCTTATCATTCAAATGTACTAACTAATATATTTGTATTTCAGGTGTTGATACATATTTAGCTATGAGTAGCTACCCACCTAAAACATTAGTCAGATATCCTCCTCTATTACAGGTACTAATTACAACATTTATTGGTAAATTTTACTTAACTTAGATTATTCCTGTGTGACCAATCCACTAACAGCGCGGTACAACATCATATAGATCACCAAACAATAACAGTTTGCTCAAAGTCAACTAAAAATTAAGTCATTTAAAAATTATATTCAAAATGAATCAACCTAAATGAGGAACAAGCATGTTTTTTTCTTAAAATATATTGTAAACCCTCATAGAAATTTCTTTTCTTGCACATGCTCAAATTCTCATTTCACATGCTGTAGCATGACATGTGAGGTCATGCTGTAGCTGGAGAGATTTTCCTTAAACAGAAAAAAGTTATCAGAATACCAGCTGATGCAAAATATGACGACCATTGCAAACATTTATTTGAAGATATAAGAATTTTAACTTTTTGTAATTTATTTATTCATCAATGCCTTAAGCATGTTCATATTAATTTTTACAAGTTTGAAAGTTCACATTGTTATATTAGAAATAAGGATCATTTAGTACTTACCTGTCATAGGTTAAATAAGTCCAAGACTGGATTCAGTAATTGAAGAATAAGAATGTATAACTTCTTGAATATGAGAACTGAAGATATAGATAGAAATGCATACGGTGATAAAATTTAATAATTGTTACTTTTAAACCCTTGTAATAGTGTAGATGATTTTTTGTATATTAGCTAATTATTGTTAGGATTGTTTTGAATAAGAAACATTTTATTCAAGTTCATATTGTTTTTAACAAAAAATGTTTTATCTTCAGAAGGTGTATAACCTAAACTTTATAATTTTAGTTTAGGGTTATTTTAGACTAGTTTTTAGGGAGTAAAGAAGCACTTTTCACTCCCAAGGGAGAAAAAGTAACTTTTTCTTCCTTTGGAATAAAAAGTGTTTCCCATTATTGGGTTATCAGAGCCATTTATATCAATTTTTAGGGGAGTGGTTTTCTCTAAATTTATACAGGTGAACAATCAATTTTCGTAATTATCCCGGGGGCAGCACCCCCAAAATTTATAAAGGGAGCTGACAAAAAAAAGTTGTTATTGGCTCAAAGTCCGTTTCAGGTCAAAAGAAGTAGATTGGAACAATGAATGTTTGATTTTTTTGGAGGCAGCAACCCCTAAATTTATTAGGGGGTTTAACTCAAAAAATAGAATCAATTACAACAAAATGTATTAAAGTAAAATCAATGTCTGGAAATGAAATCTTGTATGCACCTTGGGAGTAAAATGTTATATCCCCTCTTGCAATTTCCTCCCTCGGCTTCGCCTCAGGAGCTAAACAAATGAATCCCTCAGCTTCGCCTCAGGAGCTAAACACATAAATCCCTCAGCTTCGCCTCAGGAGCTAAACACATAAATCCCTCAGCTTCACCTAGGGTATTAAATACTTTGGTTCCCTCAGCCTTGTAACTAAACAGTTTTGTAGGGCATTGTGTTTCTATCCATGATGTCTATATCCCTGAAGATGCCTCCACAGTGGAAGCGAAATGTCAGATTCTTCATCTACATTGATGTGTAAAACTTTTACTGTTCCCTCTTTTAGAATAGGTAACTCTTACTTTAAATAAGATAAGATGGTACCAATACTCTGGGTTGTTCACAAACCTGTACTCATGCAACACACAATGTTTGGTCAGAATCCTTTTATGGTTTTTCTGTTAAAAATGTAACATTTAATCTTGTCTTGTAAATTATTAAATAAATATTATTATTAAATAGAATTCATTGACAAAATATCTTTACAATTAATGAAGGAAATTTTCTAAAATTTCATTAACAAATGTTGATTTTTTTTAAAAATCCCTGTGCTGTTTTTTATATTGTTTCTATTTTTTCTGTCTCCTCGAGGAGAAGCTTTGTCATTGACCCATTGTTATCATTTTAAGTTGTCTTTTGTTTAATTTGAAGATTAGGTAAGAGAAATGTTTTGTTAAGTTTGGCGTGTTGTTTCTGTGTGGCAGGGTGACAGCGTGAGTGTGGCGTGCCACGAGAGAGTGGTCTTGCTCAGGTATCACGACTCCTTGCAAGTGTGGAAGCTTTGCCCGGATAGCTGCCCGAGATCTCCTCCTGCTTCTGCCACTAAACTCATCCAGTGGAAGTGTAATGATTTCATCAAATCGGCCGCTATATCCAATGATGGACAGTTTATCGCTGTTTCTACAAGAATCAAATTCAAACTCATGCATATTAACCTTGTCAGTATTTGTTTATTAAAATAAATAACAAAATTAGAAAACTTTAAAAAAAAAACACTGTTACTCCGAAGCAATAAAAACCGATTCTAGTGAGATCACTCAAATTTAACTCTAAGATAAAACAACTAGACCTAATGTCTGCTTTTTTTGTCAAATTTCAACTCTCTAGCATAATCATGGATAAAAACCACTTCAAATATCATGAAACTGCCTGAATCAGTGGTATAATAATAATAATTATGATATTCATCATATCATATTTGATAATTATGATGAAACCACAGTTATGGATTTTAGGGTGAACACTATACTTTTCTTTATACTTTTAGTAGTAGGTGAGAAAAAGTCAATTTCAGGTACCTCGACCTTTTAAACTGGTTTAAAAGAGTTTATGTCTGGGCGGCATAATGAGACTTTTCAAATAAACAGTGTGAGCACGGCAAGAGTTAAGGCTCGTCTACAATCTTAAGTTAAGTTAGGAAGAATTGAAGAAGTGGAGCATTTTTCAAAATCTCTTTTTCTTCTTAAATAATTCTTTTTCCCGCTCTTTTGACTTAAGAAAACCATAAAAATGGTTTTTTATAAGTTCTTAAAGAAGAATGTACACGTTATCTGTTTTTGAATGATTACAATATTTATAGATGATGTGATGTGATTGTTTTGATTGTTGTTGTTAGAATATGTGATTGTTTTGTTGTTGGAATTTTTTTTTATATAATATATATTTTTCTTTTTTTGAATTATATAGTTTTGAAATGGATGAGGTTCCTACGTCTGTAGACATACTAGAGATAAGGAAAATAACGCTCCCAATTACCTCATCCATTTGATTTTATTTATATTAAAATAAATAAAACACGGGTCGATTTTAGAAGTAAAGTAAAAAATATTTGCAAAAAGTCTTTAAAAATGGAAGGAAAGACCATTGAAAAAGCATGTTTATTTAAATTGATTAAATGTTATTGAGCTCTGCTCGTTGTTACAATAAATAAAATAAATAAAATGTGTGTAGACGGTAGGAAGAAAAGTAGTCTAAAATACAGCTATATGTGTATTGTAACTTAAAACTTGACTTAGAGGTTGTAGACGTGTTTACGGATCTCTTAAATCTAAACAAAATAGATTGTTCTAAGTGAGAAATTCTTCACTTCTTCGATTCTTCCTGAGGATTCTTCAATTCTTCCTAACTTAACTTAAGGTTGTAGACGGGCCTTTATATGTGACACATACACAGCGTGATGCAAACTGGAGCTATAGTGATAGTAGTAGGGGGGAGTGGTAGTAACTACCAGGCAAGGGCCACGTTGTTGGGCCCTTTTTGCCAGCTCCCTAAGATAGTGTTCTACTCCTTTTAATTTCAAGTGTAGGTATATTTCATCTAATCTAGACAGTAGAGCCGTGAATTTCTATGGTTCCTCTCATGCTTTTTCAAGCAATCATACATATTTTCACTGACTGTTATAGTCTAGTGAAAACTGGGAACAACGGTGCTCTCACTGTTAAATCAAACCTCCACACACTTAAACTACAAGGCAGAAACAGTATAATATTATAATGAATCTACTATGAGGGTCCTAAATTTTGCCTTACCCAGTTTCATTTAGGCTAAGGGATCTTTAATGAGTACCTGACAACGCACAGGCTCGAGACCACCGGCTTTACGTCCCTTCTGAAGGACGTGGTACGCAGAATTTTTATCCCTCTCATAAAAATCCTAGAGGCCCGTGCTGGGATTGAACCCATGACTAAAGTCCATTCACTCTGTGTATTGGCCGCGTACCTTAACCACTACACCACAGGTGATCCTTAAACTGGAGCTATATATGTCGCTAAATAAAGCATTTCTTTCTTTGTTTATATCTCTCAGTGTTTTTAGGTTAACTTGTCAAATATAACAGCTCACAGGGGAAATTTGTTTTTGTGTTTTACAGAAAGCAGATACCCCCAGTATGACGAGAGTGTTGCTGGAAGGAGCTCGCAGCAGTGATATCGTTTCTCACTGTATTTGTTTCTCTAGAAATACGTCTGTTCTTGTCTGTGCCGGTATCACTGGCAATATATATGTCTTTAAAATCAACAAGAAACAACCTTCAGCTGTGTTGCAGCAGACGTTTCAACCCTATCTAAATGGCGGTATGATTTTTTACCAATCCTATTCTAAAACTTTAGAGAAATAGACAAATTATCGACACTGTGTGTTTTTTAAGAAAAAGTCATTTTTTATGATGACATTTATTGAGATTGCAAAATCTTGACGAGGCTGACAGGCTAGTTGACCTTGTGGAGGCCTACACGATGAAACTTGACTAAATACATGTCAAAATTCCTTATTATATCAAGTCAAATTCAATATAAAGTTATCACTTTACATTGGACATCTGTCTATTTTTAGCCCATATAAATGACATGCTAAATGTTAATATTAGAGGAAAAATCTATGCATACTGCGATGATACTTGCATCATATTTGACGTGATAGTTGGGAAGAGACGTTTAGTAAAGCTAATAATGATATGAATAAAATAAAATGCTGGCTAGATAATAATAAGCTCTCTCTTAATGTTGATAAACTGTCATGCTTACATTTTCTTTTTACTAATTCTTGGTCAACCTATAAAATAATGACTTGACTTTAACATTACATAAACATGAATGTACCCAACCACATGAATATTATAAACATAACTATGACTGCCCCACTATCAGTAAAAGTTCATACAACCAAATACTAGTATTATGCTTAACAAAAATTTAAAATGGGACAAGCATATAAAATTTTGTGTAGTAGATGGAGGAAAGTCATTTATAAATTTATTATGCTTAGGAAATTTCTACCTTTGAATACTCTTAAATCTGTTTTTACATCACTTGTTCAATCAATAATAGGATACGGAATAATAGGATGGGGAGGTATTAATGAAACACACTTACATCCACTCATCATTCTACATAAAAAAAAATCATAAAAATGTGTTTAAACCAATTAGGTACTCTACGATCTATAGTACGCACACGGCTAAAATCAATTGACAGCGCGCCAAAAATCTGTGAGGGAAAGATGGTCTTGTGGTTCAGACTGGACCCCCTGCTCTTTCCCCTCCACCTTATTGCCACCTCGTATAAAACAATACTTTTTGCGTATCTAAAATCATTTAAAAAGACACTGGTTGTAAATATTTGTTAACCTCGGCGTCGCTTTTATTTCCTTGTGTATTTTGATCTTTTGAGTTGGTTCGTTTCATTCAATCTGTTCCAATTTATCCAATGTATTTGCGATTGTTATTTAGGATCGAGTGCCTATATTTGCACTTGGACCTTGAGATTTCTTCAAGGCATTCTCTATTTGAGCACAGCGCAGGTTCTGTATCTGTCAACCAAAAGAACAGCATTTTTTTTAAATGCCATGTCTTTCAATAGATGACAGGCTTGGGACTTTTTTAAGTCTTGAATGGATATTGTGTCATATCAATTTTCTATAATATGAACACATACGCATTTCAATTTATCAACTTGACCAAAAAGCAGTTTGTTTTGGAAAAAGTATTATAGCGTGACAATTTATTTACATTGTCAAACTTGTTACAAAGAACTATTTATGATCCATTGCATTACGTAATTATTAAAAACTTAACTCCACTTATTCTACATTCCGTGACAAATTTAAAGCAACACTTAGTTGGTAATTTAAAAGATACACAATATTCCTTCTTAAAAAGTAAATAAATATTTTTAAATAAAAAAATTCGATATCAAATAAAAAATATAAAATTCAAAAACATAACCTGCTTTCAGTGTTGCCAGAGTAGGGTTTTTTTTGTTACATAAAAGAAGGGAATTTTTTTTTACAAAAAAGAGGGTGAAAGCAATTGAAATTTTTGCGGGGCTGTCAATGATTTTTAGTCGTATGTATAGATATATGAAGAGATTCAAGTCATGGAGATACTCAAATTTGTGTGAAAAAGCAATTGATATTTATAAATAATAGAAAAAGTTGGTTTCCGGATGCTGAAACACACTGGTATAAATACAATGAAATGAAATGAATGAAATAATTTGACAGAAGTATCATTAATTACATTGCAAACATTCAGTAGGATGAGTTTTAAGGAAACAAGAACAAAATCAACAAAAAGCATAACAATATGTCAACAAATCACTCACAGCTCCGAGATTATACAATAGTTCACCCTGCAATATACAACATGCAAAAACCCTAGCTATCTATAAAAACAAGAATCCTTTTTTTAATTAAACAATCAATTAAATCTGTAAATTCATTTATACATATTCCGTTTATTGATAACTATTAAAATATAGAGTTATTTATGAACCTTTTAAACAATAATTTATATAAATAAGATAAAGATTTTGTGTCTTCACAAGTCATGTGACAGTTGCACAGATAAATGACAATTTCGCTAAAAACTCAACAAATCACTTTATTTGATAAAATATCTATTTAATATAATAAAATATTGAATAATATATAAAGTATTTACTTCATATTAACGAAGATATTATGTGTCAATTATTATTGCTTCTAGCTTACGCTAATTTATCATTATGTTTCATTATAATTATTTTGTATTTATTTTTTTATTATTATTATTTATTATTAACTTGACAAATTAGTTTTCATTTTGTTTACACAAGAAAAAACAAAGAGCAGGTTACAAAGTTCAATAAACTGCTCCACCATCCTTGAGCACGACTCATTCCAAGATGTGCTTATAAGAAGAAGTATTTTGTAGTATTTTAATTTGAATTTTGTAAAGCAGAATAAACATATTTTTATTTATTTTATTTTTACATGTCATTAATACAATAAACAAAATTAGATATAAAAAAACAAATACTGGCAACAAAGTGTTTTTATTCGAGCACTTGCGGCTGCTAATATAGAATTATTTATTATTGATGTACTGATTGTTTAAGCTTTGTGATGGTGAGGGTATTACATGACAGTCCTTCTTGTAGCAGTAGTTCTAAAAACATAGGAGATTACCAAATATAATAAAAAACAGTGAAAGTATCCGTATTTACCTGCCAGATACCCCTTGTTTTACCTGCCAGATACCCCTTGTTTTACCTGCCGGATACCTCTTGTTTTACCTGCCGGATACCCCTTGTTTTACCTGCGGATACCCTTGTTTTACCTTGCCGGATACCTTGTTTTACCTGCTGGATACCCTTGTTTGATAACCCTTGTTTACCTGCGGGATACCCTTGTTTTACCTGCCGGATACCTCCTTGTGTTTACCTGCCAGATACCTTACCTTGCAGGAAACAGAGATGATGATTAAAATGTTAAATTACTGCTGGTAAATATTTGTTTGGAGGATGTTAACAAAAGTTGATAGTATTATTTTGTTTGTCTAGATATGTGTGATTCTATACACAAGTTAGCTGTGTCAGAGGACGGAACTTACATCGTGGCTTCTGATCTGCAGAGTAACATCATAGTCTGGTCTGGTGGTGAGGTCTGTATTTCTCTCCTCTTGTTTTAGTTCCTTATAAAATGGCAACTCAGTTTTACTCTGGACTACTTATTACCTTTTTATACCAAAAACCTGAGTTAAATGGATTCTGGATATGAGATCTTGATTTGAATTTCCTCTCATTCTGTATCTTGAATCTACTTTGATATAAATATTTAGGTCTTCCGGTGGTGACCGCGTCAATATAGATGAAGAATCCGTCGTTTTGCTTCCACTGTGGGAGGCATCTTCAGGGATGTAGGACATCATGGATAGAAACACAATGAAAACACAAATACAAAACTGGAACTCAGTTCAGTTTGTAGAGCATTGTGTTTCTATCCATGATGTCCTATCCCCTGAAGATGCTCCCTCAGTGGAAGCAAAACGACGGATTCTTCATCTACATTGACGCGGTCACTACCGGAAGACCTAAATCTTCATGACAATAACTGCGGAAGCCTACGCAGTTTATTACTTTGATATGAATATTATGTTGCAGGTTTACTGCAAGCTGCCGAGGTACGAGTGCCCCCCCACTGCCCTCGCCATCCACCCTCAGCTCAATAATCTTGTAGTTGTTTATTCTGATCATAAGGTTTGTCTGTTAAATATTTATTTCTCAGTCAATTACTGCACCCAAACATTACTAAGTAAAAATTTGTTAATATTTAAAATTAGAAAACAAATATTTCCAACAAAGTGGAGCAACAGCCTGCATTGTTTATACAAAACAAAAGACTTTGTATTACATTCGATGCTTTGGTATAATTATGGTTTAAATTCCCAATTTAGATTTTAGAGGTTATGAGTTGTGGCCAAACCACTGTCGCTGTGGTTCATTTAATATAGTTTTGTATACTTTTGTCAATAAAAAACTTTTAAAAGAAACTATGTTACAATCATAAAAATCAGGTACATCTTGTACCTCTCCTTGGTACTTTTCCTCATGACTTCTGCCTCATTGGGTGGATCATCCTCAGATTTCCTGATTATCCAAAGTTTAAGGTGGCCTTGCTACGTTAGACCTCAGAAAAAAATGGTTATCCAAAGTTAAGGGTGGCAATGGGTTAATAACAGTGAGTGATCAATTTGCTGAGATATAATGTTTTAAAATTAGAAATATTGCATGTAGGCGGAAATATATAAATTAGGTCTTGCAGATTAAATATTATGAGAAGACGGAGGATTAAACTTAACTTATGCTTAGTAGCATTTTTATAAACTATTGGGATACAAATATTTGCATTAACCTGAGCCACCACTATGGTCGTTGTTGTTAATGTAAATGTTGTTGTAATGTCGTTGTTATGGTATGATTGTTGTTAAATCATATTTATTCTGACCTTTGATGTGATAAAGGTCTTGCACTCTGTGTATATATTAGACTATTGTTTAAATAAATTATCTTATACTTTAGAAAACATTTTGCCTGTAGAACTCAAGTTGCCACTAACACCGGAGGTTATTCCCACAGCAGGGTTGCCCCTAATGAGCCGCTAGGATTCTAAACAAGAATTATTATTACAGTTGTGAATATTATGTTCCAGATAGTTGAATACAGCTTGGCAAGTAGAAAATTCACAAAATTTTCTCGTGAACTGAAGGATAAACATCCTAAGCAGTGGTTATCAAGATCATTCCCTGTTAGCAACATCGTGTTTGACTCGAGAAATGATGACATTATAGCTTTACATGATGACTCTATTATACTTGTTATTAATAAGAATAAGGTAAGATATCTTGAGAAATATTAGTGATGGATGTATAAGTACAAATGTTTTTCTTACTCCTTTAATTCATGATTATATCTAGTACCATATATCATGGTACTAATATATTGCTAACATCAATATTCCACTTGTAGGCTCAACAATCACATCAGTCCCCAAATTTTAATGGAATAAGGTGCTTTAATAAATTACCAGCTTCAATAGTTGAACTTCCACCCAAATTAAAAAAGCATTAAAACATTGTTGCTTGAGAAGCCTATATATGTTAACGAATTTTAGCTGATAATTTAGTATTCCCACCTTAAATGTTTAGTGTTTCTCATGTAATGTTATGCTTTTTTTTTTGTTTTTTTTTAATCAATGTAGGATATTTAAGACAAAAATCTCTACGCCCTATGGTTAGAGGGAGAGAGAGGTAGAGATAAGAGTTTGAGATATAAAGGCAATTTTAATAATTGAGATAGAGTGTAATTATAGCAATCCGTGGCTTACTTGATTTGAAAGAAGACGTGACGTGAAGTTGACCAGGCCTGGTGAAGCTGAAGGTATCCAAAATTGACCGGAAGCACGGTGTACACAGCACAACAGAGCACAGATTGATATTTAGTTTACGCGACACAACACACTGATTTCGGCACACGGAAAGTTAAGAAATGAAAATAAGAATAGTTTATAATAAATAGTGAGATATAATAATATGATAACACTCGGGAGGAAGAGGTAAAGAGAACGAACTAAACGGGATCGAGGTTGGTAAAATACAAGATGGCGAGGAAAAGTGTGTGGAAAAAGAGCGGGAAAGGTTAGGAAAATGCGGGAAAACACGAAGTTACATAATTAAACATAAGAGCGCAGCAGCATACGGGGATACAGTGCACTCTATCGAATATTATAAGGAAAAAAAGATCAAATACTTAACAAACCCCCCACCGAAACCTATGGTTTCAGAAGAGTTGCAAAAGAAAAGAGACTTGCAAAGCTAAGTAAACAAAATCAACAGCATCCAGCTGAAATAAAGTTCGAAGAAAAAATAAAAGTAAAGAATCTCTTAGAAATAAATCGACAAAACCTTCAAAAGTCGAAAAAAGAAGAAGAAAAAACGAAATGAAATAAACCACTAATAAGAGAGAAAAAGAAAGAAAAATTACTTCGAAGGGAGCGGTGCCAGCTTGACCACTGGGCGCAAATATTCTCCCTCAGCTGTCCTGATTGTAACCACGCGGACAACATTATCCTTGCCGGGGTGAACTTTTATTATTTTTCCTTTACACCAGCAGAGGGGAGGGGCTTTGTTGTCTCGAAGAAGGACAAGATCCCCTTCCTTCACATTAGTTTCATTCGTCCTTTTGACGTTGAGTGAGAGTTGAGAGGTATTCATTCCGCCATCGTTTCCAAAAGGATTGAGTGATCTGACGTAAAAGTTGCCATTGAGATAACGGTTTGTAGGTATGTCAGTATGATCTAACTCAGGCACAGCAGTAAGTTCGCATCCTATTAAAAAGTGTCCAGGAGTGAGGACTTCTATCTCTGAAGGGTCAGATGAGAGAGGGCAAAGAGGACGAGAGTTGATGAACACCTCAACCTTATCAAAGATGGTGGTCAGCTGTTCATAGGTAAGACGATGTTCTCAACACTCTCCGTAAAAGGTGTTTAGCAGATTTTTACTGCTTCCCAATTCCTCCGAAATGAGGAGCAGCAGGAGGATTAAAATTCCACGTGATGGACTGGTTGGCTAAATAGTTACTTATAGCATCACCGGTAGCAGGTCGAGCAAAGAACTCTTGTACTTCTGAGAGGTACGATGTGCTCCAACGTAGTTAGTGCCACAATCACTATATACCACTGAGCACTTTCCCCTGCGACTGGTAAACCTATCAAAAGCAGCGAGAAAGCTTCAGTGGACAGGTCAGACACTATTTCTAAGTGCACCGCCTTCGTAGAGAAACAAATAACAGGCACAGGTAGGCTTTATAGACCGGAGCTTTCTTACGCATGCTCTCTTTTACTGTAAATGGACCACCGAAGTCGGTCCCAACCACAGTAAACGGACGAGATTCGTTAACGCGAGCAAGAGGTAAGTCACTCATATGGGGTTGAATCACTTGAGTGCGCATCTTAGCACATGGTAAGCACTTAGATAGACGGGATCGAATAGCTTGTCTGGCCGAGAGAATCCAGAACTTGCGTTGAATGGCCGACTGAAGTGCACGAGGTCCAGAATGAAGAAGTCTGAGGTGTTCATGATCTATAAGACGGTGAGTAAACACACTTTTCTTAGGCAGCAAGATCGGATGTTTGGCATTATCGGTGAGGTTAGAGTGAGTCAGCCTGCCCCCACCCTAAGGACACCGGAACTGTCAAGAAAAGGGAGAGAGAGCGAAGCTTACGGGAGCAGTCCTTGCCTTTACTCAGATTAGATATGTCAGATGCAAAGTGTTTTTGTTGAACAATCTTTTAAGCACTGCACAGACTGTTCTAATTCATTAGCACTGAGCGGACCCTGCTTAGATGGTAAAGACGTAGATAAATTATTACGAGCACGCAAAAGCCATGCAGTAATGCGAATAATTCGTTGAAAGGAAGAATATCTAGAAAAGATAAACATTCTTCAGGGTCATTTTCTTCCACCACGAAAACAGAAGCTGACGAGGGCTTCATCTCTGGTAGGTCAGAAATGACGTGTTCAGGCTGCTTAAAGGCCAGTTTTCAACTGACAGACTTAACCATGGAGGTCCTGAAAACCAAAGAGGATGTGAAGAAATTTGCTGTGGCATTAGTCCTCGACTGGCGCAGTCCGCAGGATTGTCCCGGGTTCCCACATGATACCAAAGACTTGGATTTAAAATAGATGTAATTTCGATTACTCTATTAGCAACAAATTGTTTTAAGAGGTGTGGAGGCGTTTTTAGCCAGGCTAGAACTACAGAAGAGTCAGTAAACGCCATTATTCGAGCAAGATTGCACCTAGAGCTGAAGAGAGGGAGACACACTTTAAAGAGGTTAGAAAGAAGAAGAGCGCCACAACTCCAAACGAGGCACTGAGAGGGTTTTAAGAGGAGCCACACGAGATTTGGCTAATATATGTGAGTAAAAGAAGAAGCATCACAATTTTTCACGTGAAGGTAGATTACTGCTGCGTATCCTCGTTCACTAGCATCAGAAAAGCCCAAAAGATAGTGGTCAGCACGGCTTTCACCTAAGATCAAACGAGGGATGTGAACAGCTGAAAGAGCAGAGAAATTGCTAATGAAGGTATTCCAGATTTGTTGTAGATGGTCAGGGATGGTTTCATCCCACCCTACTCCTGCTAACCATAATTGTTTGAATAAGAAATTTAGCAACTATAACAACTGGAGAGAGCCAGCCCATCGGGTCATACAATTTAGAGATGTCCGACAAAATTTCCCGTTTTGTAGTTCGGGAGTTAAGGGCAGTGATTTTGTAGCTAAAATCATCAGTCGCTGGATTCCACTGCAGTCCAAGAACTTTGATTCGACAATCGTCTTCTACTGCGTCGAAAGAAAGAGGTGCTAAAACTTGATCTGAAGGAAGAGAGGAAGTTAAAGCTGGTGGTTAGAAATCCACTTGTGAAGCTCGAAACCAGCTTTCGAAAAGACTGAGATTAAATCAGACTGTAGCTTTAAGGCTTTGTTTACATTTGATTCACCACTTATCACATCATCCAAATACATCTCTTCTTCAATAACTTGAGTCACGCGAGGTAGAGAATGAGTTTCATCAGCTGCAAGCAGCAGGAGAGTCCTTCCTACATGCTAGATAAGAGGATGACCGAAGACCCCAAGTTACAACTGTAAGTTCATACACCGACACTTCATCTTCAGGAGAGTAACGCCAAAGTATTCTTTGAAATTTAGTTTGATCTGGAAGAACTTTAATCTGCCGATACATCTTAGTGATATCAGCAGTAAAGGCAACCACATGAAATCTGAACTTTAAGATTATATGGACTATGTCCTGCTGAAGCTTAGGACCTGTATGAAGGATCGAATTCAGAGACAGGCCTGAATTAGAAGAGGCTGATCCGTTGAATACTACTCTTGTTTTAGTTGTTGGACTTGAGGGATTAAACACGGCATGATGCGGAATGAAGTATGAAGCAGTTAAGGAACTAACATTTATTTTCCGCATATGACCAGAATCTTCATAGTCGCGCATAGCTGAATGGTAGGATTCCTTGAGAGCGGGGTATTTATTAAGTTTTCTTTCTGTACTTAAAAGACATCGCATAGAATAACCGAAGTTACCACCGAGTAGGTGATAATTATCCTTAAGAAGAATAGGAACTACGTACCGTCCGTCTTTATCACGATAATGAGAACTAAAGATTTGTTCACATAATTCAGATTCCGGATCCACGATCTTTTGAGAGGGAGGTTGTTCTATTTCCCAAAATCTTTTGAGATTATCATCGAGTTGAACTTCTGACACAAAGGCAGAGAGACGCATCGGAGAGGAGATTGATCCCATAATTATCCATCCGAATAAGCTAGGTAAAGCACTGGGTAAACCATCACCACCGGGTTTAGGATGACCTTTACAAATAAGAGGAAATAATTCTGCACCGATAATTCCATCTAGAGGCGCAGCTTCATCGAAGTGAGGGTCAGCAAGAGGAAGATGAGAGAAATTTTTTACATTTTCCGGAAGAGAAGTACCTGGAAGTAGACCAGATAAATTATCCATAATACCACTTGAGTAGTAAGTAGAGGAGCAAGTAAAAGAAAGGTTTTATTACAACTGTAGCAATATCCTTCCGTTGGGTAACATCAGTTTGCCCTAACCCTGTTACAACAATATCAGTCTTTTTACATGGTAACTGTAATTTCGAGAAGAATTTCTTAGTGAGAAATGAGCACTGTGAACCAGAGTCAACCAGTACTCGAGCATTAATAAAGGAACCTGAATAATCCTGTACGTGTACTACAGCAGTCCCCAAAAGAACAGTAGATGGCGATGTAGCAGACTGTAGAGACACAGAACCAAAGTGATTAGACGATGAAGAGGAAGAGTTAATGTCTAAGTTACGCTGAGGTGCCGGAGAAGAAGATTCATCCACGTGTAAGAGTATGATGCAAATTGTTATTACAATGAATACAAGACGCTTTGGAGGAACAGAGAGCAGTGTGGTTACCGAGGCATCGTATACACCGGTTAAGAGAAGATATTTTATGCTTGCGTTGAGATACTGACAGCGATCTAAACTGTGGGCAAACATAAATACTATGACCCGCAGTACAACAAGGGCATACTTGAGTATTAGGTTTATTAGTCTTAGTAGAGACAGCGGTAGCTACATGAGCTTTTGTTGAAACACGCCGTCGATTTCCGATCGGTATTTCGCTTCAGAGTTCCTTTTCGTTCCAAGAACCACGATTATCAGCAGAAGAGCGAGGAGAGGTAGTAGAGGTCGTGAAGTACTGCTAACAGGAGAAGTTAGATTAGAAGCTTCCAGTATTTTACACTGACCACCAAGAAAAGACAATAATTTTTTAAACGTAGGTAAGGTATCAGCGTTGTTTTCAGACTTTTTGAACTGAGATTCAAAAGTTTTTTCTCGTAACTGGATCTAAATTTCTGAAAGTTAAATGAAATAAAATAAAGTCAGAGAGGTCTTTAACTTGAAGAGCTTCTAAAGCGCGGTACTGCTCACAAAGATTCTCGTAGAAAGATCTAAGTTTATCATAAGATTCGTTTTTGAGAGGTTCCATGGTTAATAGTCGTTCTACATAATTAGAAGCTAGCTTACGCTTGGATTTATACCTGTCAAGAAGAATATCTAATGCAACTTGGTAGTTGCCATCAGTAGCGGGAAGATGCTTAACCAGGTTCAGAGGTTCACCAATGAGTGTGCTTTGAAGATAAAGCAATTTTTGAACAGCAGGGATAGTAGTAGATTTATCTACCACACTACAAAATAAATTATACCAGGGAATAAACTTATCTAAACTGCCATCAAAAGTTTGTAACTCAATTTTAGGAAGTTTGACTGAATCAGAGTTACTATTATTGGAGCGTTGGTTGCTAGCTGCATCGTTAGAGGTGTTATCCGCCTTCAGTTCATCGAGGGTAGCGAGACAACTGTAATATAAATCATCAAATGATGAGATGGCTTGATGATTTATCTCTCTCTGTCGGGATCTAAATCAAGTTGTAGCTCATTAATAGTTTCCTCTAGTATGGAAAACTCATTACGAGTTTCTTCTAAATCACGACAACGGGTGACAAATATCTTAGCATTCTTAGGATCATCAGTTTTCCCTTAATGCGTAGGCTTGTTGAACTCGCTGAAACAGTGTAGCTCTCCTAGAGGTGTGTAATTTTATTTTTGACTCTATCGCGGTTATTTCGTGAGCGGGACGGGAAGGTGTATCCGTAGATGGCGGCGGCATATTGTCTGCTTGCTATAATAAGTAAAGAAAAGAGGGGTAAATTACACAAAAAATAGAAAAAAAGGAAAAATATTCAAGCCACTCAAATGAAAGGGCTTGATGAGACAAGAAAATTAAACTTAATTTGAAAAATATCGAACCACCCTGTGAAAAGATACAACGATTTGAAAAAATCGTTTTCTTTTGCAATAAATTGTAAATTAATAATTTTAAACCGAAAGAATTTATATTTGTTTACAATTTCGTATAAAGAAACCGTATAAAGAATAAAGGTAAATAAATTAAAGAAATGTATAAAACTTCTATTGTTTTGACATAAACTGATAAAGATAAGATTACAATGACCCAGGCGAGATCGACGAATTTCTAGAAATGCGTCAAATATTATTTTTAATTTAAATTCGCGGGTAAATTTGATAAGAAAGTTTTATATTCAGTTACTTTTTGTGGCAACACTGCGACGCAGTTTTTACGTAACTTCAATGCACCAATAAAATTAGGAGTACGTAACACTACGAGAAAAATAACGAATGACATAAAACGTTTTTATATAATTTATTATTCGAAAATAAATATATTTGCTCAGATAACAATAAAATAAAGACGTAATATACTTTATAAGATAAATAATGAGAGAAACTGATATAGTTTAACCGATAGAAGATACAAAGGAATAGAATAACGAGTAAAATAATTTATTTTTAAGGATAGATAGAGATGACTGTATCACTAACAGCGCCAAATTAATTTTAATGCGGCAATAGAAGGACCAAAAATAAGGGTATGTAGGATATTTAAGACAAAAATCTCTACGCCCTATGGTTAGAGGGAGAGAGAGAGGTAGAGATAAAGAGTTTGAGATATAAAGGCAATATTAATAATTGAGATAGAGTGTAATTATAGCAATCCGTGGCTTACTTGATTTGAAAGAAGACGTGACGTGAAGTTGACCAGGCCTGGTGAAGCTGAAGGTATCCAAAATTGACCGGAAGCACGGTGTACACAGCACAACAGAGCACAGATTGATATTTAGTTTACGCGACCACAACAGCACTGATTTCGGCACACGGAAAGTTAAGAAATGAAAATAAGAATAGTTTATAATAAAATAGTGAGATAAATAATATGATAACACTCGGAGAGGAAGAGGTAAAGAGAACGAACTAAACGGGATCGAGGTTGGTAAAATACAAGATGGCGAGGAAAAGTGTGTGGAAAAAGAGCGGGAAAGGTTAGGAAAATGCGGGAAAACACGAAGTTACATAATTAAACATAAGAGCGCAGCAGCATACGGGGATACAGTGCACTCTATCGAATATATAAGGAAAATAAGATCAAATACTAACAATCAAGTTTGTTATTCAAGTTATGCTGCCTATGTTTATGCAGTCTATTTTATAATTCATAATCTATTTGTTTTCTTGTTTTGTTTTTTTCATTTAATTGTAATTTTGACAATTGAGAAACTTTGTAATAAGTAACCTCAAGTATGTAATAAATAAATGATAATAATTTTATTTGCAAAATTCAGGAATACGAGTAGTGATAAGTGGGCACAAATGAGACAGTGTGATATTGTTTTTACAGAACTATATTTCGCTCCACACTGAGCATATTCATGTTACACGTTAATACCTAAAAATAAAAACCTTAAATAGTGAATAATCCATAATAAACAGGGAAATCAAAAAACTACTCATGCTGTTAAAATTTAAGAAAAAAAAGGTAAAACTTACATACTGTTAGGATAGTCTAACTCTGTGGTTCTCAACCTTTTTTTACTCATTGCCCCCTTTTAAGTACCTTGCGAGTATCATCGCCCCCCTATCTTATATAAGGTTATAAACCAGTATCCAAATTACCTGCTAATTATCTTTGTATAGCCAATACATTATTTAATTGCTTGTGTTAATATTCTAAATTAAGGAAATTAAACAACTAATAACCTAATATTACACATATTTAATAAAATTGAGTGTGTTTATATACTGACTGAATCAAAAGAAGGATTTTTTAGATATCTCGTAGTGTTTACCTCCATTAGTTTAGCCACAAATGACCCAATTTTTATACCTAGTTTTTGTGTCTTTGTAGCCATAAGTATTTTTTTTGTAAAAAAAATTAGTTTTTAGGGCCGGCAAACCACACCTAATTATCTCTAGCTGAAGCAGCACCTCAGGCGCTCAAAAACTTTTGTTTTTTGGCTCACTCTGTGCATACCCAGTGGCTCAATACAACTGAGATCAGTTAAGTTGAAATTTTAAGGGTGTTTTATTTATCAGGACCCTTAAATAAAATTTATTTATTTTTTAACATCTTACATGATATTTAAATTAGTTTATACTTCAGATCCTTCGCAAAACTTAAAATAATATATCTCTACAATTGCCAATAACTCTCATCATTCCCCCAAACGTCTCACCGCCCCCTGCATCCCCCCCCCCAACTACTCATTGCCCCCTTACTTGCCCCCCTACGTCTCAGCGCCCCCTAAATTCTTCAAGTGCCCCCTGGGGGCGCTAGCGCCCGTTGAGAACCACTGGTCTAACTAAGTTAAAATCAAGGTCTGAATAATGTTACCTTGATTTTAACTTAGTTAGACTATCCTAACAGTATGTAAGTTTTTACCTTTTTCTTAATTTTAACAGCATGAGTAGTTTTTTGATTTCCCTGTTTATTATGGATTATTCACTATTTAAGGTTTTACTTTTAGTATTAACGTTAACATGAATATGCTCAGTGTGAGTGAAATATAGTTTGTGTAAAAACAATATCACATTGTCTCATTTGTGCCAACTCATCACTACTAAACTAATATGGAGACCAATCATGCAAATCATCAGGAATACTATTTTACAATATTTTCAGTTACATTAGTTATTATTAATTAAGTGGTTATAAAAATTAAGATAAATAATAAATAAATTTTTTACTGTTTCACAAAGTTTACAGTTTTAAACATAAGAAATCCGTCATTGCTAATATAAAAACATTTTAGACATACATTAAAAATCACTCACAGGACATAAACTGAACACAGACATTAAAACTGAAACACAGAACATAAAACTGGACATAAAACGAAGAAACACAGGACATAAACTGAACACAAAGCTGACACTAATATCACAGTCCATTCCTTTATCTAAATATCTTTAACACTATAAAATATATTTTTGGTGAGCTTATTTTGAATCATTTTTTAAATTCACATATATCTAATTCTTTGGTATTCTTATCTAATCTATTGTACAATTATTGCTAAGTTAGAGTAGCCTGTCTTTGATTTACTTATCCTATGTTGATATATTACTACGTTAGTCCACACTTTTAGTCGGCTACTTTGACTTACAGTGTATCGACGACTTTAAAAATCTTGACAGCTCCAGTTTAGGCACACCGATTCTAAAAAAAATCCCTACAAAGGCAGCGGGAAAAAAACTTTGTAAAACAATCAGGTTAGTACCCGTGTTTCTGTGGCGATGGTTTCTACATTTCTTTTTGTGTGTTTTATTATTTAGAAGTATGAAATTGAAAAAAATTGAATTGTGAGGGATATAATAGTGTACTCATATGTTTTTACATTTAAAAAAGAATCTATGTTTACTAGTTTTTGACAGCTCTTAAAAATTAGCTGCATAAAACGGCGCCTTGAAATAAAAGTTTCCAGTTATGCTTTTATTTACTTAAGTTATAAAAAAGAAATATTTGAGTGCAATAATTTAATGTTACCAGTCCAACACAAACAACAATTCACAGAACACACACAACACAAAAAACTCACAAACGATGTAAACACAAAAACAACCACAACGAAGTGACGATGCCGGAAGGAGGTTATTTCC
>JACMZG010001859.1:811334-875221 GCA_018340805.1 Microvelia longipes
AAAAAAAAATATTTTTAAACTAATGGGAAGACTACGCAAAGGCTTTGGATCTATCGAATCAGCCAGTTGCCTCCAAAATAGTATTATTAACGTAGTTGTAGGATATTTAAGACAAAAATCTCTACGCCCTATGGTTAGAGGGAGAGAGAGAGGTAGAGATAAAGAGTTTGAGATATAAAGGCAATATTAATAATTGAGATAGAGTGTAATTATAGCAATCCGTGGCTTACTTGATTTGAAAGAAGACGTGACGTGAAGTTGACCAGGCCTGGTGAAGCTGAAGGTATCCAAAATTGACCGGAAGCACGGTGTACACAGCACAACAGAGCACAATTGATATTTAGTTACGCGACCACAACAGCACTGATTTCGGCACACGGAAAGTTAAGAAATGAAAATAAGAATAGTTTATAATAAAATAGTGAGATATAATAATATGATAACACTCGGAGAGGAAGAGGTAAAGAGAACGAACTAAACGGGATCGAGGTTGGTAAAATACAAGATGGCGAGGAAAAGTGTGTGGAAAAAGAGCGGGAAAGGTTAGGAAAATGCGGGAAAACACGAAGTTACATAATTAAACATAAGAGCGCAGCAGCATACGGGGATACAGTGCACTCTATCGAATATATAAGGAAAAATAAAGATCAAATACTTAACAAACCCCCCACCGAAACCTATGGTTTCAGAAGAGTTGCAAAAGAAAAGAGACTTGCAAAGCTAAGTAAACAAAATCAACAGCATCCAGCTGAAATAAAGTTCGAAGAAGAAAAATAAAAGTAAAGAATCTCTTAGAAATAAATCGACAAAACCTTCAAAAGTCGAAAAAAGAAGAAAGAAAAACGAAATGAAAATAAACCACTAATAAGAGAGAACAAAGAAAAGAAAATTACTTCGAAGGGAGCGGTGCCAGCTTGACCACTGGGCGCAAATATTCTCCCTCAGCTGTCCTGATTGTAACCACGGACAACATTATCCTTGCCGGGGTGAACTTTTATTATTTTTCCTTTACACCAGCAGAGGGGAGGGGCTTTGTTGTCTCGAAGAAGGACAAGATCCCCTTCCTTCACATTAGTTTCATTCTTCGTCCACTTTTGACGTTGAGTGAGAGTTGAGAGGTATTCATTCCGCCATCGTTTCCAAAAGGATTGAGTGATCTGACGTAAAAGTTGCCATTGAGATAACCGGTTTGTAGGTATGTCAGTATGATCTAACTCAGGCACAGCAGTAAGTTCGCATCCTATTAAAAAGTGTCCAGGAGTGAGGACTTCTATCTCTGAAGGGTCAGATGAGAGAGGGCAAAGAGGACGAGAGTTTAACACCGCCTCAACCTTATCAAAGATGGTGGTCAGCTGTTCATAGGTAAGACGATGTTCTCCAACCACTCTCCGTAAAAGGTGTTTAGCAGATTTTATACCTGCTTCCCAAATTCCTCCGAAATGAGGAGCAGCAGGAGGATTAAAATTCCACGTGATGGACTGGTTGGCTAAATAGTTACTTAGCATCACCGGTAGCAGGTCGAGCAAAGAACTCTTGTACTTCTGAGAGGTACCGATGTGCTCCAACGTAGTTAGTGCCACAATCACTATATACCACTGAGCACTTTCCCCTGCGACTGGTAAACCTATCAAAAGCAGCGAGGAAAGCTTCAGTGGACAGGTCAGACACTATTTCTAAGTGCACCGCCTTCGTAGAGAAACAAATAAACAGGCACAGGTAGGCTTTATAGACCGGAGCTTTCTTACGCATGCTCTCTTTTACTGTAAATGGACCACGAAGTCGGTCCCAACCACAGTAAACGGACGAGATTCGTTAACGCGAGCAAGAGGTAAGTCACTCATATGGGGTTGAATCACTTGAGTGCGCATCTTAGCACATGGTAAGCACTTAGATAGACGGGATCGAATAGCTTGTCTGGCCGAGAGAATCCAGAACTTGCGTTGAATGGCCGACTGAAGTGCACGAGGTCCAGAATGAAGAAGTCTGAGTGTTCATGATCTATAAGACGGTGAGTAAACACACTTTTCTTAGGCAGCAAGATCGGATGTTTGGCATTATCGGTGAGGTTAGAGTGAGTCAGCCTGCCCCCACCCTAAGGACACCGGAACTGTCAAGAAAAGGGGAGAGAGAGCGAAGCTTACGGGAGCAGTCCTTGCCTTTACTCAGATTAGATATGTCAGATGCAAAGTGTTTTTGTTGAACAATCTTACTTAAGCACTGCACAGACTGTTCTAATTCATTAGCACTGAGCGGACCCTGCTTAGATGGTAAAGACGTAGATAAATTATTACGAGCACGCAAAAGCCATGCAGTAATGCGAATAATTCGTTGAAAGGAAGAATATCTAGAAAAGATAAAACATTCTTCAGGGTCATTTTCTTCCACCACGAAAACAGAAGCTGACGAGGGCTTCATCTCTGGTAGGTCAGAAATGACGTGTTCAGGGCTGCTTAAAGGCCAGTTTTCAACTGACAGACTTAACCATGGAGGTCCTGAAAACCAAAGAGGATGTGAAGAAATTTGCTGTGGCATTAGTCCTCGACTGGCGCAGTCCGCAGGATTGTCCCGGGTTCCCACATGATACCAAAGACTTGGATTTAAAATAGATGTAATTTCGATTACTCTATTAGCAACAAATTGTTTTAAGAGGTGTGGAGGCGTTTTTAGCCAGGCTAGAACTACAGAAGAGTCAGTAAACGCCATTATTCGAGCAAGATTGCACCTAGAGCTGAAGAGAGGGAGACACACTTTAAAGAGGTTAGAAAGAAGAAGAGCGCCACACAACTCCAAACGAGGCACTGAGAGGGTTTTAAGAGGAGCCACACGAGATTTGGCTAATATTATGTGAGTAAAAGAAGAAGCATCACAATTTTTCACGTGAAGGTAGATTACTGCTGCGTATCCTCGTTCACTAGCATCAGAAAAGCCCAAAAGATAGTGGTCAGCACGGCTTTCACCTAAGATCAAACGAGGGATGTGAACAGCTGAAAGAGCAGAGAAATTGCTAATGAAGGTATTCCAGATTTGTTGTAGATGGTCAGGGATGGTTTCATCCCACCCTACTCCTGCTAACCATAATTGTTGAATAAGAAATTTTAGCAACTATAACAACTGGAGAGAGCCAGCCCATCGGGTCATACAATTTAGAGATGTCCGACAAAATTTCCCGTTTTGTAGTTCGGGAGTTAAGGGCAGTGATTTTGTAGCTAAAATCATCAGTCGCTGGATTCCACTGCAGTCCAAGAACTTTGATTCGACAATCGTCTTCTACTGCGTCGAAAGAAAGAGGTGCTAAAACTTGATCTGAAGGAGAGGAAGTTAAAGCTGGGTGGTTAGAAATCCACTTGTGAAGCTCGAAACCAGCTTTCGAAAAGACTGAGATTAAATCAGACTGTAGCTTTAAGGCTTTGTTTACATTTGATTCACCACTTATCACATCATCCAAATACATCTCTTCTTCAATAACTTGAGTCACGAGGTAGAGAATGAGTTTCATCAGCTGCAAGCTGCAGGAGAGTCCTACATGCTAGATAAGAGGATGACCGAAGACCCCAAGTTACAACTGTAAGTTCATACACCGACACTTCATCTTCAGGAGAGTAACGCCAAAGTATTCTTTGAAATTTAGTTTGATCTGAAAGGACTTTAATCTGCCGATACATCTTAGTGATATCAGCAGTAAAGGCAACCACATGAAATCTGAACTTTAAGATTATGTTGACTATGTCCTGCTGAAGCTTAGGACCTGTATGAAGGATCGAATTCAGAGACAGGCCTGAATTAGAAGAGGCTGATCCGTTGAATACTACTCTTGTTTTAGTTGTTGGACTTGAGGGATTAAACACGGCATGATGCGGAATGAAGTATGAAGCAGTTAAGGAACTAACATTTATTTTCCGCATATGACCAGAATCTTCATAGTCGCGCATAGCTGAATGGTAGGATTCCTTGAGAGCGGGGTATTTATTAAGTTTTCTTTCTGTACTTAAAAGACATCGCATAGAATAACCGAAGTTACCACCGAGTAGGTGATAATTATCCTTAAGAAGAATAGGAACTACGTACCGTCCGTCTTTATCACGATAATGAGAACTAAAGATTTGTTCACATAATTCAGATTCCGGATCCACGATCTTTTGAGAGGGAGGTTGTTCTATTTCCCAAAATCTTTTGAGAGCATCATCGAGTTGAACTTCTGACACAAAGGCAGAGAGACGCATCGGAGAGGAGATTGATCCCATAATTATCCATCCGAATAAGCTAGGTAAAGCACTGGGTAAACCATCACCACCGGGTTTAGGATGACCTTTACAAATAAGAGGAAATAATTCTGCACCGATAATTCCATCTAGAGGCGCAGCTTCATCGAAGTGAGGGTCAGCAAGAGGAAGATGAGAGAAATTATTTTTTACATTTTCCGGAAGAGAAGTACCTGGAAGTAGACCAGATAAATTATCCATAATAACCACTGAGTAGTAAGTAGAGGAGCAAGTAAAAGACGAGGTTTTATTACAACTGTAGCAATATCCTTCCGTTGGGTAACATCAGTTTGCCCTAACCCTGTTACAACAATATCAGTCTTTTTGCATGGTAACTGTAATTTCGAGAAGAATTTCTTAGTGAGAAATGAGCACTGTGAACCAGAGTCAACCAGTACTCGAGCATTAATAAAGGAACCTGAATAATCCTGTACGTGTACTACAGCAGTCCCCAAAAGAACAGTAGATGGCGATGTAGCAGACTGTAGAGACACAGAACCAAAGTGATTAGACGATGAAGAGGAAGAGTTAATGTCTAAGTTACGCTGAGGTGCCGGAGAAGAAGATTCATCCACGTGTAAGAGAGTATGATGCAAATTGTTATTACAATGAATACAAGACGCTTTGGAGGAACAGATAGAGGCAGTGTGGTTACCGAGGCATCGTATACACCGGTTAAGAGAAGATATTTTATGCTTGCGTTGAGATACTGACAGCGATCTAAACTGTGGGCAAACATAAATACTATGACCCGCAGTACAACAAGGGCATACTTGAGTATTAGGTTTATTAGTCTTAGTAGAGGCAGCGGTAGCTACATATGAGCTTTTGTTGAAACACGCCGTCGATTTCCGATCGGTATTTCGCTTCAGAGTTCCTTTTCGTTCCCAAGAACCACGATTATCAGCAGAAGAGCGAGGAGAGGTAGTAGAGGTCCGTGAAGTACTGCTAACAGGAGAAGTTAGATTAGAAGCTTCCAGTATTTTACACTGACCACCAAGAAAAAGACAATAATTTTTTAAACGTAGGTAAGGTATCAGCGTTGTTTTCAGACTTTTTGAACTGAGATTCAAAAGTTTTTCTCAACTGGATCTAAATTTCTGAAAGTTAAATGAAATAAAATAAAGTCAGAGAGGTCTTTAACTTGAAGAGCTTCTAAAGCGCGGTACTGCTCACAAAGATTCTCGTAGAAAGATCTAAGTTTATCATAAGATTCGTTTTTGAGAGGTTCCATGGTTAATAGTCGTTCTACATAATTAGAAGCTAGCTTACGCTTGGATTTATACCTGTCAAGAAGAATATCTAATGCAACTTGGTAGTTGCCATCAGTAGCGGGAAGATGCTTAACCAGGTTCAGAGGTTCACCAATGAGTGTGCTTTGAAGATAAAGCAATTTTTGAACAGCAGGGATAGTAGTAGATTTATCTACCACACTACAAAATAAATTATACCAGGGAATAAACTTATCTAAACTGCCATCAAAAGTTTGTAACTCAATTTTAGGAAGTTTGACTGAATCAGAGTTACTATTATTGGAGCGTTGGTTGCTAGCTGCATCGTTAGAGGTGTTATCCGCCTTCAGTTCATCGAGGGTAGCGAGACAACTGTAATATAAATCATCAAATGATGAGATGGCTTGATGATTTATCTCTCTGTCGGGATCTAAATCAAGTTGTAGCTCATTAATTTCCTCTAGTATGGAAAAACTCATTACGAGTTTCTTCTAAATCACGACAACGGGTGACAAATATCTTAGCATTCTTAGGATCATCAGTTTTCCCTATTAATGCGTAGGCTTGTTGAACTCGCTGAAACAGTGTAGCTCTCCTAGAGGTGTGTAATTTTATTTTTGACTCTATCGCGGTTATTTCGTGAGCGGGACGGGAAGGTGTATCCGTAGATGGCGGCGGCATATTGTCTGCTTGCTATAATAAGTAAAGAAAAGAGGGGGTAAATTACACAAAAATAGAAAAAAAGGAAAAATATTCAAGCGACCACTCAAATGAAAGGGCTTGATGAGACAAGAAAATTAAACTTAATTTGAAAAATATCGAACCACCCTGTGAAAAGATACAACGATTTGAAAAAATCGTTTTCTTTTGCAATAAATTGTAAATTAATAATTTTAAACCGAAAGAATTTATATTTGTTTACAATTTCGTATAAAGAAACCGTATAAAGAATAAAGGTAAATAAATTAAAGAAATGTATAAAACTTCTATTGTTTTGACATAAACTGATAAAGATAAGATTACAATGACCCAGGTGAGATCGACGAATTTTCTAGAAATGCGTCAAATATTATTTTTAATTTAAATTCGCGGGTAAATTTGATAAGAAAGTTTTATATTCAGTTACTTTTTGTGGCAACACTGCGACGCAGTTTTTACGTAACTTCAATGCACCAATAAAATTAGGAGTACGTAACACTACGAGAAAAATAACGAATGACATAAAACGTTTTTATATAATTTATTATTCGAAAATAAATATATTTGCTCAGATAACAATAAAATAAAGACGTAATATACTTTATAAGATAAATAATGAGAGAAACTGATATAGTTTAACCGATAGAAGATACAAAGAGGAATAGAATAACGAGTAAATAATTTATTTTTAAGGATAGAGATAGAGATGACTGTATCACTAACAGCGCCAAATTAATTTTAATGCGGCAATAGAAGGACCAAAAATAAGGGTATGTAGGATATTTAAGACAAAAATCTCTACGCCCTATGGTTAGAGGGAGAGAGAGAGGTAGAGATAAAGAGTTTGAGATAAAGGCAATATTAATAATTGAGATAGAGTGTAATTATAGCAATCCGTGGCTTACTTGATTTGAAAGAAGACGTGACGTGAAGTTGACCAGGCCTGGTGAAGCTGAAGGTATCCAAAATTGACCGGAAGCACGGTGTACACAGCACAACAGAGCACAGATTGATATTTAGTTTACGCGACCACAACAGCACTGATTTCGGCACACGGAAAGTTAAGAAATGAAAATAAGAATAGTTTATAATAAAATAGTGAGATATAATAATATGAAACACTCGGAGAGGAAGAGGTAAAGAGAACGAACTAAACGGGATCGAGGTTGGTAAAATACAAGATGGCGAGGAAAAGTGTGTGGAAAAAGAGCGGGAAAGGTTAGGAAAATGCGGGAAAACACGAAGTTACATAATTAAACATAAGAGCGCAGCAGCATACGGGGATACAGTGCACTCTATCGAATATATAAGGAAAAATAAAGATCAAATACTTAACAATCAAGTTTGTTATTCAAGTTATGCTGCCTATGTTTATGCAGTCTATTTTATAATTCATAATCTATTTGTTTTCTTGTTTTGTTTTTTTCATTTAATTGTAAAATTTTGACAATTGAGAAACTTTGTAATAAAGTAACCTCAAGTATGTAAATAAATAAATGATAATAATTTATTTGCAAAATTCAGGAATACGAGTAGTGATAGTGGGCACAAATGAGACAGTGTGATATTGTTTTTACAGAACTATATTTCGCTCCACACTGAGCATATTCATGTTACACGTTAATACCTAAAAATAAAAACCTTAAATAGTGAATAATCCATAATAAACAGGGAAATCAAAAAACTACTCATGCTGTTAAAATTTAAGAAAAAAAAGGTAAAACTTACATACTGTTAGGATAGTCTAACTCTGTGGTTCTCAACCTTTTTTTACTCATTGCCCCCTTTTAAGTACCTTGCGAGTATCATCGCCCCCCTATCTTATATAAGGTTATAAAACCAGTATCCAAATTACCTCTAATTATCTTTGTATAGCCAATACATTATTTAATTGCTTGTGTTAATATTCTAAATTAAGGAAATTAAACAACTAATAACCTAATATTACACATATTTAATAAAATTGAGTGTGTTTATATACTGACTGAATCAAAAGAAGGATTTTTTAGATATCTCGTAGTGTTTACCTCCATTAGTTTAGCCACAAATGACCCAATTTTTATACCTAGTTTTTGTGTCTTTGTAGCCATAAGTATTTTTTTTGTAAAAAAAATTAGTTTTTAGGGCCGGCAAACCACACCTAATTATCTCTAGCTGAAGCAGCACCTCAGGCGCTCAAAAACTTTTGTTTTTTGGCTCACTCTGTGCATACCCAGTGGCTCAATACAACTGAGATCAGTTAAGTTGAAATTTTAAGGGTGTTTTATTTATCAGGACCCTTAAATAAAATTTATTTATTTTTTAACATCTTACATGATATTTAAATTAGTTTATACTTCAGATCCTTCGCAAAACTTAAAATAATATATCTCTACAATTGCCAAAACTCTCATCATTCCCCCAAACGTCTCACCGCCCCTGCATCCCCCCCCCCCAACTACTCATTGCCCCCTTACTTGCCCCCCTACGTCTCAGCGCCCCCTAAATTCTTCAAGTGCCCCCTGGGGGCGCTAGCGCCCACGTTGAGAACCACTGGTCTAACTAAGTTAAAATCAAGGTCTGAATAATGTTACCTTGATTTTAACTTAGTTAGACTATCCTAACAGTATGTAAGTTTTTACCTTTTTTTCTTAATTTTAACAGCATGAGTAGTTTTTTGATTTCCCTGTTTATTATGGATTATTCACTATTTAAGGTTTTTACTTTTAGGTATTAACGTGTAACATGAATATGCTCAGTGTGGAGTGAAATATAGTTGTGTAAAAACAATATCACATTGTCTCATTTGTGCCAACTCATCACTACTAAACTAATATGGAGACCAATCATGCAAATCATCAGGAATACTATTTACAATATATTGTCAGTACATTAGTTAATTATTAATTAAGTGGCTTATAAAAATTAAATAAATAATAAATAAATTTTTTACTGTTTCACAAAGTTTACAGTTTTAAAACATAAGAAATCCGTCATTGCTAATATAAAAACATTTTAGGACATACATTAAAAACTCACGGACGAAAACAGGACATAAAACTGAACACAGAACATAAAACTGAAACACAGGACATAAAACTGAAACACAGGACATAAAACTGAAACACAGGACATAAACCTGAAACACAAAGCTTGACACTAATATCACAGTCCATTCCTTTATCTAAATATTCTTTAACACTATAAAATATATTTTTGGTGAGCTTATTTTGAATCATTTTTTTAAATTCACATATATCTAATTCTTTGGTATTCTTATCTAATCTATTGTACAATTTTATTGCTAAGTTAGAGTAGCCTGTCTTTGATTTACTTATCCTATGTTGATATATTACTACGTTAGTCACACTTTTAGTCTGCTACTTATGACTACAGTGTATCGACGACTTTAAAAATCTTGACAGCTCAGTTTAGGCACACCGATTCTAAAAAAAAAATCCCTACAAAAGGCAGCGGGGAAAAAACTTTGTAAACAAATCAGGTTATGTTACCCGTGTTTTCTTGGCGATGTTTCTACATTTCTTTTGTGTAGTTTTATTATTTAGGAAGTATGCAAATGTGAAAAAAATGAATTGTGAAGGGATATAATAAGTGTACTCATATGTTTTTACATTAAAAAAGAATTCTATGTTTACTAGTTTTGACAGCTCTTAAAAATTGCTGCATAAAAGGCAGCCTTGAAATAAAAGTTTCAGTTATGCTTTTATTTACTTAAGTTATAAAAAAGAATATTTGAGTGCAATAATAATGTTAACAGTCCAACACAAACACAATTCACAGAACACACACAACACAAAAACTCACAAACGATGTAAACACAAAAACAACACAAACGAAGTGAACGAATGCCGGGAAGGAGGTTATTTCCCTACAGGGTTATGGGAGTAGGGAATTTTTTCTCTTTCAAGAGAGGGTTGGCAGCGGCTTCTCTGATTGGTCGATCCCCAAAATGCTTATGACCTTGGGGATTTTTAAACTTATTGATACACTGTAGGTTTCTTAAAGCTATTAATATTAAGGTATGAAAATCTTGATATAAAAAGTCTAGAAGAAGTTTGCAAGAGAAGAAAAACAATAACTATCTCTATCTTCTGGTTATTATTTCAACATTTAGATCATCTATTAGACCAGCTGCTTGGACCACATAGGGTAAGATACGTGTCAACCTATAAAGTTTAAACAAATAATCTGTTGAAAATGTTTCACAACAAAAAGTAATAAAGTTATAGAATAAAGAAAAGAGATTTACTCAGCACTTTTTGTATTGTTAAATTACTGCAACAATTATACAATATGAAAAAAATATATAAAAAATATGATTAAAAAAATTTATAAATAATAATTACATAAAAAATGATGTTAAAAATACATACTTTTTCCCCATTTAATTTGTAACATTAAAATTAATATAAAGTTTTATAGAATAGTTTATTTGACATATAAACTATATAACCACAGCTGAGGCTGATTTAGATCGTAAAATGATATGTATATGTTAAAAATCATAAAAAATGTATTTCTTTTGTATTGATCTAATAAATGGTTCATTCATTCATTCAAATAACTGCGAGGACACGATGAGGAAATCAATTATAAATGCCTTAAATAATTAGACTATATACTTAGATTTGGACAAGAGGTTCCCCTCTCTATCTTACTACAAGTACTAATTCTACTTGTATTTATTTCTAGGAGTTGCCAGATGAAGAAGACAAGATCCCTCGATTGAGACTGTCATCGAATCCCAACTCTGTCGAGAGCTCTTCGGAAGGGAGTAACCACCCCACTATCACTAAACTACCTAAATATGCTTTCCATGTTGTCAAGAAATACAGAGTAAGTTGTGTCTCACTTATTCTCAATGATTCAGCTCTTTTTCTTGTCCCAATCTCTACCTAAAATTTTACAATATTACCAGAGAGAAGACTATGGGACATTTTGGAACTATCCTCCAACTGGGACTCCCCCTCCCCAGTTTTTTTTTAATTTTTATGTTTCATAACCAGCAGTAACCTAAAAAAAACATTCTAAAACTTATAACTGATAATGTTAAAGATGTTGAGGTTATTGCTAGTTCATAGCGGTTCTAATTAGTAATTTATCGTTAGTAATGCTTACTAGAGGTTGTTCTTTGTAGCACTGGAAAGTTTATAGAACTCCATCTCAGGCTTGATCAAGGGGACTTTAGTTCTATAAAAAGTTTTCAATGATTTATTCAATTTAATATATTTTGCCTATCATTAGACCTTACTAGAGGTCACAATGACGGTTAGTTAGGCATCTGAAGTTAGAACTTACCTAAAAACTAAAAATTTATAGATGAGGTGGGGACAGAAATTAACCCTTCATTGTTGTCCTTTATAGCATACTTAAATAAGAAAAGCATTGAGTTTGCAAAATATCTCTAAATTCATGATTTCACCTAAATCACCTGTTGCATGTGGTTTTAAGACCTCTTGAGTTGTTATTACCAAGTAGTCTGTGTTTATGTGTGAGTGTCTATTATGATCTGCCAGTGTGTTTATTCTAGATCAGGCCTGGGCAAACTACAGCCCGCAAGCCACATGCGGCCCGCGGAGCATTTTTATGTGGCCCGCAGGCAAAATTAAAATGTTTAGAAAAAAGATAAAATAAATAAAAAATTAAAAAAATATTAGGTATATAAGCAAATAAATTATCTAATTCAAAATTATTATAAAAAGTTAGATACCAAGATAAGGAAATAATGGATTGTTACTTTAACTTTAAAGTTCGGAGAAACAAAAACTAGTAAGATAAGAAACAATTACATAAAGAGCGGCCGCCTTTCATATCAATTCTCATTGTCGGATTTGGCGAATTCTAATTATTTTAGTGAATTTTTATTTTTACAATAATTAGATAAAAAAAGCTATTTTGCCTTCTGTGAATTGCCAAAAAGGAGTAGATAAAATACAATCACTTTGATCTTTTATTTTATAGGAATACTTTTTAAGATTATTTTTACACCTAGTTTTCTAGCAAAATTTGTCTTCAGTTATATTTCAAGATCTGACGAAGATACTCTGTTTTGTTTTTTCTGTTTTGTGCTTAAGTTCCCTAATTCCTATTCTTTGAGAATAAATTTGACTTTAGTAAAACACCAGCGTAACTGCAATTTGTTGCGAGTTTGACATACTTTAAAATTTAAGGAATGCGGCCCGTGACTGGCTGTAAAAAGACTAAGCGGCCCTTTGCTAGAAAAGTTTGCCCAGGCCTGTTCTAAAGAAATGAGACTTGGTACAAGTCAATCTTTAGGTCTGATATTGCTTTCCAGGAAATAATATTATACGATGTTATTAACAGGCAAAAGCTACTTGACAAAGTTCTCCTATAATTAATATGGATCAATGTCTCTGTTTCAGCATCTAGTGTACGTAGGTGGGCTGAGAGAAGGGGAGCTAGTAGCAGTAGAACTAAACCCAATATTCCTCAAGGAAAAGCTGCCCCCTCCTGTCAGAACTCATAAATTTGGTGAAATGTAACCAACTATCGAGGAAAACTGTAAATAATGTATTTTAAAAACATTTTGTAATAAATTTATTATTTTATACACATACAGAAATGTTTTGTACATTTACCCTCAAGATTTAGTCTCTTATGAGAAATGTTTTGGTTTTTCACTAAAATAAGGTTAACCTGATAGGATAAAGCTTGTAAAATATTTTCGAAATAAAGAATTATTATTATTATTATTTACTCTCATGATTTAGTCTCTTATGAGAAATGTTTTTGACTTGTTTGAATGGCAGTGGAATATAATTGCGTTTACGACTGATATTGTGTAAAATCAAATAGAGATGAAGAGATAAGAAATATTGAGATACATTAAAATTATTGATAAAGTGAAATTAAATAGTTAATTAATTTCAATTTGATAACAACTTGCTGCAAGTAATTGCATTCTGATACTCAATGCATCTGGAGTCTAGTGTCTGGAGTCTAGTATCTGGAGTCTAGTATCTGGAGTTTAGTATATGGAGTCTGGAGTCTAGTATATGGTGTCTAGTATTTGGAGTTTAGTATAGAATGCTGATGATTTCTGTTTTTATTTTTACAAGGGCCACATATTGGCTGATGTATTGACACATTCCTCTTAAATGACCAAACTGAGAGCAAGCTGCTTGTCTCTGTTTCACTGACTTTGTGAGTGAGCGATCCTGAGGCAGGTTAGACATCGTGTTACCTATTCATAGTTCTTTACAGGTAACCGAGACCACCCTATGGAAACACTACCTACTTTTAATATTACTTTAATAATCCACCGAATTGCCTCCTGTTAACCTGGGAAAGTTCTGGTACATTGTGGGATCACTTTCTTTATCACAAAATGAATATAAAAGCCTTTACAAAACCAACATTAAGATATGGTAACAGCTAAGCTTTAACAGAGCTGTAGTCAGTAAAGCAAGCTAGCTCAATGCCTCGTAGAGAAGATAGTTGAGGACTCTCAAAAGAAGTTTTCGAGCTTGTATCCGTGGTCCAGTTCATCACTGGACAGGGTACAAGTTTATTTCCTGTGTTATGTTTATAAATAACTCAAGTATCATTTAAATAAAAAATATCTTTGCTTGAATATAATTATGCATGGGAGTTATTATTATGGGAGTAAACAGACCCTTGTATTTGGACCCTTCTTGGCAAAAATATGCTCTAGTAAGGGTTTAGTAACGCTGTACCTTTCATATTTCTTGATCTGCTCTATTTCTATGTCTTAGAGACTTGACATTTTCACAGATGCTGTGTCAATTATAAGAATTGATGATCCGAGGTCAATTAAGAAAAAATACTTTATGCATATTTTTAAAAATAAATATTTTGGCAAGTTGTTTTTCTCTTGACGAGTTTGTGTACCCTCTAGCTGTGTGATCTTAAACAATACTATTTATCATTTTGAAATAAAACTGTGCTATATATTTCTGACAACTTTGTACTTGTGATCCGAGGCTATTTTGAGCAAATGATTGGCTAATATCCGTGTTGGTCTCTTCACCATATAGCTAGCAAGTCGATCTGTTCTATCAGGTTTGAAACATACTTGAGAAGGCATTGGTTTGTCTTCTAGTGCTGCTATTATGTTATCGGCTGTTACCGAAGCCATGCTTTCTCGTGAAGTCAGTGTGGCGCTTCCGATGTGTGGAGTTATCACTGCAAAATTGCAAAACATGCTGTCAAGCTCAAGACAGAGAAAAACGTGTTTGTTATTTTTTTGGAAACTTTGAACAAATTTAAGTTTTACAACTAATTATGAAGTATTTTTATCTGCAGACTATACTGTGAAGTTTGATTACTAGTTTTTAGGATGAAAAAAGCTCTTTTTAATCCCAAGGGAGAATAAGATATTTTTTAGTCCCTGCAGGAAAAGTTTACTCTTTTAGAAATAAAAGGAGTTTTCTATATTTGGTTTTACACACAAATCTACCCATTTTTTCTAAGGCAACACCATGAAAACTTGGTGTTACTGACTTGCCTTCCTCAGCAATGCCTCGAGCTTTACTGACTTGTCCTTCTTGTCCAAGCCTAAGGATATAATAATGATACTGATTTCAACTTAGCATTAAGATTCAACTTATGACTCTATATATCTTGTACTTACAGCAGTTGTCGAGCTTCATGAGGGGATGATCTCTACTAATAGGCTCAGGATATGTAACATCCAGCCCAGCTCCCCATATCAGTCTTTCTCTGAGTGCTTTTACCAAGTCATTCTGCTTTATAACAGCTGTTGAAAAATAATATATTGGGTGCATTTAGACTCTGAGAGCGATGCTACAGGGTATGAGTCCATTGCTATGACTTTACAGAGGTGATTAAGGAAATAGGGAATTGTGTGACTGTGAAGCGATTAGTACTTTATAATCTGATGACAAGTCAAAGTCGTTGCCATTAATTTGCAACTTTGCTGAGTAGGCAAAAGGCAAAGTTATCAAACAGTAATTGACTAAAATGATGTAAAGGCTGAGTCAAGATCTGTAATTTACAACTTTCTGATAAGCTAAAGTCGACTTTAGTAACTCAACAACTTCCTTAACGAAACCGATAATTTATCGACACGATATAATGTTACAATATTTACTATATGCTTTTATACCTCCTCGTCCAACATTAACAAATACACAAGTAGATTTCATTTCTTTGAATTTCTCATAGTCGAACAGGTGGTGGGTTTTTTCAGTCAGAGGACAGACTACGAATATGAAATCACTTTCTGTTACTATGTCGTCTAAACTTGCATATTCTATCTTAGCATTAACTGCAACAACAAACAAATGAATTGTCAATACTTTAATAAAGTAAAATTTTTAAGATGGTTCTTTTTAATAGCAAACATCCTTCAGGAAGAATTGCTATGGTGGTGGTTATTTATATGAATGATAGCGCTCGCACGGATAATTTGTTTGAACTGGACTTAGTCTAAAAATTTTCTTTTTAAGAAGAGAAAAATCAGTAAAATGAAGTGTTAACATTTTTTACTGGGTAAAATTTCTTTGGCTTAATGGTTGCTGAATCGTTTGAAACTGATCCAGAGTTGATACAGCCACTCTAAGTAACCAAAAAACCATGAAAAATTACCCTAAATAACAAGTAAGTTGTCTTTTTGTACTACGAGTCTTGATGTAACTACTCTATGTGACTGCTAACTACTCTGTTAAACACCATGATAACCATGGTAAATAACTGGAAACATTACGGTTGGTAAATGAAAAATAAGTCAGGTAGTGTTCTTCGTTTTTTTTTTTTTTTTAGGGTGGGGGCTGAGTTGAATGAAACTAGTCGAGAGTTCAACAAGCACTTAAAATGCTTTAGCTGAAGAGTGATAAGCTTTATCGTTTTGTTGACACTATTTAAGACTTGCCACCCCCCCCCCCCCCCTCCGTGCGTGAGGGTTTGCAAGTCAATGAATTTCTTTTGATATGCTTGATCAATTGCTTGCTAAGGCTTTAATATCTTGTTTGTTTTCTGGGATCAGTAAAGGCCCCTAGGATTTTCATGGGAGAGATGGAAATCTGTCAAATTTTTGACAGATGGATCTGTACGTGCCCAAATGTAGAATTTTTAAAAAAAAGACTGGGCGTAACATTTGTTTTTATTGCAATACTTCCGTTTCCTAATAAAATAAATCGCATGAAATAACATAGGGCAACATAACATAAGTCAGAATTACAGCATGAACCTTTGTATACTCAGCCTCACATTTAGCCTCTGATACATCTACACATATATGAATGTGGCTATGTATTTATGTAATATTTTATTTGTTTTGCTAAAAGACCTCCGTCTCCATCATCTTTACATCCTCAGTTCTTAGAGTATTTAAATTACTTTATAATTCCCTACCTCAGGCGTTTGTTATGCCTTTTAATGCCGTAGGCTACAGCTTTAAAGACTTATATGGCAAACGCCCTATGGCCGGCTAAAATTCTTGAGGTATGTCGGACAATTGACAAAAAAATGCTATTTCGACAGACGGAAAAGATTTAATTAAGAAGCCCTTATCATCGTGAACGATGACGAAAGTGTGACATCAAGTCGAGTAGAGATCGTCACAGTCATCATCTTGGCAACACTTGAATATTTTAAGCACTTACTATTTTGGTTCCTAATAAATGCATTGTACAGAATCTTTTTAACCCTGAACGGCAAGAGTCTGGTTGCTATCTGGTCTCCGATATCTCCATAGCCGACTATTCCGCAGATGGATCCACTAAGTTGTTTCCCTAATATCCAGTCAGGGTCCGCCGCACTCCTGCAAGTATAGTTTTCAATACCTCTCCCTGAGATAGTTTTGAAATTTCCTCACTCAGCTCGTACTGACAACTAACAAAGCACCATTAGAGCTTTACTTGCTGAGTGTTCGATGAATCTGTAAACTATCTTGTATCCTTAAATACTTAAGCAAGTTTTCAAGTTGTAAGTTTTTATACTTGGCACCTTAAATTATTATCAACTAATATAATTAATGCATTAAGAACTAGATAGTTGGTCTCCTCAATAGTACATCAATTTTTGTCCCATTTATAGTACATAAATTTTTGTCCCATCATACAGCTTTAATTTTTAAAGCTGTACATTAATTTTTTAAAATTAATGTACTACTAGAAGGGAAGATGGCGTCCTCGGCCATGATCTAAGGCAAAGTTTTATAAATACAACTATTCTTGTTATAAAACTAAAGTTAAGTTAAAGTAAGTAAATCAAGTATAAAGTTCTATTTATAAAACTTTGATCTAAAGCATCATGAGATGAGTAAGGGAAAAGATCTTTGATAAAGTATTGATAAAATTATGGTACTTCTTTAGATGGTTACTCCCCAAAAGGGAGTAACCAAGGATTTGATGTAGATATTTGCTCCCTAATAACAAAGTAAGAAAAGGAGAGGTTGAAGGGCAAAAATGTTTATTAAAAGCAAAGAAAAGGGGAAGTTAATAGGAAAGGGATCCTCTTAAAGTGGTCCTTGTGCCATATAAATACTCATGGGGCGACAGTATAGACAAAGTATTGAATATAAGGATTTTAATATAAATAAATTGGAGATATTCAACCTTTAATGGGGCAGAATTTGATAATACATGGACACATGAGGGATGCCTTTTCTATAAAAGTACCACAAAAGGAATGTTGGTAAAAACGTATAGAAATAAAATAAATAAGTAGTAAAATCATAAATAAATAGGTAAATATTTATAGAAAATAGAAATAATAATTATAGAATAATAAAGTACTTAAACTAATAATAAAGTGATAAATAATTATAATAAATAATGTGTAAGTAATAAAACACTAAATAAGTAAAAGTTTTTAATAAAAATAAGTAAAAATATAAAACACTAAAACCTAAAACTAAGAGCAATATACACAGACAACAGAGAAGCATATTTGATAGAAGCACAATAAATAAAAGAGTTACAGAAACATACAAGTAAAGGCATTCTAATGTTTACTTACTTTGAAAACACTTGTATAATATATCAATTCGATTTTACTTGAGATAAAACGTACACAATGAGATTTCCATGGTCAAATAAAAATGAACTGTGATTATTTTACTAATAGATTAAAGATATTAATAGATTTAAGGTATTTGTTAAAAATTAAAGAAAATGTCAAACTGAAATGACAAATGACATTAAATAATTGTAAATATGGAAAATACATAACTTGGTACAAACCTAACTATAGATATGGAATGAGCATGATTATATAGTATAAAGATAGCGATGTACAGATGTATCTGAAAAAAGATTACTCCTTAATAGCGTTTGGGGATAACCATCTGAAGAAGCTCAGAGACCTTCTTTAAATGGTTACTCCCCTCATAGTGTTGTTGGGGAGTAACCATCTGAAGAGGTTACTCAGAGACCTTTTTTAAATGTTTACTTCCTCATAGCGTTGTTGGAGTAACCATCTGAAGAAGGTTACCAGAGACCTTCTTAAATGGTTACTTCCCTCATAGTGTTGTTGGGGATAACCATCTGAAGAAGGTTACTCAGAGACCTTTTTTAAATGGTTACTTCCCTCATAGCGTTGTTGGGGAGTAACCATCTGAAGAAGGTGCTCAGAGACCTTCTTTAAATGGTTACCCCCTCATAGTGTTGTTGGGAGTAACCATCTAAGACATCTGTTAAGAAGGTTACTCAGAGACCTTTTTTAATGGTTACTTCCTCATAGCGTTGTTGGGATAACCATCTGAAGAAGGTTACTCAGAGACCTTCTTTAATGGTCTTCCCTCATAGCGTTGTTGGATAACCATCTGAAGAAGGAGACCTTTTTAAATGGTTACTCCTCATAGCGTTGTTGGGAGTAACCATCTGAAGAAGGTTACTCAGAGACCTCTTTAATGTTACTTCCCTCATAGTGTTGTTGGGGATAACCATCTGAAGAAGGTTCACCTTCCTCCATAGAGTAACCATCTGACATTTTTAAATGGTTACTCATAGCGTGTTGGGGAGTAACATCTGAAGAAGGTTCTCAGAGACCTTCTTAAATGGTTACTTCCCTCATAGTGTTGTTGGGGTAACCATCTGAAGAAGGTTACACTCAGAGACCTTTTTTAAATGGTTACTTCCCTCATATGTTGTTGGGGAGTAACCATCTGAAGAAGGTTACTCAGAGACCTTTTTTAAATGGTTACTCCCCTCATAGGTTGTTGGGAGTAACATCTGAAGAAGGTTACTCAGAGACCTTCTTTAAATGTTACTTCCTCATAGCGTTGTTGGAGTAACAATCTGAAGAAGGTTACTCAGAGACTTCTTTAAATGGTTACTCCCCTCATAGCGTTGTTGGGAGTAACCATCTGAAGAAGGTTACTCAGAGACCTTCTTAAATGGTTACTTCCTCATAGCGTTGTTGGGGAGTAACATCTGAAGAAGTTACTCAGAGACCTTCTTTAAAATGGTTACTCCCCTCATAGCGGTTGGGGAGTACTCATCTGAAGAAGGTTACTCAGAGACTTTTTTAAATGGTTACTCCCTCATAGTGTTGTTGGGAGTAACCATCTGAAGAAGGTTACTCAGAGACCTTCTTAAATGGTTACTTCCTCATAGCGTTGTTGGGAGTAACCATCTGAAGAAGTCAGAGACCTTCTTTAAATGGTTACTCCCCTCATAGCGTTGTTGGGGAGTAACCATCTGAAGAAGGGTTACTCAGAGACCTTCTTTAAATGGTTACTTCCCTCATAGGTTGTTGGGAGTAACAATCTGAAGAAGGTTACTCAGAGACCTTCTTTAAATGGTTACTCCCCTCATAGCGTTGTTGGGGAGTAACCATCTGAAGAAGGTTACTCAGAGACCTTTTTTTTAAATGGTTACTTCCCTCATAGCGTTGTTGGGAGTAACAATCTGAGAAGGTTACTCAGAGACCTTCTTTAAATGGTTACTCCCTCATAGCGTTGTTGGGGAGAACCATCTGAAGAAGGTTACTCAGAGACCTTTTTTAAATGGTTACTCCCCTTATAGCGTTGTTGGGGAGTAACCATCTGAAGAAGGTTACTCAGAGACCTTCTTTAAATGGTTACTCCCCTTAGTTAAGATGCCATATCTTTGTCTTTCCCCTATTCTAACCCCAACAAAAGCCCAATGCTTTTCTACATCCCGGGTAAGAGCGTATAATAAGGTAAAATATATAAAGATTAGTAATAAAATCAAAAAACTAAGGGGAGTAACCAAAAAAGGGAGTAACCAGTCTGATCTGTCAAAGGGGAGTAACAATCTAAAGAAGGTCACATAAATAAAAAAAAGCAGTATAGTACTCCAAAAAGGGAGTAACTATCTAAAGAAGTGCCAAAATTATTTTATGCAATTCGTATCTTGTCCAGATTAAGATATGGGATTGTTAGGGCATGAAACTGTCGACTATATATACATGTATATGTCACAGTCAAAGTGATTAATGTGGTTATTATGCATAATAACTATCAAATTTGGTCAAAGTGATAAATAAAGCTTAATTTTATCACTTTGTCTTGCTGAACAGCATAACATTATGCATAATATCTAATTTTATGGTCAATGTGATAATATACACAAAATAACCATATATAAACATAGAGATATATACTAGATAGGGCATAGCATATCTCAATACATAAAAGGACCGGAAACATCTCTCAGGGGCTCTGTGTAACCTCATTGAAACCTCCTCCAAGAGTAAGTTAAGGTTATAATATTTCAATTGTTTTCGACTTCCCGCACCTTGTTTGTGTTTTGATTTGTATTTTTAACCTTCTACTATATAAGTTACTGTATTTTTGTTCGGTTTATTTAACTATTTTGGTAACCGAATGCAGTCAGGTTATTTTTTCGATGTTTCAAAATAAATTAAATTCGGGTGAGATTACGTGATAACTGATCCCGCCAAATCATCGCGTCTTTTATAGTGAAGGTTCACTTTTGGTTATTAGAAAGTTTAAAACAAAAAATTTAATTTAATTAAATTGTGTTTTTTTAAACACTTAAAAAAATAATATTCCAAAAGTTATTTGATCAAAAACGGTAATATTGAAGTGAACGGTAATAAATGAAAGTTCGACAAGAAGGTTATCCGTTAATTAAGTTTATCTCTAAAGGTACATACAGTGTATCGGGGGATCCATTTTGATTCCATCTCCCTCTAGCGTATGCGATCGGATCCCCTCCGCATGGTTCATACAGCTAATATTACCGCATTGAGAGATCGTATCCAATATCGATCCGCGGATCTAGAAGTTTGTGTGAACGTACTAATTGATACTGGATTAATGTTTCAAAATTCAACCGATAGATTGGCCACTCAAGTAATTTATCTTTATGACCGACAGTGATTGATTTATAATAGCCTTTGGGAGGAGGTTATAATGAGGTTACACAGAGCCTTATATACATTTCAAGCTACCAATGTATTGAGATAGGATACGCTACGTCTAAACATTTGTATAAAATTGCATCTAATTAAAGATAAACTTACATATTTAGCCAGCTATTGTAAGCCTGTTTAAAGTTATGTGCAACTGCTAGTGCCAAGCATATGGCTAGATCAGCTACACTCTCAGTCTGAACGCTTCTAACATTACTTATCTTAATATTTCTTCGTGTCAGTTCTCTTACGTTCACATTATCGTAACCAGCGCTCATCAATCCCACTACAGCTAATCTTTCCCCTGTAATAAACGGTATTAGAAAGTAAATAATTTATTACCCATTTTTTCATAAATAACCGATGCAAACAATGATTGTGCAAGTTAGCGGTTAAAGGACTTGAACGACAAAGTGGCTCTGGCAAACATCATATCAGCGAATGTTTTCTAAGGATTCCGTTATCCCCTAAAATATAGAAGAATCTTTCCGAAACAAAAAGATTCATCAGTAGAGGATGGAAATACTAACTTAGAGGATTGACATGCTAACTTTATCAACTTAATAACTTTACCTAACTTAATCATTTGCTACTTTATCATAATTTTGTTACTACTTTTTTAAAAAAAAATAAAAAGATTATATATAAAATATAAAAATATTATTTTTAATAACTTTTTATTGTATTAATAAAGTCTTGTCTATCTATAAATAAAAAAAAATAAAATAAAAATAAAATTTTTTCATTAAAATTAATTTTCTTCATTTTTGTTTTGTTTAGATATTAACTTTGTATTATTATCATTTATATGTTAAACAGCCAACTTCATTTTTAAACATTAATACATTTTTGTTTAGACCGCATCTATTGCTTTATTTTATCAATTATATCAGTACGTTTAATAGTAAGGTTAGCTAGGGCTTGAAACCTACGCACGCGCACTTGCCGCTTGTCGTTGTACTGTTCAACATCACCCGCTCTCGCAAATTTATTATTAGTTTTCCGAAGTAGATTTTGAGATTCGCTTACATAAATGTGCCGTAAAAAGCAAAATTATCAGTTTGAATTTATCTTCATTGCATCTTCATCCAACCAGGTTTCTTTTTATAATAATATACTTACACAGGCCTAAAATATTTAACATTATATACATACTTATACACCCTACACTTTGCCGCCTCACCTTCAATTTGGGATTAATAACTTCGGTAAGTTGTACTTTCTCTTTATTATTTTATATATGTTTCCGCGCTCAAAAAACGCGCACAGTGCTTGAGAGCAAGTAAAACGCTCACAGTCCTCGCTCAATACAGTCCTCTGCTCGCTAACTCACTAATTTTACTTTTTTTCTTTTTTTATAAAATCTTGACTTGTTAATGATTTTTATTTCAAAATATTTTTCTTTTATTTTCTTTATTATTGATATAATTATCTTAGTATTTTGTGTATGTGAAGAATAGTTAATCTAACTCGTGTAATATTTTATTGTATTTTGTAAAAGGACCTGGGTCCGTTTATGTACAAATAAATAAAAACTGAAAGGATTGACATGCTAACTTAGAGGATGGACAAGCTAATGACTTAGAGGATGGAAATAAGTTTTCTTTTATATGTATATATTTTAGGAAAGATACTATGTCTATATGTATGTATACATGTCTGTTAGAAATCCTTCGTCGCTAGTTACGAAACCCTATAAATAACTTAAAGCAAATTTTGAGACAACTCAGAACTTGTAAAATCTTCTATGCACGAAAAATAACAAATACATTATTAAAATACAGGCCTACGGCCCGTAGCCGCTACGCGGCCACATTGTTGTTGTTTTGTATTATGTGTTGTTTCATTATTGTTCTTGCTACATGGCATTTTGCCATGTATCTAGCGAATTTTCACAGCCTCTCCTCACAGGCCTGATTGGCGGGCCTGAGAGGCTTTCTCACAAATTTGATTTTACTAATTGAGATTTTATTAATACTCTATTATTAATAGTATGCTATAATAATTAAGAAGCATTATAAACAAAAATATATTCATGATTTTTCTATATGTCTCTATATTCATGATATATAGCCCCAGGGGGTCGCGACCTATAGGGGGTTGCCAAAGATAATTAAGAGAGGTGCTAAAAATTGTTGGCTAAAATAATGAAATAAATAAATATTTTTAATTAAAAATATATAAAATGAAATTTTAATGATTATCATTATAATGATGTATTCATTTTTAAAAAAGTATAAGATAAAGTTAATTTGAATGAATAGTATCAAAAATACCTCCACCCTGGTTAGCCTATCTTGTCAGACGGTGTGGTGCCGCGAAGCAGCCCACAAAATTAACTAAATGGTGACGATGATGATAGAAAATGATACTATTTTTTTCAACAAGTTCTTTATTGGCAAAAGTATACAATATTTATTTTGTGTAAATCGGAGCCATATTTTATTTATTGATAAAATATGGGTGATTTGTGCCTCTTTATTTTTATTTTATTTATTTTAGTATGAATTTTGGTTATTTTTTGGGGTGTGAGGGGGTTTGTTTAGGTTAAAGGATAATTTCATAGTTTTTGGTTAGGGTATTTTATTTTTTATGTTATTTTTTTGTTTTTAATATTGTCAAAATAAATTTTTGATGGTGTTTTGAATATAGACCAAGAGCCCAGGGGTGTTTTGTTTAATAAAAAGTGTAATGACTGGAACCGGTCTCAATTTTTTCGTAAATACCTTCCTGAACAAGGATCTGCATTCTGCCGACTCGTATCGGATGGGTGTCCCAGGCAGAACGCACTTTATAGACCAAGAGCCCAGGGGTGTTTTTGTGTAATGGCTGGAACCGGTCTCAATTTTTCGTAAATACCTTCCTGAACAAAGATCTGCAATTCTGCAGACTCGTATCGGATGGGTGTACCAGGCAGAACGCACTTTACATGTCAAATTTACCACCGAAGTTAATAAAAAGTGTAGGGGCTGGAAACGGGTTCAATTTTTCGTAAATACCTTCCTGATCAAGGATCTGCAATTCTGCCGACTTGTAACGGATGGGTGTCCCAGGCAGAACGCACTTTAGGGGTCAAATTTAGCATCTAAGTTAATAAAAAGTGTAATGGCTGGAAACGGGTTTAATTTTTCGTAAATACATTCCTGAACAAGGATCTGCAATTCTGCCGACTCGTATCGGATGGGTGTCCCAGGCAGAACCTTTGACCCCTAAAAAGCGTTACCAGTTCCAGCCATTACACTTTTTATTAACAAAACGCCCCTGGGCTCTTGGTGTAATAGGTTTATATTGTAAAGGTAGTTTGCAGACGTTTCAAAAAGAGTTGCCTTTGCAGTCTGTGGACTGACTTTTAATGAATCAACCTCGCATTTGCCTGTTCAATATATTTGTTTTGTTTTTGTTTTTACTAATTAGTAATACTAAATGATGATGGAACTGAACACTAAAACAATAACTGAAATATAATAAAATAAAAATGTAAGTACTCTATAAAAATGGTGGGTACTTCACTAATAGGCTTACCTCAGCATACTTAGTTTATACATTGATAACATATTCCATAACATCCACTAGTGGATCATGAACTGAGCTCAGTTCATGATGCCAACTATAAATATTGCTTAAAGTAATGAGTTGTTGATTGAACTCATATTATTATTCACCTATTTAACATTTGTAAATATTTTATTATGCTATGGCATTCACTGTTACTTTCCCTCACCCACTATCGTAGGTATAGAGAAAAACTCTTGAGTCCTCCCTAAAAATCTTTTATGACTGATTAATTTTCCTCATGCCGCCTCCCGCAGCACTCACTTGGTTTCTTGCTAGTGAGTAGAATCTAGGCGCAAAACTCAGACAGTTATGGCTTTGAATGCCTCCAATTTCATACCTTTAGTTCTGAACAAAGGTGAATCAAGCGGAAAGGTGGAGGGAGGGTTCAATCTTGCGGATGTTTCTGTTGTACAAGATAATATCAGTGATGTTACTTCAAGTTGATTGTTTACCTATAAAATCAAGCATATCATGATCTAACTTCATGTTGTGTCTGACAAGGAAAATAGCGTCTACATCCTGTGCTTTCTCTAATTTCACTTCTTGCGTGTCCTTCTCTTCTATTATGACAACTTTCATCCTGCAAGATTATAAAACTTTTAAAAATAAAAGTTTCCAAATTATAACTAAGTCATAAAGAATCAACTTAGATCTAAGTATATTCCTCCCCTACTCGATTCAATTACCTTTCCCTTTCGGGAAATCTATGGTGCCAATAACAATAAAACCTTCTCGTCTACCATGCTACCAGCCCCAGCCCAACCACAGCGTCTACCTCGCTACTAGCCCCAGCATAGCATCTACCACGCTACAAGCCTCACTATAACTATAGCTTCAACTACAGACCCATCTAAGTCCAACCGGGTTATTCTCAAATGAATTAAAAGAAACCTCGATTATAAACAAAAGAACTCAAGAAAAAGTTGACTTACTTTTCTCTGAGTTTATTGATGGCTTTGCTGGACACAGCGTGGTGAGTTACCAAGCATATCTTGCCACTCTTTTCCTCTTGTTTCTTACCATTGAACTCACCATTGATAGTGGAGTAATCCTCTCTGACTGCAAACTCCATAACCTCCACTTCACCGTCTCCAAGCGAATCGAAAATGTTCGATTCCTTCCCGTCCTTTAATGTGTCATTAGAAAGCAGAACTTGTTTCGATACGACCATCGAGCCGTTAGGATCGCTCTGTGCGGTATTCGTATCGAGTTCATTGTCTATTTCGTTGATACTAATTGATTCTTTACTTTCTTCGTTCATTTTAAGCGACATTCAGGATTAAATTTAGGACCAAGATGAAAAAGTAGATAGCTTGAAAGCTTTAAGAAGAGAAGAGATGATACGAGTTTTAATTATTGAGTTTCTGGTTTTCCCTTTTTAGTCAAACCTATTTAATTTGACCAGTGTAATATTATGCCAGATGGGTTAATGACTATCTACTAGATAGTTGGTATAACTGGGTAACTATGACAACCTTACAGACCTCTATGTTTGAATATTACATGCTTGATACTACGCGACTCTTGCACTTGAAAAAACCTGATTCTTGAAAACAAACACAAATTTGAAAATGATTTATTTACATTTTTTAAAGTTTTAGCAGTTTATATTTTTATTAAAATATTTTTTATAGCTATGGGTTTAATAAGTAAATAATTAGTAACTTACTTAACGATATCCTACCTGTGCAAGAACTATTGGGGGGTTTTCCTAAGCAAGGGTTAAATTCAATTACAGTACAACACCTGTTGCTAGTGGTACGCATCAGGTACATTCACACGTAATGATTATAGCCGGTACATATCATATTTACCTGGTCCCCCGAATTTTACGTATGTTGGACTCAGACTAGACTCGCGAGTCGGCTGGTTCCCACTTATACATATTTTACTTTTCCTCATATTTATACCGTTGACACAGGAAAAGTATGGAGGAAAGCCTACAGGACAAGGTATAACATTCAAGGAAAGTTTGGAGAAAAGCCTGAAATCGAGTTTCCACCTGAATTATCCGTTTTTAAGGCATTCTCAGTGGTTTTCACTAAGTTTTCTGTCTGTGTGAGCGTGTGTTCGGGCTAGAGAGTTGCAACTTAACACAAAAATCAATCCTTGTGTCTAGTTATGCTATCCAGCAAATAACGTTTTGATGATTTAATTAACCGACATTGAAGACTCATCAAAAATTCATGATCATAAAAATATAATCAGGTCGATAATAAATTTTAATACGCGCATGAAGCTCTAAATAGTACTAAAAGCATCAGCTTTAGTTTAAGTTTCATGGAATGACATTTATATCTTAATCATAAAAATAACCGATTGAGTTAAAACATGACACGAGTGTATATATCTTTATATAGTACATAAGTATTTGCTGAATTCAATTTCAATACGGCTATATCTACACTTTGTGTCGGATATCATGTGTTAAGGAACGTTGGGTGAGGTAAGTGGGCGGAAGGGTGATCGCAAGAAAACTGTTTTTTCTCGTCTAAGAATGAGCTATGTGAGACCGAAGATGCATTAAAGTATAAACTAAGCGTTTTTCATATTCCAAGGACGAGCGTTGCAAATCCAGCGATGAAAAGGTCCGAGATACCTAGAACCCGATTCCTTATAAGCCTACCTCGACAATAAACTTTTTCCTAATTATGACTCTTCAAGTTCTGGGAAAGACCGGAATGGCTTGATAGGAATACTTAAATCAGGGGTTACTGGCGAGCGATGCTGACGCGAGATCTACTGTGATCAAACTCGTAAGTCGGCGGACCAGGTTGACGCCAGATCGTCTCGACGGATCTAACTTGTAAGTCGGCGGTGACGCCAGATCGTCTCGACGGATCTAACTTGTAAGTCGGCGGACCAGGTTGACGCCAGATCGTCTCGACGGATCTAACTTGTAAGTCGGCGGATCAGGTTGACGCCAGATCGTCTCGACGGATCTAACTTGTAAGTCGGCGGATCAGGTTGACGCCAGATCGTCTCGACGGATCTAACTTGTAAGTCGGCGGATCAGGTTGACGCCAGATTCGTCTCGACGGATCTAACTTGTAAGTCGGCGGACAGGTTGACGCCAGATCGTCTCGACGGATCTAACTTGTCGGCGGGATCGTCAGAGAGGATTCACTTGCACAATATTTTAGTGAATATTCATGGAAAATATTTAATAATCACGGCTTAGGAAATTATTCCGATGGCAGTGGTGAAGGGAATCGATTCTGATATTTTCCATCTATTCAACATCTCTATACATCATTGTATTATTAAACTTGAAGAAGTCTAATGAGAAATATCTTTACATATAAGATGACCAACTAAGTTACATTTAAATAAAATAAGCTCTGACGTTAGGAGATCAAGAATTAGCTGTGGAAACCCCTGCATTATTTATAAATTTCTAAGAGCCTGCTTTTGTGTTACCTGCATAATTTCAGCTTCAAGTGATAATAAAGAGCCCTGAGTGCGAGGTAGAGGGGTCGGGGGAGGGGGGGGGGTAACATCAATACATACCATGCGCCCTCACACCAAATTTTACCCTCGGCTGCCCAAACAGTCTAGTACCGCCCTGAATTTGCAATACCGACCTCACCCTTCAATTGAAGCCCCCCATTCCTTCCAACAGACCGACATGAGTCTTCAATTTATCAATTAAAACAATTATAAATTAATTAAGTATAAAAATTAATAAGTAAGGTTGAGTAATAAAAAGAAATAACTAAAATAAGAAATTTAAAATTAATAAAAATATTAAATAACATTAAAAATATGGTTAGATTGATATTCTCTGTGAGCAATTTTGCTTAAATAAACTTAGGAGTGAGATAGGAAACACCGTAACGTTGACGTAATTCAAGAAAAAATATGTTTTGGATTCTGAAGAAGAGCAGTGGTCCATTCCGATCTTCCTTCTTCAACTCTATTAATAATAATTCCTTGATTATAAGTAAGTATTTTTTCGTATTTTAAAAACACATATAGTTATTTGTAAATAAAATAGTATAAAAGAGAAAAACTGCCTTCTTCTCTTTTATACTAATTCAATAGTTGGACTAACTCGACATTTTCTTCTGATTTAATTAATCTGTTTAATTAATCTGATGAGATAGTATATTGGACGAGCGTAACATTGTCTTCTGATTTAATTAATCTGATGAGATAGTATATTGGACGAGCGTAACATTGTCTTCTGATTTAATTAATCTGATGAGATAGTATATTGGACGAGCGTAACATTGTCTTCTGATTTAATTAATCTGATGAGATAGTATATTGGACGAGCGTAACATTGTCTTCTGATTTAATTAATCTGATGAGATAGTATATTGGACGAGCGTAACATTGTCTTCTGATTTAATTAATCTGATGAGATAGTATATTGGACGAGCGTAACATTTTCTCCTAACTCATTTATTTCAAACAAATAATTTCTCTTGATTTTTACTTTTCCTCATTTATACCGTAGGTATTATAGGAAAATTATTGTGTTTGCAAAAAAATTCTGCGAAGCCGGGATGTGTTGTTTTCCAGGTGTTTTCAAGACCTCTGCTTGAGTAATTATCACTAAGTTTTTTGTCTATGTGTGTGTCTGTTATCATCGTAGCTCCCAGTCTGTGTGTGTGTCTGTTATCATCGTAGCTCCCAGTCTGTGTGTGTGTCTGTTATATCGTAGCTCCCAGGTTTATTTCTGCTAGAGAGTTGAAAATTTGAACAAAAATCAGTCTATATGTGTAGTTGTACTATTCCCAAAAACATTTTTTATGGCGTCATTAACCCGAAAACATTTTTAAAAAATCATAAAACGCGGAAAAATGGTGCGATCTATTGAATATTCTCTATAAATTAAATAATATTAATAAGCCCAACTAATAGACAATATAGAACTAACTTTATTTAAAAAAAATGTTACAAGTCAATTTTTATTTCGACATATGTCACAGAGTGTGACATATGTCACAAAGTGTGACATGTATCATAATATATATTAGGTTGAGCAAAGTTTATCTTCAACACTATCAATTTGAGATTTAGATGCATTTACTCATCTATAAGACATGGCTAATAATGTACTCAGATATATTCAACGTAATTTCATTGTAAATGTTTAGTATACATATAGAAAATAGAATATCTTAGGAACCCCATTTAAACTATCTACATAACAAAACTATCTTGCGGTATTTATATGTTGAAGAGAGCTATCTTCAGATTCCTTATAATCTATCTACTGTGCATACTCTCAAAGCCATCTATCCTACGGTACTCTGGTCTGGTGTAATGCTACTAATGCCTACAGTATTGTTATGCAACAAAAAAAGCTTTAAGAATTATTTATAAAATTCCACGAATAGAATAATATAAAAGTACTTTCAAATGTAAAAATATTTTATCTATGTTCTCTCCAGCATGTTTTCAATATATGGAGTACAAACATGGAATTAAAACTGGACTAAACCGACACGACGACTTTCATAACCACAAAAAAATGTATAAAATTGATTTCAAACCTCTAAAAAATAAAATATAATTTATCTCCAGAAGGGTAATAATCAAAACATTTCGGGGCTTGTTTTTATGTAATAATGACCGTCATTATAACCCGGCGGGAAATAATAATTTATTATTTCCCGCCGGGTTATAATCCAGCTTAGCCAACTTTAATTATTGAGTAGTTAAATTACAGATTCAAAAATCTACGTAAAGAATTTTTGAGTAAACAAAGTTATGTTGGCAGCACTGATTCATTAAATCCCAGCTGTCTGTAAACAAATAATTTCTTTATCATCTTTTTTGACGATAAATACCTAACTTTTTACTAAGTTTTTTTCTACCTTTCAAGTAATATTCCTGTTATATTTATCATAAAAGGATTTAGTGCGGTTGTTTACGATGGAAAGTGATAATGAAAATGATAGTAAACGACATAGATGAATGTTTCCCGATATCCCCGATAATCGTCAACCTTCGTATTGATGACGAAGCAAATACGGTTTATTATTAATAGGAGCATTTAGGTATTTATTATATTTTGTTTATTAAGATATTTGTTTGTTATGTATGTATGTGGTTATGTTGTATGTATAATATATTATACAATGTATTTTTGTTAATTTTGCATAAAATAGTATACTCATGTTTCACTGATTCTATATATAAACAAATACAGTTTTTTTCCATATATATTGTTTTTCTTTCTGGAGATAAAATTTTGTATGCACCACGTGAATAATGCCCTATTATAACCTCGTCAAATTATCTCCTCGGCAAGCCTCGGGAGCAAATTGTAATTAATTCCTCGGCTAAAGCCTCGGGATTAAAATAATAATTCCTCGGCTTGCGCCTCGGGATTTTATAAATCATGATTCCTTCGGCTTTCAGCCTTAGGAATCATTACATTGACCAGGGTTATAATGGGGGTCATTATTCACTAGGTGCATAAATGACTATATTGATAGTAAAAGACAAAAACGTTCATAAGGGAGATTTATTTGTTTTAATAATTTATTGTGCATTTGACAGTGCGCTGTTATCCTTCATTGCATTGTTGTTTTATCATCTTTCATTTACTTTAGTTTTTAACTTAGTTTTGTAATAATATATAATATGACAGTGTCGTCATATTGTAAATGATGCCCCGTAATAAATGTATTTATTTATTTATCGGGAAATTTATGAAATCTATTGTTAGAGGAAAATTTATGACGTCATCAAAAAAATAATCCTGTAAAGCGGCTATTACCCGTGGTTGTCCATGTCTCTAAAGCGATGTACATTACCTTCCGCTGAAGCAATTCACATCAGATTTCTCCCACAACCTAGGGGTTTAAGCTGTTTCTGAAACTTGACTAAACATTTATATCTAATCCATTCCCTGAAAAGCTAATTATTTCGTTGAAGCATTTTAACAACCCCTAAGTATTTAAAAGTTTTGAAGCGCTGTATAACAGTTATTAACATGTGATACCTTAAACCCAAACACCTTTAACTCGTACATCCTCGTAGGGATACATTTCTATATCTTGACTGTATTTTTAATCTTGAAACATAGTACGTTAGATATACGTTAGATAATACGTTAGTAGTACACTCTAGATCCGCGGATCGTATTTAATACGTATACAATATGGTCAACTAACTTCACGGTTCTTGCAGAGTATTTGTTTAGTCGATCAAGTGATAACTGATCCCGCCAAAACATGGCGTCTTGTATAGTGAACCTTCACTTTTGGTTATAAGGAAGTTTAAAACAAAAAATATATTTAATTAAATTGTGATTTCTTTGCGTAATAATAAAGTTACACTAAAAAAAAAATTTTTCCAAAAGTTATTTGATCAAAAACGGTTATATAGAAGTGAAATAAAGTAAAATAAAAGTTCGGCGAGAAGGTTATCCGTTAAATACGATCGTCTCTTAAGGTACACACACAAAAAGACAGCGTATCGGGGGATCCAATTAGATTCCATCACCCTAGTTCTAGCGTATGCGATCGGATCCCCTCCGCATGGTTCATACAGCTTAAATTACCGTATTGAGAGATCGTACTATATACGATACGCGGATCTAAAGTGTGTGTGAACGTACTAATTAATAACAACTCCATCCCCTAGAGAGCAGAAATCCGTGTTAAAGCAGCTGCAACATTTGCAAGTATTTCAAAGCTTCTGAAGAGCTGTATATTGGCTTTTAACGTGACATGCCTTTACGACAAACGACTTTAACATCTCCATCCTGAGAATCGGATACATTTCAAAACATTGACTTATCCGCTGAATCCTCCTGGAAAACATGTTTCCCCGCAGAAGCAAGTCTAACCCAAGAATTTCCAATCTTGCTATAAACCCATCCTAATACATTTATCCCCAGTTGATAAAAATATTTCCTTATCTAATATTCTTTTATAAAACATACCCCCGATATGAAATCGATAAAGGAAAACAGGAGTTTCTTTGCCTTATAAATATGTCGAGCCAAATTTTAGTTACTTATTATTGTGTGTAATTGACTGTGAATATTTAATGTTATTCTTAACTTGTTTGAGATTATTGATAATGAAGCCTAAAAAAATACTAAGATGAAAAAAATGTTAAAACTTATACAGTACGGGTGGGGGGGGGGTATAGTGGTCCAACTCCCTAGTAGTAGTAGATATTTAGTTATAGTTATATAGTTATAGTTATAAATTTAGTTATAGTAGTAGTAGATATTTGCTCATTCGAACATTTTTGACACGCTTTATTTTTGATAATTTTAAAAAGAAAACCTACTAGAAAACCTTATTATTATCAAGTTTTTACCTAATTTGGCGCGAAATACCAAAAATATCGAAAAAAATTAGATTTGCTCAAACGAACATTTGTGTCATCGCCCTCTTGCGTCATCGATCTACTTAGAATAATACTACATATAGAAAGAGCACTACTGATAACACGAAAGCCGGTTCACTGGTGCAACTAAGTAATGCTGCCACCCTAACAATATAGAATTTTCTAAAAAAAAGTTGGCAATACTTCCGGTTGCTGAATTATTATGTTCTATTATTAATTAATGATTGATTATTCATAAAATAAAAATATAAATATCAGTGCATTACAATATTTTAAGCATTTTAAATTGTAGTTTAACGTATTTACTAAAATTATATATAAAAAGTAGTCCTCGTCAACTAAATTTAGATTCTTGTATTCTGCCACTCTTTTGCCATCTAAGACCAGTTTTATTAAATACTCAGCAGGTGTTTTAAGTTTTTATATTGGTTATTACGATCTTTTTTCATTAATAGATATTTATGACAAATATTTAAAATATTGTTTTTTGTCAGGTTGGCAGCATTACTTAGTAGCACCAGTCAACCGGCTTTCGTGTTATCAGTGGAATTACATTGTGTTTACGGTCCTGTGCTCCTTCTATATATAGTATTATTCTAAGTCGATCTAGTTTGACGGCCTTGAAATATTTTTGCTCCAATGGCCATTTGTGACTATGAGCATTTGCGACAACGTATCCCCGCGGTATGAGGTGGTCCAAAAAAGTTGCATCAACTACCGCACCGAGCGCTAGTTTTCACATTGTACCGCCGTTATTAGTTTTAAATCGAGAGTCTATTTATGTTTATAAAGAATGTAAACAAGACTTTAACTTATATATGAACATTTTTAGTTGTTTATAAAATAATTTGTCTAGAAAATAAGATAAATTTTGCATTATTATCCATTAAAAGGACAAATAAAAACACAATGAACGCGCAAATTAATTTCCATTTCTGCACATCCTGGTTATCATAATATCAGGCCTAATATCACATCTTTCATAAATTTTACATTTAAAATAATGAATACAATTTTTAAAATTGTTAAAAATCCATTTAAATAAATTTAATCTTGGAAATGAAGAAATAATTATTTTAAACAAGCGGGACAAGGTGAACCGACCTGCCTCTAGTAGAGCAACGGCGAACTAAAAAGCAGACTCATCTGAAACAGCTTATTTCAGGTGAGTTGGAGCACTGTGTCCCGCACTCCCACCCCTACTGTATGAACTTCTACATCACTTACTAAGATAGAACTATCAAGGATCTTGAATAAAGGGGATGACGCACTAAGTCGATTTGCCATACAAACGTCAAACACCAACTGCACCTGCTTGGTACAAACTGCGCATGCTTACAATTCTTAAAACAGCGCAGGTCTTAAAATTTAGAGGCAAACTTACATCACCATGGTTTCCGTTGTTTATTGTTTGAGAAGGTTATAACAAAACACGCTTAAATTATCACTCACTGAAGAGGCAAAGTATATTCCAAAATTTAAAATTATATAAGCACAAATGACTTAACAAGCATCACAAATGTAACAATCACGAGAAGCACAGAAGAAAGTTGAGAAGCAAACTCGACAACCTTGCTACATAACCTGCGTTTGGCGCTTTTTTCATTATAACCAAGGGGAAGGGGTAAGTTTGCTTCTAATTCTCTATCTCATACAACTTCCATGGGGTCCGAAAAGTTCCTTAATGCGTCATCCCCTTTATTCAACATCCTTGGAACTAACTAAGAGACAAGATAAACTGTTCTAGTCAACATAGGAGTAAGAGGATATGCCTGTATTTAATATAACTGCATAATATTGTATTTTTATATAGTTATAGGTGCGACATATAATATATCGTCTGTATAGCATTGTTATTATCCAATTCGCGATTCAAAGTCCGTAGCAGCGCCACCGTCGCTGATAAGAAATTGATAACGGAAGGGGTGATCGTTGTTAAAGTCCTTATGGGAGTTTTTTGGTTTTTCTTATTTGTGACGATTATTTCTTTAAATTTTTTATCAAAGTGCTTTAATTTAATTAATTTCAGGGCGTATGAACTCAGTAGAATCACTATTTCGTAGAAAAATAGGGTTTTAATGGGTTGTCACGAGTATTTAAATTGAGTGATAAGATGGTAAAAATTACAATATAGTGTTTTATTTTAGTTATTGTTAATTAATGTTACTTTTAAATAATTTTAGTTTACACAAACACACAAAATTACCATTTAATTGCATTGAATTGTTTAAATTAGTTGTTACAGGTATTTAAATTAACTGATAACAAGCCGATTTTCACCGTAATGGTGTTTTAATTTATCAATCAATTTTATTTACACACTAAAATAATAAATAACTCAAATAAATTCACGTTTTTGTAAAATGTTTGTTTAAATCATCCGTTTAGGTTTTATTATTTTTGGGTTAAATCGGACAAATCCAAGTCTGTAGTGATAAGAGCCTGATTCTATATTTAAAATCCTGGAATAATCGAAGTATTTATCAATGGAATATTGGCAATTTTTTTAGCACCGATAGTCGTTCTATTAATTCTTATCTCATTTATCACAAATTAACGAACAATAAAGGAATAAAAGAACAATTTTCAACAGCTCCCATGCAAATCCTATGATAAAAAAAAATTCGATCACCCTTTCGTTTTCCCGCCATTGGTATTGCCAACCTTACAACTATCTCTTTGAATCGCGAATATGACTTACCTCATAAACAACCGAATAAACAGCTGGACTAAATTCTTTAAGTTGGTAGCACTGACTGGTGATAAGGGCTATAAGAAGGCCTTAATTTTCCAAACAATGCCGTTACTATATAAGGGATTTGGCAAAAAGTAGATTCATTTATATTTGTTAAATACTTAAATCAAGATTTTATGTTTTTTAGTTAAATTATATGTTCTATAATTAAACTAATGATTCTATAATTGTAACAATATATTTTAGTTAACCTCTTAAATATCACTTTCCAAGGATAAAAGTCAGTTTATATGAAAGATCCTATATAGTAAAGGATGTTTAGAAACTGATTGGTAGCGGGTACTAGAAAACATCTCTATAAGGTAGCTGAATTCACATACTGACCCATCAGATGTCACACCGCTTTCGTACTGATACATATTTATAGATGAATAGGTGTAAAAAATATTATAAATAAAATGTATTTATTTTTCTAAAAAACAATAAAATATTGAAAATACAACAATTTACACAACGAATAAATTAATAATATCGGGTACGCAGTGCCTCGGAACTTTTCCCCGAAACATCGAATTCGCTACACTCATTGTTACTGCTTTATGCTAGCTTCGCTCGTCCTCGGACCGTAAATACATTCGTTTTATTCCAGCGGTCACAAATCTATTATAGACTTTTGGCTGAGTCATTATTGCTGGTTAATGACGTTTTAAACAAAATATTTTCCGGATGGAAAAACCAGACCAAATGATTATTTTTGTACCAAGTTTCAACTGTCTAGCATAATACACTGGGAGATGCAATGATAACAGACACACACACACACATACAGACAGACAACTTAGTGAAAACCTCTTGGAGGGTCTTAAAAACACCTGAAACTAATTCACTTGACATCCTGCTTTCAGATTTTTCACCAACGAAATACTTTTCCTTTTCCTTTCCTGCGGAATAAATTAGGAAAAGTAAAAACAATAATGTGCTACATTCTTGAAGATGCCTCCCACAGTGGAAGTGAAACGTCGGATTCGTCATCTACATTGACGCGGTCACCACCGGAAACTCGTAATTTCATGGTCATATCCGCGAAAACCTACGCAGTTTATAAAATTATAAATTATTTTGTTTTTTCGAATCATACAGTAAATCTCTCTAATAAGACTATGCATAAAATTCCGCCTGATCACTTATATTTGAAGAGATATTTAATATTTAATTTAATTATAAAAATGAACCGACTTACATCTTCAATTGATTAATAAGTTCCCCAAAAGTTAAATCGAGTTTGGATGATGAAACTCGTTATCGTATGATGTTGGTACTTGATTGTGATAACCCATAACGCACTTGTGCTTTTATTATGCATAACTAATATCTTACTTGCAATCAATATTAGTACGCATAACTGAAATCTTACTTACACTTAATATTCTCGAGTATTACGCCAAATTATGGCACAGGTCTGTCAAGCGACAACACAACTTCGTTAAGATTTTTAGCGGAGAGGGAAAAAGTGATTTTTACTTTCATACCTAATTTATACCGTAGCAATAATATAATATACGGTAATATAATAGGAAAAGTATGTTGTCTACAAAAAATCCTAAACCGTGATGTCACCGAAATCCGTTCCAGTTGTTCTTAAGTAGATTTCACGAAGTTGTCTATCTGTATGCATGTGTGTGTGTGTCTGTTATCTTAGCTCCCAGTGTATTTATGCTATGAGTTGAAACTTTGTACAAAAGCAGCCATTAGATGTAGTGGTGTTCCTCGGAAAATAATTTTGTATGACGTCATTCACCCTCAAAAGTGAAGTAGTAGTCGAAGTAGCAAACATTTGGAAAAATCATAAAACGCGAAAAAAAAAATTTGCGTTCGGACTGGAGGTTTGGCACTCGTGGCACAACGTATTAGACTAACAAATGTGACAAGTTCCATATCATTATCAACATTAGATTTTTATCAGCTGACTTTTATTTTTAAAAATGGTAAAAATCGGACAATAATTTAATTGAGTTGAAATTTGATACAAGCGTATACCTTTACGTAAGAAATAAGTACACTAAGTTTCGTTTCAACACGGCAAGTTTATCTATGATTTTTGTTTAATCATAAAAGTTAAGCAGTATCGAGCGTGGTCAGTGCCTGTATGGGTGACCGCGGGGACTGAATTTAATATCTGGGGACAAGCAAAGCGAGACCAAAAACGTGTTGCAAAATTAATTTAACGGTTTGAATAATCTGAGGGCGAGCGAAGCGAGTAGGGAGGCTGAGCGTAACGAAACCGATGTGATTTGAAATGTTCCGAGGTACCTTGTACCCAATTTTTCGCAAGTATGATACGGAAAAGCTAAGAACGTTGGATTCATCAGAATTACTTGTTGAGCATCTGTAGGTTTCTATGGCAAAAGAGACGGAATAGTTTCTATTCTCCATGTAGAGACTTTTAATAAAAAGAGAGCTTCCAGTGGAATCCTGAGAATATTAAATAAGACATTATTTACGTTATTTTATTAATGTCAACAAAAAGGTTGCTAAAATTCGTTTATGATTACTCAACGCAAGAGCAATAAAAGTTTTATCTTGTCGATTTTTAGTATTTGCAAGACACATAATTGTATCGAAATCCAAGCTCCGGATTTTCTCAACCATTATGGGTTCACTACAGGAGTTCATCATTACGAACAGATTATCTATAAGAGATAAAATGTTACGCACCTCACTGCTCTGGCAAACATCAAGAGGGGTTTTACGGTAAACATCAAAAATGTTATAAACAGCGCCGTGTTTCAATAGAACTTTAACTTGGTCCAATCTACCTAACCTAGCTGCTTGATGAAGTGCTGACGTCTCGTTCAATTTTGTTTTAGTATTTATAAACTTATGAAGATCAGGCTTTCGTACGGTTTGAAGGAGAAATTGAGTCACTGCAATAGGTTTTGACACGGCTAAATGCAAACATGTGTTTCCCTTATTAGTTTCTAAAGTCGGATTTGCTTTGTTATCTAACAAAAATTTAATAATCTTTACATTGCCATTATTAACAGCTATATGGAGCAATGTTTTGCCGTCTGCATCTTTATCATTTATACCTGTATCACGAGACATTTTGAGCAAATTTTCTGTTTTCTCCTCATCTCCGTCATTTATAGCCCATACTAATTCATCGTGAATGCGTTTTACAATATTACCAATATTTGAATTGGAAAGCTCATTGTAACCTATCTCATTCATTTTTATAAGACAGTCGACATCTTTAATAAGGTGATGCTCTTTCCCAAATTTTTTCCAACAATTAGCGTAGCATTCTTTTAAAATGTTTAAAGACTCGACGAAATTGTTCTCGAGAAAAAGGGTTTTAGCAATATTTATTTGAGTCACCAAAACATCTTCATGATCAACACCAAGAACTGATTTCTGTTCCTCCAAAATTTTATAAATACTTTTCATGGCTGTCGGAGTTTTCATTTCAAACTGAACCATAATCATATTGTGCATAGTCCTCATCGTGTCTGAGTGCTGCTTACCTAATACTCTCACACTGCCATGGTAAACCTTCTCGTAAATTTGAAGAGACTTCTCGAATTGGCCAAGTTTTGAGTAAGTCAATGCTAAGTTTTGGTAAGATTCGAGGGTAACAGGATCTAAAAAGCCGTTAGTTTCTTCTTCGCGGCGAATCTTCTCTGTACTCTCAACCAATGCCTTTTCGTACTCTCCGACAGAAATCAGAATAGCAATGTAATTTGTAACAGTTTTATTTACATCAGGATGGTTTAGTCCTAGATATTTTTTTTGCATTTTTAAAGCTTCCTTACACTTGACCAGAGCTTTTTCGTTATTATTTAAGCTGTGATATATCAAGCTAACAAAACTTAAACAACGCAAAGTGTACTTGTGATTTTCACCCAGCCTTCTTTTATACTTCAAGTAAACAGAGTTCAGCAAATCTAAAGCGTTATTGTATTCTTGTTTCTTATACAAAGCGCTCGCTATGAAGAACTCTATTTCTAAAATACTGGGATCATCTAAAGGGAACAATTCTCGTCTTACATTTAAAACGTCATTGTATTCACGGAGCGCATCATCATATTTTTCAATACAAAATAAATGTTGAGCTAAATCAAGTTTCTGAGGGATGCCGTCTTGATACATACTCTTTAGACTATTTATTTTTTCAAAGTCGTGCAGAACCGCTGTTGCTACCAGCGTGTTGTCATGACTGTCTCTCGCTGAGAAATAAACTCTTCTAACATCATTATTCTTCATTGAGCTTAAAGTCCGCAAAACTTTACAATCGCCATGTCTGACATTATTAAAAGCATCATCGATTAGACTCAGTAGTTCTGAAATAAGTTTATCGTTAGAAAAGCTAAGAGGCGTTTTACCCCTATCTGTTAACACGTCGTAAAACGCACCGTGAAGCAACAAAGCAACAACCACATTATAATGTGAGGACTGAACGGCGTAATGGAGCGGTGTGAGTCCAGCCTTACCTGTGATATTTACATTGCAATGTTCGCGTAGTAAAATATTAACAATGTTCATATGACCTTTCCATGCAGCAAAATGTAAAGGCGTAGAGGAATTAACGTCCTTTGCATCGACTATTGCTCCAGCTTTGATGGATTTTATTACACCCGAGTCATCATTTTCTTTTACTGCTTTAAATAGCCTTTCGTTAGCAGCTATCAATTCAATCATATTAGGATACTTTCCAATCGACATTAATGCTGCATGTTTAACGTCTAACGCATTAAAGAAGGATCCTCCTCGAATTAAACATTTAGCACCCTCTAAGTGCCCGTGTGCTATAGCTAGACTAAGACATGAACGCTTTTTAATGTCTTGTTGGTTAACCAGAGCATTTTGTTCAATAAGGTATTTAATAACATTTATACGACCGAACGTCGAAGCGTAGTGCAATAAAGTTTGTTTAAATGCTCCTTGTACCATAATGTCGAGCCCAAGTTGCAGGAAAAATTGCACGAGATTTAAGTGACCATAGCTTGCTGCAATGTGTATAGGCATTGATCCATCATCGTCACGGCTTCTTATGTTAGCCTTATTATTGACCAATATGCGCGTTACCTCAATATTCCCACCCTGTGCTGCTATATGTAAAGGCGTCCATCCATCGTTACCTTTTGAATTAACATTTAAATCCAAACATTTTATTAATTCTTTTATTGGTCCCAGACGAGCATGAGAAACAGCTATTTCAAAAGGTGTTCTATTTTTTACATCAGTTATATTGATATCGGCTCCCATTTCCAATAAGATAGAAACTAAATCTCCACTGTCGTCGCTATAAGAAGCAATGAATAGTGGTGTTTCGCCTTCACTATTCTTAGCGTTGATAGAAGCTCCATTCTGTAGTAAAATTTTCACAATAACAGTATGACTTCCGTAACAAGCCAAGTGAATTGGTCGCAAAGTTTGTAAGCATGAGATATCTTTGTCTTTGAGAATATCTTGCATAGTATCTTTCGCATTTAAAAATAATTTCGATGATAAAATACAATTGACGTTGACTCTATGCCTGACTAATAACCTAACTAATCCCTTATATCCAAAATAACACGATAACAGTAATGCGTTGTTCCAGGTTTCCAAATAATCGTCTGTTTTAAAAAACTTTAATAATAACACAATAATTTCTTTCCGGTACGTAATGACAGCATTATGTACCAACGAATTGAAATTTTCTTCAATTAAAGACAGATTTGTATCTAAAAATATGTTAAATATTTTGTGTTGCCCGCTATTTACTGCATAGATAATTTAACGAGGTCTACCTTTGCTCCATTGTTTATAAGTAACTGCGTTATGTCAGGACAATGATTAATACATGCTATTAATAATGGTGAGACATTTTTGCACACATTGGCATCAGCACCGTTTTCAAGGAGTAACGACACTGATTTTGCTGATTCAGCCTGTAGAGCGTGAGACAATGGACTTAACCCATCTTTATCTAAAGCATTAATATTAATCTTGTTTTTTATTATTAATTTAAGAACATCGACATGATATGCTCCAGAGTGCAATGCGGTCCTGCCGCAGTTATCTGGCTCATATATACTTGCTCCATTATCTAAGAGAAGTTGAACAGATTTAACATCACCGATTCGGCAAGCCAAATGTAAAGGTGTCATTCCATTTAATCTACACTTATCGTTGACCAACGACTTGTTTTTTTCAAGCAGCAACTTGGATATTTTGGCGGAACCGGCTAACACAGAAACATGCAAAGGAAATACTTCACTGTCAGTTTTAACTTGGATCCCATGGTTAATGAGGATTTTAACTACTTGGTACTGTTTCCCCTTTACTGCCAAACACAGGGTGTTTAATTTTAACTCACCCTCACCAAAAAACTCATTATTAACTACCATAGATTGACTTATATTACAAGCATCGGCTTTATGCTGCAACAAAAGCTCAACCACACTTACATGACCTGCATATGCAGCACAATCCAACGGGGAAGTATTCGTTTCTAAATCGGAAATATTTACTTTTGCACCGTGTTCTAGAAGTAATTTAACTATTTTTTCGTGTCCCATTGCAGCTGCATTTCGGAGTGGGGTGATCCCACTTAAAGTTCTACAGTTCACATCAGCGTCGCAGTCTAATAATATTTTGACAACTTGATAATGACCTTTGATAGCAGCTCCAAGAAGCGGAGTTTGACCAGTATCACTTCTTCTATTAACATCGGCTTCTTTTTCTATTAATACTTTAACGATATCGCTAAGGCCATGTTCTGAGGCCTTGTGCAAGGCAGTGTAATTTCTCAGGGTAACATTATCATCGACATGATTTTCTTTCACAAGAAGTGCAAACACAACTTGTGTATGATTGTTCATTGTGGCACAGTGCAGAGGCGTGTTGCCTCCTAAATCTTTTAAACTAAGGTTAGCTTTGTTTTTAATCAGAACAGAAGCTACTCCTTTATGACCCTTCATAGCTGCTATGTGCAAAGGAGTTCTGGATAGGTGATCCACCTCATTTACATCCATGCCAGACTCAAGGAGTAACTTTATACTCTTAGTACAACCGAACTCAGCAGCTAAGTGTAGGGGTGATCGGTTTGAATTGCATTTTGATTCTTTACCTAAACCGGCATCAAGTAAATATTTTAAAACAGAAATGTCATTAGATTTAGCTGCATAGTGAAGAGTTGTATAAGTCAAATATCTAGTTAAAATGTCGATTCCACCACGAATACCATTTTCCACAGCTTCAAAATCACCATGTTCCAAACAAACAAAAAATTGTTTTACCAGGCGAATGACAATGAGCTCTTTATCAGTGTCAGCAATATTGCTGATTTGCGTCGTATTATCAGATTTATTTTTAGGAATAAAAGAATCAATAGGTTCAATGCAATATTTCAAAGCGTTCGCCAGCAAAACAGAAAATAAGTTAGAATCGTTTAGGTAATCAAATAATACATTCTCATGAGCCAAATGGTTTCTTAAACATTTCCCTCGTAATATAAAAATTGATTCATCAATAATATCGAGATTATTAGGCAAGCTATCGTTTAAGTCTAAAATTGACAGTAAATCTAAAAGCAGCAATTCTAATACAGCTTGCAATTTATTCAAATTATTTAAATTGAAATATTTTGAAGTTGACGACAGTTCGATCCCGTAGTCATTCAATTGATTCTTGATAAGAGAAATCGTATCCATTAAGAGATCAACACTAACTTCGGTTTTCAATTTTATTTCAGTTGGTTCAATTTTTTCCTTTTTTCTTAAATGACTCAAGAATTCTTCCAAAGTATGAGAAGTATTACTGTTTACAATAATAGACAATTTTTGTACAACTATCTTTAGCTTATCCTTTTCTATCTTTGTCAATCTTCCTTTTGAACTGAGAAAAAGGTCCATAATTAATTCAAAAACAAAATCTTTGCCAAATCTCGATAAATTATCTATTATCTGTAATTCACCATGTTCTTGAAGGAACGCGTCCTGTAAAAAAGATTTGATACAATGTTTTTCCCAAGCCAAACGGTCTGGAGTATCAACTTCTCCTCTACGAACTAAAACACCTTTTAAATACTGTTCAGCTTTTAAAAAATCTTTTAAAACGTCATACTTATTTATTTTATTAACAGAATAGTTTATTTGTGATAGTAAGTTTTTCTCGTGTTCAGTTTTATATTTAATCAACAAGTCTAGCTCTTTTACTAACTCAGAAGCATTTTCTCCAAAGGAACTCTCTTTTTTCATGTTTAAATATTCTGAACAATTTTCCAAATCATATTCATCCATTCCAAACTCGAGGAAACTATCATTTTTACTACATGGAAATGATTCATCCATAAATCCAATCGGATCCATAAATAAAATAATATCTTGGAAATGCTGTGTGGACTCCACTTCAGATATGTCCTTTAAAATACCATGGATAAGATTTCTCTTTTTTGTTATTAAAAAATCATACACGACTAATTGAATGTTTTTTAAATCTATTTGTAGATCTTTAAATAAGTCAATATTTTTCTGTAACTCTAAACGTTTATCTAGCGATATAGAATGGGATAAATCGTTCCTTAAACGGATTATAATTTGCTTAGTTTTCGAAGGAAGACACAACATGATCCTTTCAATAGTACTTGATGATAATTTAGGCGATTCTAATGTATTTTTTAAATTCTCACCCATTATCTGTAAACATCTAAAGATGATAAGCCGACCCTCAACAGTATTAGCATCGACGGAATTCGATAACTTGATGGCATCCTTAACAGAGTTTAATGAGTAAATATCTCTTAATTTATGAAAATCGTTGTACAGTTCTTGAAGACTTGCCTCAGAATCGACAATAATTTTAACAACATCACTTCTTTTCATTAAAGGTAAAATTTTCAATTGTTTAACATCAGTAATTGAATTTTCATCCTTAAACAATTGCACCTTTTTTACAAAATTTGTCAAATGAAATTTCATTCGATTCAAATTAATAATATTAAATCCAAAAATTGATCCTATTTTAGACGGATCTTTAAAGTAGAATAGGAACATTTCAACATAGAACTCCATTTCTTCCCAAGGTATTGAGATATAACTACATTTCAATAGTCTTTTTAACACGTAAATATCTTTTGCAATGCATTTTAAAAAATAAATAATCTCTAATAAGTCATTATTAATATCAATATTGTTGATGTTATTGATTAATTTATTTATTCTATTTGTTATGAAGTCAATGTTATAGTTAGAATTAGACGATACTGAGTGGAAACGTAAATCTAACAATTTCTTATTGATGTAAGATTTCATATCATCGTCAATTTCAATGTTGTACAACAAAATTTCATTATAACTTTGAGATAACAAAGAGTCTAAATTAGTTGGGTTTAAATTTAGGTAGTTATCCGGCCAATTATTGATAATAAAGTCTAATATGTCAACGTTTGAGTTCCTAATACAATAGTAAAATATGTTATGATTGTACTCGTCAGCATATTCAGGTTTAAAATATTCTTTATTTTTATGTTTTATTTTTTGCACCGTTTCTTTATTCAATAAATATTTGACAGATTCAATGTAACCTGTCTTACAAGCCGTTAGTAATAAATTGTTTACTTTTTTGTCATTTGATTTATCTTTTATTATTTTTTTAAATTCTTTCAGTTGATAATCAGCCATAGTTGAATTTGGTTTGCTTGGCCTATCCGATGTCATATACGTGCTCTTGGGTTAGAATTTACATCTTGTCTTGAAGTGAACCTGAAATAAAAAAAGTAAAGTTAGTTAATTATAACATCCATTAATGTTTTAATTTAGCATCCCTTTTAAATAAATAAATAAATAACTTTATTATTTTAAAAACATACGTACACTATAATATAAATAACAGCATAAAAAATTTATAAATAATATAATAATAATAATCATAATTATTATATTTGACTATTTGACGAATAAACGAATGAATGTCTAGTTGATGAATGAGTTGTTACTAAGCAACTCATATCATCATATCCACAGGTATAATCAGCTGATAATAATTCCTATACTAGAGGGTACTTATTTACTTGGTTCCCAACATTTAGTTGGGACCCCAAGTAAATAAGGTGATATAGGGCAATTATTCACTTGGGTACCGACAATATATTTACTAAATTATATAAAAGAAATTCTTTAACAATCTTAATAGGGGATGTTGAAAAGCAAAGGGGCTATTGTATGGGGTTGAGAAGGGGGAAAGGAGAAAAGATTGATAATCAAGTAAATAAAATAATATAGTGCGGAAGTACCCTTGGTTCCCAACATATAATGGGGACCCAAGTAAACAAGTGCTCGAAAGGGATTGATTGATTGATTACTGATTTATTTAACCACGCAGAATTAGGACCATAAGGTCCTCTCTTCCAACAAATGTTTAGGGAGGGATTTTAATGGAGTTTAGACAGACCTCCTAGTTCCTATACCCAAATCCACTAGATATTTGTCAGATAAATTGAGGTTGGGAACCAAGTAAATAAGTGCCTACTAGGGAACACTGCAGGGAAAAACTAGTTACTAAGGGCTAGAGTATTTAAGGCTAATATACTAGTATTAATATAGAGTATTAAAAGTACCTTTTAATACTCTAAGGCTCTGTATTTAACTTTATTCCAGCTTTTCTCAATATTTCTAAGGTCTTACGAAGTCTTAAAAGTTGTTCTACAAATGTTTGTCCAAACGATATGACGTTCAACCAAGGATGTAAGATCTTTTTTAGGTCTTTCAGGCTACTATAGGAAATTTATTCAAGCTTATTCTGATATAGCTTACCCTTGACAGAGCTTATAAAATCAGATTTTCATTGGTCACCTAAACATGAGCAAGCGTTTAACATGTTAAAATCGAAACTTACAACCGCTCCAGTTTTGCGACACTACCGTGACGATCGACAAACGGTTATACATTGCGATGCTTCAAAAACAGGAATTTCTGGAATCCTTAGCCAGTATGATGAAAACAACAAGCTTCATCCAGTACAATATCTAAGTCGAAAACTAAGACCGGTGGAAAAGAGATGGACAACGAGTGAGATAGAGTTACTCTCAGTTGTGCATTGTCTCAATCATTGGCGGCCTTATGTCTACGGAAAGCATGTAACCATGTATATAACGATCACCATAGTCTGCAATATTTTAATCAAATCAAAAATGTTAACTCGAGATTAAATCGATTAGCAATGAAGCTTGTAGATTTTGACTTTGAAATACGTCACAAAAAAGGAAATGAGATGAGAGCAGCTGACTCTCTATCAAGATATTCAGTAAACATTAATGTTGATGATCCAAGAGATAAAGAGCTTATCTCTGCTAATAGACTTCTCACAGTTAATATAGAGTCGTTACAACATCAAGATCCTGCACTTAGAGCTATTATAGACACTTTAGTTGATCCTGACAATGCGTCTATCAGCAGCCTTATCAAATCTAGACAGTATACTATGTGCGATGATCAAATTTTATATTACAAAAGCTATTCAAGAGGACAGCGGAGTTTGTTACTGGCTGTTCCGGAAGTTATAAAACAAGACGTAATATCAAATTACCACGATTCCCAGCAAGGAGGACATCTGGGAATTTCTAAAACTATTTCTAGAATTCAGCAAAAATATTACTGGCCAGGAATGGTCACTGATATTAAAAAGTATGTTTCTACTTGTGCTGATTGTCAAAAGAATAAATTAAGTAAGCAGAAAGTTGCGGGATTATTACATCCAGTGCCGGTCCCCTCGTCTCAACCTTGGAGTCATGCTATTTTAGACTTCTTGGGGCCTTTGAAGAGTTCTGAAGGAAAACGCTATATTATTGTAGCGACATGTGTAACTACAAGATATGCTATGGCTAAAGCGGTGCCCAACGCGGATGCTAAAGCTACTTGCAAGTTTCTCATGGACCTTATAAATCGTTTCGGAACACCAAACATCATATCTTCAGACAGAGGAAAACACTTTGTCGCGGAAAGTGTGAACCAAATGTGCAAAGCATGTAACCTATAAATTATGCCCAACTCAGATCGGCTGCACGGGCTGGGTGTTATCATCCAGTTCAGGTTCCTGAAAACCAAACCTGTGATACCTGAAAAGCCAGTAGGCTTTGACTTGTTCCTTCCTGTCAAAATTACTAATATTAGGCGCCAAATTCTTTTGTCCCTGAAGGGAGAGGGTAAGAATCAACCTCGGTTCTATGGTGCTGATAAGGTAAGTACTCAAGGATAGGATACTTAAACCTACAGAAGTCAGTAAAATACAGACTGTGCTGGTTAATACTTTTACTCCAGGTAAAGTTAATATTTACAATCAAGTAAAGTTTATCTGGTCTTGCCCAGTACGTATAAAAAAAGGTAAGTAATGGCTCTAAGGCCTAGATAACCAACTACCCTAACTGAGACCTCCAGTTTACCAAAGTAAGAATCTTGAGACTAAATTAATATCTATCCTGAACCTAGTTTTAAATAATGAACTGATACATAAGTAACTTAATTTTAAATAAGTAGGATCCTTGGGGCCCCTTACATATGTCCTACACTGGCAGTCTTCTGCCAGGCCTAACTTGACTACTGGGCTTACAAGGATTAAAAATAATAAAAATAAAAAGAGAGATGATTTATGATCTACTCCGATTATAAATCATTGGTGACGTGATGAGTGATGGAGAAGAGAGGTAGGGGTAGGGTAGAGTTTGAACCAATCTGGGGCCAACTTCGACCCAGGTTTGGCCATAAACAGACACCAAAAAACTGACTACAATTGTTCCAACCTGTATTTTGGTTTAAACTTAAGTCTGACAGATTGACAGACGCGACGACAGACAGTACTGATCACTAACAGCACCGACGTCCTTCCAAATTCAAGACAGTGTAGTTTTAAGTGAAGACCTCAGGTAGCTCACAGTTTCGGCTTTTAGGGACGACCGGAACTCCGCTACAGCGTTAGCTGCCCAAAAGATCCTTAGTTAAAAAGATCACTTCACTAAAAACTGACTAATTACAACGTGCTCTCAGCGACGCTCTCACCTAACCTTCTCGACAGCCTCTCAACCTGACTCTCTGAAACCTCTCATCAGCATTCAAGCCAACACGCATTCATACAAAAAGAAAAGAATGAAACCCTAACAAAACCTAAAGAACGAACCAAAATATAGAACTAGATAAAAATAAAAGGAAATGAAAAGAAATATTTTTAGAAATATTTTTTATAAATATTAAATAAAAATATAAATGATAAGGAAAATAAAAAGGCGGGAAACCTATTCGAGCTCACCTGGAGCCCCATTTAAAATGACAGCCAAAATCAAATTCGCGCCAAATTTCAAATTAAATAAAACCAATTCAAACATAAATTAATTAATCTAATTTATAAAGGTTGAATTCCCCAAATTAATTGTTACAAGCAACAAATTAAGTGTTATTTATTACGAATAAATCTATTGATATTTACAAGATACCCTTTTTATTAGACGATCAAATTTATAATATAAATTAGATCGACTGTATCGATTGTTCAATTTGTATTAAATATTTAATTTTAGAAATTTTATAGTTAAAAAGAAAGTTAAAACTTAATTAGTAATGATCCCTAAATTATAAGTATTATTGTATGCTATATTATACTTTTAAATTCGCAACTTTTTTATTATTATATTTTATATACATTATGAAGATTTACCTAAATTGTATAGTTAATATTGCATAGTGATATAATATTATTTTATAATATTTAAATTATTTAAATAAATTTGCTTGTAGAGTTTATATAGAATATAAAACTTTAAATATTAATACTATAAGTAAATATATTTAATTAAATTACTTAAACAAATATTTATTAAAATAGAAATTCATGTAAATACATAAATAAATCGACTAATAATATTAAAAAAAACAAAAACTATATAATGTATAAAACTATGTAAAATCAATATAATTTTAAAAATATAAATAAGCACACAATTACTTCATAGATAGTAAAAATAAATAAAGTAACAATAAATTAGATAAACACGTTTTTTTAATAATAAATAAATATATATATTTATTTAAAAAAAATATAAAATAAATAAAATCAAAGCAAATACCGAAATTTATAGTAAAAGAGCTACAAATAATAACAAAATTATAAAAAGCGCTGTAAATCTAATGAACAGTGAAATCATGGAGAGGACCGAAATGGAAAATATGTTTACCAACTTTAGAGATGAAATACAGACAAGCATTAATAGAGGAAATGATAATCTTTTGGCTGCTTTAGAGAGAATAGAGACTAATCAGAAAGAGTGTTTAAAGAAAATTGATCTCAATCGTAAAGACATTGATCACTTGCAGAGAGATTACCGGAGGAACAGTATAATAATGTATGGAATTAAGGAAAGAAAACCTGAAACTTATGAACAATTAGAGATTAAAGTTATGCAGTTCTTGAGAGATATTTAAGAATAGAATTAAACGAATACGACATAGATATGTTAAAACGAAATGGCCCGTATGTGAAAGAAAATAGAGCTATTTACATAACTTTTGTAAGAAATGTAGTAAAACGACGAGTTTTGCAAAACAGAGGATTACTTAAAGGGACAAAAATTTACATAGAAGAAGAGTATCCACCGTCAGTATTTAAGGCCAGAAAAGAGCTTGTTGAAAAATGTGGGAAGCTAGGAGAGAAGGTAAATACGCCGTTATAAAATACGATAAGCTAATTATCGAAGAGAAAAAGCAAAATAATAAACCGATTAGATTTAAAAGAACATTTGAAAATATAAGATCCCCTGATAGAGGCAATTATGCAAAGAAGAGTAACACCGGTAGTGATATACAGAACATTACGGAAATAGAGTAGATGAGAATACCGCTAAGCGATTTAATGCAAGTATGGATGAATATTGGGGAAATGGTAAAAGCAACAATAGTGGATATCAAGATAGTGCAAACCACGACTTAAATAAAAATGTTCAGAGCCAGATATTATACAAAGAACCCATTGGCAATAACCAAAGAGTAATTGAAATTAGTGAGCAGCCTGAAACAAGCGAAATAAATTCAAATATTGAAGCGCAGCCAAAGAGTGTAGAAAAGTTAGTGGATAAATCAAACAAGACAGCAATTAAGCAGACATCTCTAACAGATCTTTTTAGATATGGGTTTCATAATATTCAAAAGAAAGAGAGCGAGAACGGAGCAGGAGACCAGCAGGGAATAGAGGGGAAAAAGGATGCGGAACAGGATATTGAACATCCAATATAGCAATTATTGATAAATAATTCATTGGCTATCCAAGATGAAAATAATAAAATCAGTAATATAAGCCATAAGAGTGCAAAAAGTGAGTCCAAAAATGTAGAAACAAATAACATAGTAGTGTATACTTACAATTGTAGAACTCTTAAAGATAAAAATAAATTATAGAATTACTAGAAGTGAAACGAGAAAGAGTGGGACATAATAGGGTTAAGTGAAGTCAGGAGAGATGGGAACACTTAAAAAACTAAGCGAAGACAAGGAATTGTATTGAACGGACAGGGATCCAAGGTGGAACAGGCTTTTGGTAAAGAAGAGAAGTGAGAAAAACATCATATGTTACAAATCTTACACACATCGGGTCTCTAAACTTATATGGAAATTAGATCCGAAGTATGGAGGAGGGAGGCTCAAAATAGTTCAAGTATATGCCCCTACGTCCACAGCCACAGATGAGGACATGGAAACATTTTATAATGCACTGCAAAATGCACTAGACGAGGATAGATGTAAATTCACTTTGGTTGTAGGAGACGTTAATGCGAAAGTAGGAGTAAGATAGTCAAGTGATAGCGATGCAGTAGGCAGATTTGGGTATGGTATAAGGAATGATAGAGGAAGAGAGTTGTTAGAGTTTATAGAAGGAAATAAATATTATGTAATGAACACATTCTTTAATAAGCCAGATAGTAATAAATGGACATGGTCCAGCCCTGATGGACGCACAAAGAATGAAATAGATCTAATAATGAGTAGTAAGAAAGAAATAATAAAGATGTAGGTGTACATGACACAATAAGTATAGGGAGTGATCGCAGAGCAGTAAGAACAGTCCTGCAATTATCAAAACAAAGATTCAAGAAAAAAAGTAAATAAAATAAATAGTAAGATGTTAGCAAACACTGATAAGAGTAAATATGAATCAATTTTAAAGGAAGAAATGAAAGAGAAAAAACTAAGTGATCTTGAAGAAAATATTGAGGAATATGAAAAGGGATTAAGTTTAGCAATTAAGTCATGTACGAGTAAAATAGTAAAGAAGAAAAAGTAGAAAAACACGATAAAGTGACAGTAAGTAAGTTACCGATAGAAAAACGCCTATTAAATAAAAGAAAAAGATTTATACGAAAGAATAGAAAGAGACACGAGATAGGTGAAATTTCGAAATTGATAAGAGAAAAGTTGACGGAATGGAGTGAAAAGAAAAAAATAGATGAGCTTAATGACATTATTGAAGCTGGGGAAGATAAGGAATTACTGGAAGTCGCAAAGTATTGGCAGAGAAAGATGACTGGAATGAAGGATACTGAAGGTAATATAAGAAGAGAGAGAAGTGAGATTTTAGATGTAATATCAGAATTTTATGAAAATTTATACAAAAATATGAATGAAGGAGAAGGAGTTGAAAAGAAAGCAAATGAGGAAGAAGAAGAAGTACCAGAAATAACAAATGATGAAATACAGAGAGCAATAAATAAGTTGAAGAAAGGTAAAGCAGGAGGAAAAGACGGGATAACTAGCGAGGAAATTAAAGCAGGAGGAGAAACTATTGTAGAAGCATTATACAACTATTTAACCTTTGCTTGAAGAACAGAATAGTGCAAAAGCTTGGTGTGAAGCGGAATTAGTATTACTGTATAAAAAAGGAGATAAATTTAATATCGAAAACTATCGTCCACTAAGTTTACTTTCAATTTTGTATAATTTATTTATGAGTATTGTGATATTGCGGATAGAAAAGGAGTTGGATAGAAACATAGACTATACGCAAACTGGGTTTAGAAAAAACATGTCCACATTGGATAATATATTTGTGGTCAAGCAATTAATAAGGAGAGCGCATGACTATGGAATGCCATTGATGCTAATTTTTGTTGACTTTAAGAAAGCTTTCGACTCAGTGTTGCAAAATCGAGTGATAAGATGTTTAAGAGAGAGCGAAATCCACACTGCCTATGCAACAATTTTTGAAAATATTTATAAACATGCAAGTTTAAATATAAAAATTGAGAAGAATGTTAAAAATATCAAAGTAAACAGAGGAATAAGACAGGGTGACGTGTCATCAGGAAAAATATTTATAAAGCTATTAGAAGAGGCATGCAAGCGTTTAAACTGGAATAGAAAAGGAATCAAAGTAAACGGGAAGTATTTAAACATGCTTAAGTTTTGTGATGACATCATAATTATAGCCGAGTCGGTAGAACAAGCTGAAGAAATGTTAACAGAACTTATAATAGAAGCTAGAAAGATATGTTTAGAAATTAATATGGAGAAAACAAAATTTATGTCACTGAAAATAGAGGGAGATAACAAGCAGATTGTAGCCGAAACAGCAGGATAGAAGAAGTGGAGGAGTTCATTTACCTGGGAACCTTAATAAACATAAAGGAAAAGGAAAGCGAGAAGGAGATAAGCAGAAGAATCGGACTAGGCTGGAGGAGCTACAATAGATATAAGCATCTGTTCAGATCAAAGGTGAGCATGGAAGCAAAATGGAAGCTTTGGACATCTTGTGTGCTACCTGTCATGATCTATGGTTGCGAAACATGGGCAATGTCAGAGAGAGTGATAAAGAAAATGAGGGTAGCACAGAGAAGAATGGAACGGTGCATGTTAAGAATTAGTCGGAGGGACAGAAAGACAAACGGATGGATTAGGAGTCAGACTAAGCTTGGAGATATCGGTGAAATAATGACGGAGAGGAAGTGGAAGTGGAGTGGTCATATAGTGAGGCTTGCTGACGACCGATTTACTCAGCAGATGTTATTTTGTATCCAAGAGATTTGTCTAGGAAGCAAGGGAGACCTAGTATTCGATGGGATGAAGAGATGCGAAAAGTTAGCGACATCAAATGTGCTGGCATAGAATAGCATACGATAGGACGAATGGCGTAGATTATCCAGAGTGTATTGTCAAGTTTACCTTTATAAAAATTAATAAAAATATTAAAATATTGCATTGTTTATACATATAATAAATGATAAAATCAACAAATTATGATAAAATAAAAAAAAAAAATAAAATAAAATAATAATAAAATAAATAGTTAAAATAAATACACAAACTATTATAAATAAAATAAATAGTAATACTAATATAATAAAAAAAATAAGTAAAATAAAAATAAAACAATTAAATTACATAATATTACAATAACACTAAATTATATAAAACAAAATAAATAAATACAATTACATAATAAACACTTAAAAAACAAAAGCTATCCCAAAAATAAATATAATCAGAATTAAAAAGATAAAAGTAAATAATTAAAATTTTTTATATAGACAATAAGACAATAATATAATTAAAATTTAATTAATATGCATGGTATATAGAAATTTAATAATGATACAAAATGATATGTTATTGTAAGCTAAAATAGATATGTTAGTATATAAAATTTATATTTATAAGTTTATTACGTAATAAATCTTATTTAATTAGTTTTGTATGCTATGAATTATGTTATAGTTAAGAAGTATTTAGAATTGTTTTTGTGTTAAATAGTTAGTTATTGGAAAAGTATTGCATGCGAAGTTTGTAAGTAACTCTACCCCCCAAAAGGGGAGCCTCGGCTATAGCCGAATAAAAACTGTTAAACCGAAATAAGTTATAAATTGTGTGTATGTTTCTAAATTTTGTATTCAGTTTTTAATAAAGGCTTATTTATTTATATTTATTTATTTATTAATTGTTACAAGCACTTGGAATCAACCAAAAGTTTAGTACAGCTTATAATCCTTCTGCTCAAGGACTCACTGAGAGATTTAATCAAGCTTTTGCTCAGATGCTGATTCCTTACACTAATGATTCTCAGACTAATTGAGCTCGAATTTTACCTTACGTCATGTTTAATTATAATACTAGTAAACAAGCTACAACTGGATACTCACCATTCTATCTATTACACGGGCATCATCACAATACCAAGTAACAGCACATTCATACTTATATAACTTATAAAGTACAGTCATACCAAAGTAACAGCAGATATACCTATATATAACTGATAAAGTATCAGTCATACCAAAGTAACAGCACATTCATACCTATATATAACTTATAAAGTATCAGTCATACCAAAGTAACAGCACATTCATAACTATATATAACTGATAAAGTATCAGTCATACCAAAGTAACAGCACATTCATACCTTATATAATGATAAAGTATCAGTCATACCAAAGTAACAGCACATTCATACCTATATATAACTATAAAGTATCAGTCATACCAAAGTAACAGCACATTCATACCTATATATAATGATAAAGTATCAGTCATACCAAAGTAAAGCACATTCATACCTATATATAACTTATAAAGTATCAGTCAACCAAAGTAACAGCACATTCATAACTATATATAACTGATAAAGTATCAGTCATACAAAGTAACAGCACATTTCATACCTATATATAACTGATAAAGTATCAGTCATACCAAGTAACAGCACATTCATACCTATATATAACTTATAAAGTATCAGTCATACCAAAGTAACAGCACATTCATACCTGTCGGCGTGGCCGTGAATTTTTACTTATTTGTTAATTTTATTTTTATTGTTTAATAATTTGTCAATAATTTGTCATACATTATTGTCATCTTGAAAATACTAGAAACCCAAATAAATTTCTTTACGTTATGGTAAATAGAGTGTTAAATAGAGTAAATAGAGTGTTAAATAGATTACTGTAGCAGTAAAGAAGTGATAGCATCTCGCTGCCCTGTGAAACGGCAGCGATAGTAAAGAAATTTATTCACTGATTCCCTAGAATTTTGAATCAAGATCAAGAGGCATGTCTGTAAGATCTTCAAGAGTGGAAGGAAGAGTGGTAAGGATTATCACGAGGAATCGGCAACCGACGCCAACTCAGAGAAAGGTATACCCGTAGAATTAGATAAGCAGTTGCGAGATCTCGTGCTTCTACCAGAGAGCTTAAGATGAAGCAAGCGGAGGTTGTCCAACTGCTTAAAAGGGTGGATAAGATGGGCGGCTCGTTCGATTCTTATGCAGTTATATTGAATACCATATTAGAAGAATTATATGTTGGTATTTGGGAAATATCTCCCGTAGTTGACTCTATGTTGTTAGAGTACGATTCAGAGCCTCAATTGTTAGATGCCCAAACTTACCTTATGGGCCTTAAATCATTCATTGGGCTCATAAAAAAATAATTACTGAGAAGGTTACCGAGGAAGTAAAAAGCAGTAACTCTATTAAAGCGCCATCCATTGTAGGCGCAAGGTCCCAGAGGTCTAATTCTGGAATAAGCAGCACTACCTCGAAGGCGAGTGCTGAAATACTCTTAGCTAAAATGGAAACAAGTTCTCGAGACAATGCGCTTAAACTTAAACAAATAGATTTAGAGCAAAAAAAGTTAGAATTACGTCGTCAGGAGTTAGAGTTAGAGGGAGAAATTTCAAAAAATAAATTAATAGAAGAAGCTCTGGAAGACGAGAATTTAGGTCGAGCGGAACTTGAGGAAGTCTTAAGTACAGCGAAGTTGTTTGAAAAAATTTAGAGTCACTAGTAACTCGTACTAACGCAAAACAAGATTCCGGTTCCGTTCGTAACCTGAACACTCCTCTACCAGTAACCCCTGATTCTTCATACAAAACCTTAGATAATGTAGATAATGCGAATTGTGTGAAGCCTGATGATGAGCCTAAAAATATGGAACCCATACCCCCTATTTATCCCAACCGACTCTTAGAACTGCAACCTGGGACAGATGGGGTAGCACAGTCCAAAGCCATGAACCCTGCCTCATCCACGTCCCGTTCTGGTCAAATTATTTTACCAAATTCATCCGAAATCCATATAAATTACACGGTTGTTTAGAACTAATCCTTTAGTGTTAAACACAAAACTACAAACTCTTAAATTCGTTAACCCCTACAAAATTTAATGGTGATAGCCAACTTTACCCTATTTTTGAAAAAGAAGTTAGGTTTCATTTAGATGATAACATCTTACCAGATGCGGTCAAACCTGCGTTGTTATCAAAGTTCTTAGAAGGTAAAGCCTTGGAATTGTATCAGAGTAACCCAGGGTTATCCTTTGAACAGTATATGCGACTATTAGAAAAACGGTTTGGGGATAAAATCGCTATAGTAGAGTCGTGGGTAGCTAGGTTAACTGAAGGGCCCCAAATAGCGTACAATGATTCTATAGGTTTTAGCAAAGTTGGCAGATCTGTTATCTACAGCCAGTCGAGTATTAAAAGACAATCAAGAAATTAATTCTAAGTTGTGTTTAAAAAGGATTGTGGAAAAACTTCCGTACAAATTTAAAGTCAGTTGGATTTCCGCTGTAGCGGAAAAAGACGGAAATGAAAACTTAGAGGATCTTGCCATATTTGTATCCAAGGTAGCTAAAATTCACAACCATCCAATTTATAAAACTTTGGATAAAAATAAAAACCAAACATTTAGATTTGACACAAGTAAACAAAACAAAGCAAAAATATTAAGCAATTTTTCGAAGGATTTTGATAAAACCGATAAAAATAAACATGTCTGTTTTGCCACTCAGGGTTACATAATTAAATGATTGTAAAGATTTTAGAGATAAAAGTTGGGAAAATAAAAAGTTATTCATAGAAAAAGAAGGGCTTTGTTTTGTGTTTAGGAAAATTTCATTTATCCAAATTTTGTCGGAACAAATTAAAATGTGAAAAAAGAAGGATGCGATAAAACCCATCCTACAGCCTTGCATCGTCTTAACTTAAATACAAAGAACGTTATGGAAACGTCCACTATAAATGTTAGATATCAAACTTTATCCAATAAAGTCGATCAGTATGGGACAACTTCGTTTGTCATTCCTGTATTTGTTCATCATAAGATAAACCAAACAATAAAATTTTGATCTATGCATTGTTAGACGAGGGGAGCGATACATGCTTCTTGGAAGAACATTTAGCAACAAATTTAGAAGTGCAGGGTATAGATACTACATTAGAACTAAGCACGATGCATGGAAAACAATTAATAAACACGACGAGACTGGAAGGGATAATAGTTTCAAGTTATGACGAAAGCACTGTTATAGGTTTACCTAAAAAAACTACACTAGGGATTTTATACCGGGAACCATTGAAGAAATAGCAACACCAGAGTTAGCCAATCAGTTTGCACATTTGAAAGATATCGCTAAAAATATTACACCAATAATAAAAAATATAAGTATTTCGATGCTGATAGGAAATAACTGTCCTGAGGCCCTTTGCCCTTTGGATGTTAGACAAGGCCGACCGAATGAACCATACGGAAGAAAGTCGGTTCTTGGATGGGGGATAATAGGCCCTAAGCCTTATGGTACACATATATCTGTTTCAAATAGAATTTCGGTTAAAGAAATCATGAATATTTTTCAAATAGATGATGGAAGTGAAAAAGTTAATTATAATTTAGCTCCATCAATTTCGGATAGAGAATTCGTACAAAAATTGAGAGAGGACTTGTACATAGAGAGGATAAACACTACGAAATGCCGCTCAAAGATGATAATATATCTGTAGAAAATAATAAGGCTATGGCTATAGCTAGGCTGAAGTCACTAAAAAGAAAGTTTAGTGACGAGAAGTAAAGAAGATTATTTAAAATTTATGAATGATCTATTTGAAAAGGGATACGCTGAAGAAGCTAACCCTGAGCATCAAAAAATAGGGAGAGTGTGGTATCTACCACATCACGGAGTATATCATCCCCAGAAACAAAAAATTCGCGTTGTTTTTGATTGCTCGGCTATACCAGGGGTAGCTCTAAATAACCTTCTAATATCAAGTCCAGATTTGACAAATTCAGTAATAGGCGTCTTGCTTAGGTTCAGAAAAGAGAGAATTGCTTTCATGGGAGATATTGAGGGGATGTTTTTACAAGTATTTGTTCCGGAAGAAGATAGGAATTTTTTCTCTTTTCTTTGGTGGGAGGGGGGAGATACTTCTAAAACACCAAAAGAATACCGTATGACAAGGCATCTTTTTGGGGCAGCCTCGTCGCCGGGATGTGCGAATTACGCGCTTCGTCGAACAGCAAAAGACTGGGGACATTTAGTTACCTCTGAAGCTGCTCGATTTATTTTTGACAATTTTTACGTTGATGATGGAATCGGATCTACCCCTACGGTGGTTTCTGCCGTTAATTTAATCAAGCAAGTACAAAAGTTATGCTCTCAGGGAGGATTCCGTTTTCACAAAATTATATCGAATCATCCTGAGGTTATAGAAGCTATACCTTTAGAAGATCGAGCAACCGGGATTCAAGAATTAAAAGTTTTAGACAAATTACCGGTGGAAAGAGCTCTAGGTGTATCTTGGTGTCTTGAGGCAGATGTATTTACGTTTAGAATCGTCATTAGTGACAAACCATTTACAAGAAGGGGCATCTTGTCAACCATATGTTCAATTTATGATCCGTTAGGATTCTTATCACCTGTAGTAATAGTTGGGAAATTTATTTTACAAGACCTTTGTCGGCTAAGCAGAATTTCTGGAAACAGCCAAAACTGGGACGAAGAAATACCTGTACAGGAAAAATACAAATGGGAAAAATGGATACGGGAAGTATTGTCAATTAGTCAGAACCCTATAGAGATAGCACGATGCTATAAGCCAGAGAATGCGCAAAAAATAGAAGACATTCAATTGCACTGTTTCTCTGACGCGTCTGAACTAGGATATGGATACGTGAGCTACCTGAGGTTTGTCTATGATGGTGGAAAAATTCATTGTGGAATAGTGTTCGGTAAGGCTAGGGTTAAACCGTTAAAAGAGATAACTATACCTCGACTTGAGTTGACGGCAGCCGTGTCTATGGCTTGTATGGCAGCAACGCTTACAAAAGAATTGGGTTATAATATTCTGAAAAGGTATATGTGGACGGATAGTAAGGTTGTCTTAGGATATATAAATAATGAAACTAGACGTTTTCACACTTTTGTAGCGAATAGGGTACAAATTTTGCGTGATTGTTCAGAGCCACAGGAATGGCAATACGTGTCATCTAAAGAGAACCCTGCTGATTTTGCTTCTAGAGGCACTCAGTTTTAGACCTGAAGAGCTCATGTTGGTTTAGAGGACCAACATTTCTTTGGGAAGAGTCTAAGTCTTGGGTTGAACACCCAAAAATAGAAGTTAATTCGGAAGATCCTGAAATTAGGAAAGAGCAAGGTAATTTTCACGTAAGAAAAGTTGTAAGTTCTAGTAAAAATAACTTTCTTGAAAAGAAAATCGATAAGTTTAGTAATTGGACCAAATTAAAGCGACACGTAGCCATTATTCGTAGACTAATTTTGATTTTACAGGTACGTTTGAGGGGGGAAGACTGTACGCGGTACAGTTTAACTAATAAACCTTTATCGATTTCGGAATTAAGCTTAGCTGAGAGTCATATTATAAAAATGTATCAAAATAAGTACTTTCAGTTAGATTTGGAGGTCCTTAAATCAAGGGATGGGAGGAAAAGAACCAGTATTTCACCCCTTGATCCTTTTATAGACCCTCTAGGAATATTAAGAGTGGGGGGTAGAATTAAACATTCCAGCCTCCCAGGATCGGAAAGGCACCCCGTTATCATTCCTAGAAAGTCACACCTCGCTACTCTTTTAATTTGGCACTATCATCAGGCCGTACATCAGGGTCGTGGCATTACAGCTAACGAAATTAGAAGCAGGGGTTATTGGATTATTGGGGGTAGTTCAGCGATTGCTAATTTTATCGGGCGATGCGTGTCGTGTAAACGTTTACGGGGTCCGTTCATTCATCAGAAAATGAATGACTACCGACTGATCGTGTCACACCAGCTCCACCATTCACTCATAGCGCGGTCGACGTATTCGGGCCTTTTTATGTCAGAAATCTACGAAGAGAGGTTAAGCGTTATGGTATTCTTTTTACCTGCTTAGCGTGTAGAGGTGTGCACATAGACTTACTGGATAGTTTAGACACCAGTTCGTTTATTAACGCTCTACGGAGGTTTTTATGTAGAAGAGGAGTTAAGCTATTACGCTGTGATATGGGAACAAATTTTGTGGGAGCGAAGAAAGAATTGCAAAAAGGTTTAGAAGATCGATGTGGAGGCAGTTAGAAAAATTATGGCAGACAAGTCTTGTGAGTTCTTGTTTAACACCCCGACAGCTAGCCACATGAATGGAGTCGTTGAGAGACAGATTGGGTCAGCTAGACGCATTCTAGATTATCTCTTAGAACGCATGAGGGCCTTTTAAGTGATGATGGTTTGAGGACATTTTTCTGTGAGTGTGAAGCTGTTATTAATGGTAGGCCATTAACAGTTAACAATTTGTTTGATCCGCATTCTTTGGAGCCACTAACACCCAGCCATATTTTGACCTTAAAGGACCCTCCAGGAGCACCACCACCTGGCGACTTTGGACAGAGCGACTTGTACAGTAGAAAACGCTGGAAGCATGTCCAGCACCTTAGCCAAGAATTTTGGTCGCGATGGAAAAAGAGTTTTTGCTAGGATTGCAGCATAGAGAAAATGGACAAGGAAAGAAAGAAATGGAAGTAGGGGACATCGTGATAGTTAAAGACCAGTCACAACCGAGAAATACCTGGCCCCTTGCTGTCATAACGCAAGTGTTCCCAAGTCAAGATGGGCTTGTACGGAAAGTGGAGGTAAGAATTGGTAACACCGCTACCATCCTAAAGCGCCCGGCTACGGGAATAGTATTACTTATTAAAAAAGAAGACCCAGGGATGATCCCCGCCAAAGAGCCTGCAGATTGAAATTCAACCGAAGGTATGAATTGGGGAGCCATGTCGGCGTGGCCGTGAATTTTTATTATTTGTTAATTTTATTTTTATTGTTTAATAATTTGTCAAATTTGTCATACATTATTGTCATCTTGAAAATACTAGAAAACCAAATAAATTTATTTACGTTATGGTAAATAGAGTGTTAAATAGAGTTAGAGTGTTAAATAGATTACTGTAGCAGTAAAGAAGTGATAGCATCTCGCTGCCCTGTGAAACGGCAGCGATAATACCTATATATAACTTATAAAGTATCAGTCATACCTTCAGCACATTTGAGGATTAGCAAAGTCAGTCCCAATTTGTAGGGAAAAGTTCCGAGGTACCCCGGACACAATTTTTCCTGGATCTATCAAGGAGTCACTTTAATATGAAAAATTTAGCAGAGTATTTTGAGTCAAACCCCCTCCACCTCTCCTATCTTTACTCACTCATTTCCCCCATAGAAAAATGAGTCAAACAATTATCAACAATTTTCTCATTGGAGAAGGTTACAAACAAGCTCTACCCATGTATATGAGATGCAAAATCTCATTGGAGAAGGTTGTTTTGTGGAGCTTGTATACCTTTGCAAACAAGGTTATCGTATTCCATAAGTATTTAATACAATACGGTTCTTGCACGTATTTTTTTATTCTATCTAGTGAGATCACTTGATAACTGATTCCGCCCAAAAAGGTTCACTTTTGGTGATAAGGAAGTTTAGAACACAAATATATTAATTAAATTGTGATTTCTTTGCATAAAAATAAAGTTACACTAAAAACATAAAAGATATTTAATGAAAAACGATAATATTTGTTGTTTAAAATTAATATTAATAGTTTTTATGAAAACCGGTTAATATTAACGTCGAACGGAAAGACTAGTTAATTACTAGTCGTATTTAACGGATAACCTTCTCGTCGAATTTTTTTCATTTTATTTCACTTCAATATTACCGTTTTTGATCAAATAACTTTTGGAATATTATTTTTTTTAGTGTAACTATTTTCATTTATTATGTGTGTTATTTAGTGCATAATTATTTATTATGCAAAGAAATTACAATTTAATTAAATATATTTTCTGTTTTAAACTTCCTTATAACCAAAAGTGAACCTTCACTATAAAAGACGCCATGTTTGCAGGATCAGTTATCTCGTAATCTCACTCGATCGACTAAACAAATACGCTGTAAGAACCGTGAAGTTAAATGACCGTATTGCATACGTATGCAATACGATCGCCTGTTAAATACACTGTGTGTTCGTAGTAATTGTTCTTACAGCATATGCCATATTTAGATATCCTACTTAATACCATCCGCAGATTTAGAGTACTGAGTGGACGTACTAAATCTTTTCATGTTGAGAAGAGTCATCTATGAAATCTAGTATTATTGAAAATGGATACTCAAGGATAGTGTACTTACTTGTTGATTATATTCCACTATAACTCTGTTGATAATTCACTTGTTTATTATATTCCATTATAACTTCAAAATGGGAGAGACTTGTTGATTCAATTCCACTATAACTTCAAAAGGGGAGTGAATTCACTTCTATAACTTCCAGGGGAGTGAATTCACTTGTTGTTCTTATTCCTATACGTTCAAAAGGGAGTGATTACTTGTGATCAATTCCCTATAAGTCAAAAGGGGGATATTATGTTTGATTCGATTCAATATACTTTCAAAGGGGCGAGGTTCCTTTTAGATTCATATCTCTAACTTAACTGTAACATTTATTTTTT
>JACMZG010001859.1:876173-911970 GCA_018340805.1 Microvelia longipes
CAATATCTAAGTCGAAAACTAAGACCGGTGGAAAAGAGATGGACAACGAGTGAGATAGAGTTACTCTCAGTTGTGCATTGTCTCAATCATTGGCGGCCTTATGTCTACGGAAAGCATGTAACCATGTATATAACGATCACCATAGTCTGCAATATTTTAATCAAATCAAAAATGTTAACTCGAGATTAAATCGATTAGCAATGAAGCTTGTAGATTTTGACTTTGAAATACGTCACAAAAAAGGAAATGAGATGAGAGCAGCTGACTCTCTATCAAGATATTCAGTAAACATTAATGTTGATGATCCAAGAGATAAAGAGCTTATCTCTGCTAATAGACTTCTCACAGTTAATATAGAGTCGTTACAACATCAAGATCCTGCACTTAGAGCTATTATAGACACTTTAGTTGATCCTGACAATGCGTCTATCAGCAGCCTTATCAAATCTAGACAGTATACTATGTGCGATGATCAAATTTTTATTACAAAAGCTATTCAAGAGGACAGCGGAGTTTGTTACTGGCTGTTCCGGAAGTTATAAAACAAGACGTAATATCAAATTACCACGATTCCCAGCAAGGAGGACATCTGGGAATTTCTAAAACTATTTCTAGAATTCAGCAAAATATTACTGGCCAGGAATGGTCACTGATATTAAAAAAGTATGTTTCTACTTGTGCTGATTGTCAAAAGAATAAATTAAGTAAGCAGAAAGTTGCGGGATTATTACATCCAGTGCCGGTCCCCTCGTCTCAACCTTGGAGTCATGCTATTTTAGACTTCTTGGGGCCTTTGAAGAGTTCTGAAGGAAAACGCTATATTATTGTAGCGACATGTGTAACTACAAGATATGCTATGGCTAAAGCGGTGCCCAACGCGGATGCTAAAGCTACTTGCAAGTTTCTCATGGACCTTATAAATCGTTTCGGAACACCAAACATCATATCTTCAGACAGAGGAAAACACTTTGTCGCGGAAAGTGTGAACCAAATGTGCAAAGCATGTAACTAAATTTGCCCAACTCAGATCGGCTGCACGGGCTGGGTGTTATCATCCAGTTCAGGTTCCTGAAAACCAAACCTGTGATACCTGAAAAGCCAGTAGGCTTTGACTTGTTCCTTCCTGTCAAAATTACTAATATTAGGCGCCAAATTCTTTTGTCCCTGAAGGGAGAGGGTAAGAATCAACCTCGGTTCTATGGTGCTGATAAGGTAAGTACTCAAGGATAGGATACTTAAACCTACAGAAGTCAGTAAAATACAGACTGTGCTGGTTAATACTTTTACTCCAGGTAAAGTTAATATTTACAATCAAGTAAAGTTTATCTGGTCTGCCAGTACGTATAAAAAAAGGTAAGTAATGGCTCTAAGGCCTAGATAACCAACTACCCTAACTGAGACCTCCAGTTTACCAAAGTAAGAATCTTGAGACTAAATTAATATCTATCCTGAACCTAGTTTTAAATAATGAACTGATACATAAGTAACTTAATTTTAAATAAGTAGGATCCTTGGGGCCCCTTACATATGTCCTACACTGGCAGTCTTCTGCCAGGCCTAACTTGACTACTGGGCTTACAAGGATTAAAAATAATAAAAATAAAAGAGAGATGATTTATGATCTACTCCGATTATAAATCATTGGTGACGTGATGAGTGATGGAGAAGAGAGGTAGGGGTAGGGTAGAGTTGAACCAATCTGGGGCCACTTCGACCCAGGTTTGGCCATAAACAGACACCAAAAACTGACTACAATTGTTCCAACCTGTATTTTGGTTTAAACTTAAGTCTGACAGATTGACAGACGCGACGACAGACAGTACTGATCACTAACAGCACCGACGTCCTTCCAAATTCAAGACAGTGTAGTTTTAAGTGAAGACCTCAGGTAGCTCACAGTTTCGGCTTTTAGGGACGACCGGAACTCCGCTACAGCGTTAGCTGCCCAAAAGATCCTTAGTTAAAAAGATCACTTCACTAAAAACTGACTAATTACAACGTGCTCTCAGCGACGCTCTCACCTAACCTTCTCGACAGCCTCTCAACCTGACTCTCTGAAACCTCTCCATCAGCATTCAAGCCAACACGCATTCATACAAAAAGAAAAGAATGAAACCCTAACAAAACCTAAAGAACGAACCAAAATATAGAACTAGATAAAAATAAAAGGAAATGAAAAAAGAAATATTTTTAGAAATATTTTTTATAAATATTAAATAAAAATATAAATGATAAGGAAAATAAAAAGGCGGGAAACCTATTCGAGCTCACCTGGAGCCCCCCATTTAAAATGACAGCCAAAATCAAATTCGCGCCAAATTTCAAATTAAATAAAACCAATTCAAACATAAATTAATTAATCTAATTTATAAAGGTTGAATTCCCCAAATTAATTGTTACAAGCAACAAATTAAGTGTTATTTATTTACGAATAAATCTATTGATATTTACAAGATACCCCTTTTTATTAGACGATCAAATTTATAATATAAATTAGATCGACTGTATCGATTGTTCAATTTGTATTAAAATATTTAATTTTAGAAATTTTATAGTTAAAAAAAAGTTAAAACTTAATTAGTAATGATCCCTAAATTATAAGTATTATTGTATGCTATATTATACTTTTTAAATTCGCAACTTTTTTATTATTATATTTTATATACATTATGAAGATTTACCTAAATTGTATAGTTAATATTGCATAGTGATATAATATTATTTTATAATATTTAAATTATTTATAAATAAATTGCTTGTAGAGTTTATATAGAATATAAACACTTTAAATATTAAATACTATAAGTAAATAATATTTAATTAAATTACTTAAACAAATATTATTAAAATAGAAAATTCATGTAAAACATAAATAAATCGACTAATAATATTAAAAATAAACAAAAACTATATAATGTATAAAACTATGTAAAATCAATATAATTTTAAAAATATAAATAAGCACACAATTACTTCATAGATAGTAAAAATAAATAAAGTAACAATAAATTAGATAACACGTTTTGTTTTTAATAATAAATAAATATATATATTTATTTAAAGAATAAATAAAAATAAGTAAATAAATAAAATCAAAGCAAATACCGAAATTTATAGTAAAAGAGCTACAAATAATAACAAAATTATAAAAAGCGCTGTAAATCTAATGAACAGTGAAATCATGGAGAGGACCGAAATGGAAAATATGTTTACCAACTTTAGAGATGAAATACAGACAAGCATTAATAGAGGAAATGATAATCTTTTGGCTGCTTTAGAGAGAATAGAGACTAATCAGAAAGAGTGTTTAAAGAAAATTGATCTCAATCGTAAAGACATTGATCACTTGCAGAGAGATTACCGGAGGAACAGTATAATAATGTATGGAATTAAGGAAAGAAAACCTGAAACTTATGAACAATTAGAGATTAAAGTTATGCAGTTCTTTGAGAGATATTTAAGAATAGAATTAAACGAATACGACATAGATATGTTAAAACGAAATGGCCCGTATGTGAAAGAAAATAGAGCTATTTACATAACTTTTGTAAGAAATGTAGTAAAACGACGAGTTTTGCAAAACAGAGGATTACTTAAAGGGACAAAAATTTACATAGAAGAAGAGTATCCACCGTCAGTATTTAAGGCCAGAAAAGAGCTTGTTGAAAAAATGTGGGAAGCTAGGAGAGAAGGTAAATACGCCGTTATAAAATACGATAAGCTAATTATCGAAGAGAAAAGGCAAAATAATAAACCGATTAGATTTAAAAGGACATTTGAAAATATAAGATCCCCTGATAGAGGCAATTATGCAAAGAAGAGTAACACCGGTAGTGATATTACAGAACATTACGGAAATAGAGTAGATGAGAATACCGCTAAGCGATTTAATGCAAGTATGGATGAATATTGGGGAAATGGTAAAAGCAACAATAGTGGATATCAAGATAGTGCAAACCACGACTTAAATAAAAATGTTCAGAGCCAGATATTATACAAAGAACCCATTGGCAATAACCAAAGAGTAATTGAAATTAGTGAGCAGCCTGAAACAAGCGAAATAAATTCAAATATTGAAGCGCAGCCAAAGAGTGTAGAAAAGTTAGTGGATAAATCAAACAAGACAGCAATTAAGCAGACATCTCTAACAGATCTTTTTAGATATGGGTTTCATAATATTCAAAAGAAAGAGAGCGAGAACGGAGCAGGAGACCAGCAGGGAATAGAGGGGAAAAAGGATGCGGAACAGGATATTGAACATCCAATATAGCAATTATTGATAAATAATTTATTGGCTATCCAAGATGAAAATAATAAAATCAGTAATATAAGCCATAAGAGTGCAAAAAGTGAGTCCAAAAATGTAGAAACAAATAACATAGTAGTGTATACTTACAATTGTAGAACTCTTAAAGATAAAAATAAAATTATAGAATTACTAGAAGTGACAAACGAGAAAGAGTGGGACATAATAGGGTTAAGTGAAGTCAGGAGAGATGGGAAAACACTTAAAGAAACTAAGCGAAGACAAGGAATTGTATTGGAACGGACAGGGATCCCAAGGTGGAACAGGCTTTTTGGTAAAGAAGAGAAGTGAGAAAAACATCATATGTTACAAATCTTACACACATCGGGTCTCTAAACTTATATGGAAATTAGATCCGAAGTATGGAGGAGGGAGGCTCAAAATAGTTCAAGTATATGCCCCTACGTCCACAGCCACAGATGAGGACATGGAAACATTTTATAATGCACTGCAAAATGCACTAGACGAGGATAGATGTAAATTCACTTTGGTTGTAGGAGACGTTAATGCGAAAGTAGGAGTAAGATAGTCAAGTGATAGCGATGCAGTAGGCAGATTTGGGTATGGTATAAGGAATGATAGAGGAAGAGAGTTGTTAGAGTTTATAGAAGGAAATAAATATTATGTAATGAACACATTCTTTAATAAGCCAGATAGTAATAAATGGACATGGTCCAGCCCTGATGGACGCACAAAGAATGAAATAGATCTAATAATGAGTAGTAAGAAAGAAATAATAAAAGATGTAGGTGTACATGACACAATAAGTATAGGGAGTGATCGCAGAGCAGTAAGAACAGTCCTGCAATTATCAAAACAAAGATTCAAGAAAAAAAGTAAATAAAATAAATAGTAAGATGTTAGCAAACACTGATAAGAGTAAATATGAATCAATTTTAAAGAAGAAATGAAAGAGAAAAAACTAAGTGATCTTGAAGAAAATATTGAGGAATATGAAAAGGGATTAAGTTTAGCAATTAAGTCATGTACGAGTAAAATAGTAAAGAAAGAAAAAGTAGAAAAACACGATAAAGTGACAGTAAGTAAGTTACCGATAGAAATAAAACGCCTATTAAATAAAAGAAAAAGATTTATACGAAAGAATAGAAAGAGACACGAGATAGGTGAAATTTCGAAATTGATAAGAGAAAAGTTGACGGAATGGAGTGAAAAGAAAAAAATAGATGAGCTTAATGACATTATTGAAGCTGGAGGAAGTATAAGGAATTACTGGAAGTCGCAAAGTATTGGCAGAGAAAAGATGACTGGAATGAAGGATACTGAAGGTAATATAAGAAGAGAGAGAAGTGAGATTTTAGATGTAATATCAGAATTTTATGAAAATTTATACAAAAATATGAATGAAGGAGAAGGAGTTGAAAAAGAAATGAAAGAAGAAAGTACCAGAAATAACAAATGATGAAATACAGAGAGCAATAAATAAGTTGAAGAAAGGTAAAGCAGGAGGAAAAGACGGGATAACTAGCGAGGAAATTAAAGCAGGAGGAGAAACTATTGTAGAAGCATTATACAACTTATTTAACCTTTGCTTGAAGAACAGAATAGTGCCAAAAGCTTGGTGTGAAGCGGAATTAGTATTACTGTATAAAAAAGGAGATAAATTTAATATCGAAAACTATCGTCCACTAAGTTTACTTTCAATTTTGTATAATTTATTTATGAGTATTGTGATATTGCGGATAGAAAAGGAGTTGGATAGAAACATAGACTATACGCAAACTGGGTTTAGAAAAACATGTCCAATTGGATATATTTGTGGTCAAGCAATTAATAAGGAGAGCGCATGACTATGGAATGCCATTGATGCTAATTTTTGTTGACTTTAAGAAAGCTTTCGACTCAGTGTTGCAAAATCGAGTGATAAGATGTTTAAGAGAGAGCGAAACCACACTGCCTATGCAACAATTTTTGAAAATATTTATAAACATGCAAGTTTAAATATAAAAATTGAGAAGAATGTTAAAAATATCAAAGTAAACAGAGGAATAAGACAGGGTGACGTGTCATCAGGAAAAATATTTATAAAGCTATTAGAAGAGGCATGCAAGCGTTAAACTGGAATAGAAAAGGAATCAAAGTAAACGGGAAGTATTTAAACATGCTTAAGTTTTGTGATGACATCATAATTATAGCCGAGTCGGTAGAACAAGCTGAAGAAATGTTAACAGAACTTATAATAGAAGCTAGAAAGATAGGTTTAGAAATTAATATGGAGAAAACAAAATTTATGTCACTGAAAATAGAGGGAGATAACAAGCAGATTGTAGCCGAAAACAGCAGGATAGAAGAAGTGGAGGAGTTCATTTACCTGGGAACCTTAATAAACATAAAGGAAAAGGAAAGCGAGAAGGAGATAAGCAGAAGAATCGGACTAGGCTGGAGGAGCTACAATAGATATAAGCATCTGTTCAGATCAAAGGTGAGCATGGAAGCAAAATGGAAGCTTTGGACATCTTGTGTGCTACCTGTCATGATCTATGGTTGCGAAACATGGGCAATGTCAGAGAGAGTGAAAGAAAATGAGGGTAGCACAGAGAAGAATGGAACGGTGCATGTTAAGAATTAGTCGGAGGGACAGAAAGACAAACGGATGGATTAGGAGTCAGACTAAGCTTGGAGATATCGGCAAAATAATGACGGAGAGGAAGTGGAAGTGGAGTGGTCATATAGTGAGGCTTGCTGACGACCGATTTACTCAGCAGATGTTATTTTGGTATCCAAGAGATTTGTCTAGGAAGCAAGGGAGACCTAGTATTCGATGGGATGAAGAGATGCGAAAAGTTAGCGACATCAAATGTGCTTGGCATAGAATAGCATACGATAGGACGAATGGCGTAGATTATCCAGAGTGTATTGTCAAGTTTACCTTTATAAAAATTAATAAAAAATATTAAAATATTGCATTGTTATACATATAAATAAATGATAAAATCAACAAATTATGATAAAATAAAAAAAAAAAAATAAAATAATAATAAAATAAATAGTTAAAATAAATACACAAACTATTATAAATAAAATAATAGTAATACTAATAATAAAAAAAATAAGTAAAATAAAAATAAAACAATCAATTACAATAATAATTACAATAACACTAAATTATATAAAACAAAATAAATAAATACAATTACATAATAAACACTTAAAAAAACAAAAGCTTATCCCAAAAATAAATATAATCAGAATTAAAAAGATAAAAGTAAAATAATTAAAATTTTTATATAGACAATAAGACAATAATATTAATTAAAATTTAATATTATATGCATGGTATATAGAATTTAATAATGATACAAAATGATATGTTATTGTAAGCTAAAATAGATATGTTAGTATATAAAATTTATATTTATAAGTTATTACGTAATAAATCTTATTTAATTAGTTTTGTATGCTATGAATTATGTTATAGTTAAGAAGTATTTAGAATTGTTTTTGTGTTAAATAGTTAGTTATTGAAAAGTTGCATGCGAAGTTTGTAAGTAACTCTACCCCCAAAAGGGGAGCCTCGGCTATAGCCGAATAAAAACTGTTAACCGAAATAAGTTATAAATTGTGTGTATGTTTCTAAATTTTGTATTCAGTTTTTAATAAAGGCTTATTTATTTATATTTATTTATTTATTAATTGTTACAAGCACTTGGAATCAACCAAAAGTTTAGTACAGCTTATAATCCTTCTGCTCAAGGACTCACTGAGAGATTTAATCAAGCTTTTGCTCAGATGCTGATTCCTTACACTAATGATTCTCAGACTAATTGAGCTCGAATTTTACCTTACGTCATGTTTAATTATAATACTAGTAAACAAGCTACAACTGGATACTCACCATTCTATCTATTACACGGGCATCATCACAATACCAAAGTAACAGCACATTCATACTATAACTATACCAAAGTAACAGCAGATTCATACTCTATATAACTATAAAGTATCAGTCATACCAAAAGTAACACACATCATACCTATATAACTTATAAGTATCAGTCATACCAAAGTAACAGCAACATTCATAACTATATATACTGATAAAGTATCAGTCATACCAAAGTACAGCACTTCATACCTATATATAACGATAAAGTATCAGTCATACCAAAGTAACAGCAGATTCATACCTATATATAACTATAAAGTATCAGTCATACCAAAGTAACAGCACATTCATACCTATATAAACTGATAAAGTATCAGTCATACCAAAGTAACAGCACATTCATACCTATATATAACTTATAAAGTATCAGTCATACCAAAGTAACAGCACATTCATAACTATATATAACTGATAATATCAGTCATACCAAAGTAACAGCACATTCATACCTATATATAACTGATAAAGTATCAGTCATACCAAAGTAACAGCACATTCATACCTATATATAACTTATAAAGTATCAGTCATACCAAAGTAACAGCACATTCATACCTGTCGGCGTGGCCGTGAATTTTTACTTATTTGTTAATTTTATTTTATTGTTTAATAATTTGTCAATAATTGTCAACATTATTGTCATCTTGAAAATACTAGAAACCCAAATAAATTTCTTTACGTTATGGTAAATAGAGTGTTAAATAGAGTAAATAGAGTGTTAAATAGATTACTGTAGCAGTAAAGAAGTGATAGCATCTCGCTGCCCTGTGAAACGGCAGCGATAGTAAAGAAATTTATTCACTGATTCCCTAGAATTTTGAATCAAGATCAAGAGGCATGTCTGTAAGATCCTTCAAGAGTGGAAGGAAGAGTGGTAAGGATTATCACGAGGAATCGGCAACCGACGCCAACTCAGAGAAAGGTATACCCGTAGAATTAGATAAGCAGTTGCGAGATCTCCGTGCTTCTACCAGAGAGCTTAAGATGAAGCAAGCGGAGGTTGTCCAACTGCTTAAAAGGGTGGATAAGATGGGCGGCTCGTTCGATTCTTATGCAGTTATATTGAATACCATATTAGAAGAATTATATGTTGGTATTTGGGAAATATCTCCCGTAGTTGACTCTATGTTGTTAGAGTACGATTCAGAGCCTCAATTGTTAGATGCCCAAACTTACCTTATGGGCCTTAAATCATTCATTGTGGCTCATAAAAAAATAATTACTGAGAAGGTTACCGAGGAAGTAAAAAGCAGTAACTCTATTAAAGCGCCATCCATTGTAGGCGCAAGGTCCCAGAGGTCTAATTCTGGAATAAGCAGCACTACCTCGAAGGCGAGTGCTGAAATACTCTTAGCTAAAATGGAAACAAGTTCTCGAGACAATGCGCTAAACTTAAACAAATAGATTTAGAGCAAAAAAAGTTTAGAATTACGTCGTCAGGAGTTAGAGTTAGAGGGAGAAATTTCAAAAAATAAATTAATAGAAGAAGCTCTGGAAGACGAGAATTTAGGTCGAGCGGAACTTGAGGAAGTCTTAAGTACAGCGAAGTTGTTTGAAAAAAATTTAGAGTCACTAGTAACTCGTACTAACGCAAAACAAGATTCCGGTTCCGTTCGTAACCTGAACACTCCTCTACCAGTAACCCCTGATTCTTCATACAAAACCTTAGATAATGTAGATAATGCGAATTGTGTGAAGCCTGATGATGAGCCTAAAAAATATGGAACCCATACCCACCTATTTATCCCAACCGACTCTTAGAACTGCAACCTGGGACAGATGGGGTAGCACAGTCCCAAAGCCATGAACCCTGCCATCCACGTCCCGTTCTGGTCAAATTATTTTACCAACTTCATCCGAAATCCATATAAATTACACGGTTGTTTAGAAAGCTAATCCTTTAGTGTTAAACACAAAACTACAACTCTTAAATTCGTTAACCCCTACAAAATTTAATGGTGATAGCCAACTTTACCCTATTTTTGAAAAAGAAGTTAGGTTTCATTTAGATGATAACATCTTACCAGATGCGGTCAAACCTGCGTTGTTATCAAAGTTCTTAGAAGGTAAAGCCTTGGAATTGTATCAGAGTAACCCAGGGTTATCCTTTGAACAGTATATGCGACTATTAGAAAAACGGTTTGGGGATAAAATCGCTATAGTAGAGTCGTGGTAGCTAGGTTAACTGAAGGGCCCCAAATAGCGTACAATGATTCTATAGGTTTAGCAAAGTTGGCAGATCTGTTATCTACAGCCAGTCGAGTATTAAAAGACAATCAAGAAATTAATTCTAAGTTGTGTTTAAAAAAGGATTGTGGAAAAACTTCCGTACAAATTTAAAGTCAGTTGGATTTCCGCTGTAGCGGAAAAAGACGGAAATGAAAACTTAGAGGATCTTGCCATATTTGTATCCAAGGTAGCTAAAATTCACAACCATCCAATTTATAAAACTTTGGATAAAAATAAAAACCAAACATTTAGATTTGACACAAGTAAACAAAACAAAGCAAAAATATAAGCAATTTTTCGAAGGATTTTGATAAAACCGATAAAAAAAAACATGTCTGTTTTGCCACTCAGGGTTACATAAATTAAATGATTGTAAAGATTTTAGAGATAAAAGTTGGGAAAATAAAAAGTTATTCATAGAAAAAGAAGGGCTTTGTTTTGCGTGTTTAGGAAAATTTCATTTATCCAAATTTTGTCGGAACAAATTAAAATGTGAAAAAGAAGGATGCAATAAAACCCATCCTACAGCCTTGCATCGTCTTAACTTAAATACAAAGAACGTTATGGAAACGTCCACTATAAATGTTAGATATCAAACTTTATCCAATAAAGTCGATCAGTATGGGACAACTTCGTTTGTCATTCCTGTATTTGTTCATCATAAAGATAACCCAAACAATAAAATTTTGATCTATGCATTGTTAGACGAGGGGAGCGATACATGCTTCTTGGAAGAACATTTAGCAACAAATTTAGAAGTGCAGGGTATAGATACTACATTAGAACTAAGCACGATGCATGGAAAACAATTAATAAACACGACGAGACTGGAAGGGATAATAGTTTCAAGTTATGACGAAAGCACTGTTATAGGTTTACCTAAAAAAACGTACACTAGGGATTTTATACCGGGAACCATTGAAGAAATAGCAACACCAGAGTTAGCCAATCAGTTTGCACATTTGAAAGATATCGCTAAAAAATTACACCAATAATAAAAAATATAAGTTTCGATGCTGATAGGAAATAACTGTCCTGAGGCCCTTTGCCCTTTGGATGTTAGACAAGGCCGACCGAATGAACCATACGGAAGAAAGTCGGTTCTTGGATGGGGGATAATAGGCCCTAAGCCTTATGGTACACATATCTGTTTCAAATAATTTCGGTCAAAGAAAATATATTTTTCAAATAGATGATGGAAGTGAAAAGTTAATTATAATTAGCTCCATCAATTTCGGATAGAGAATTCGTACAAAAAATTGAGAGAGGACTTGTACATAGAGAGGATAAACACTACGAAATGCCGCTCAAAGATGATAATATATCTGTAGAAAATAATAAGGCTATGGCTATAGCTAGGCTGAAGTCACTAAAAAGAAAGTTTAGTGACGAGAAGTATAAAGAAGATTATTTAAAATTTATGAATGATCTATTTGAAAAGGGATACGCTGAAGAAGCTAACCCTGAGCATCAAAAATAGGGAGAGTGTGGTATCTACCACATCACGGAGTATATCATCCCCAGAAACAAAAAAATTCGCGTTGTTTTTGATTGCTCGGCTATATACCAGGGGTAGCTCTAAATAACCTTCTAATATCAAGTCCAGATTTCAGTAATAGGCGTCTTGCTTAGGTTCAGAAAAGAGAGAATTGCTTTCATGGGAGATATTGAGGGGATGTTTTTACAAGTATTTGTTCCGGAAGAAGATAGGAATTTTTTCTCTTTTCTTTGGTGGAGGGGGGAGATACTTCTAAAACACCAAAAGAATACCGTATGACAAGGCATCTTTTTGGGGCAGCCTCGTCGCCGGGATGTGCGAATTACGCGCTTCGTCGAACAGCAAAAGACTGGGGACATTTAGTTACCTCTGAAGCTGCTCGATTTATTTGACAATTTTTACGTTGATGATGGAATCGGATCTACCCCTACGGTGGTTTCTGCCGTTAATTTAATCAAGCAAGTACAAAATTTATGCTCTCAGGGAGGATTCCGTTTTCACAAAATTATATCGAATCATCCTGAGGTTATAGAAGCTATACCTTTAGAAGATCGAGCAACCGGGATTCAAGAATTAAAAAGTTTTAGACAAATTACCTGTGGAAAGAGCTCTAGGTGTATCTTGGTGTCTTGAGGCAGATGTATTTACGTTTAGAATCGTCATTAGTGACAAACCATTTACAAGAAGGGGCATCTTGTCAACCATATGTTCAATTTATGATCCGTTAGGATTCTTATCACCTGTAGTAATAGTTGGGAAATTATTTTACAAGACCTTTGTCGCTAAGCAGAATTTCTGGAAACAGCCAAAACTGGGACGAAGAAATACCTGTACAGGAAAAAATACAAATGGGAAAAATGGATACGGGAAGTATTGTCAATTAGTCAGAACCCTATAGAGATAGCACGATGCTATAAGCCAGAGAATGCGCAAAAAATAGAAGACATTCAATTGCACTGTTTCTGACGCGTCTGAACTAGGATATGGATACGTGAGCTACCTGAGGTTTGTCTATGATGGTGGAAAAATTCATTGTGGAATAGTGTTCGGTAAGGCTAGGGTTAAACCGTTAAAAGAGATAACTATACCTCGACTTGAGTTGACGGCAGCCGTGTCTATGGCTTGTATGGCAGCAACGCTTACAAAAGAATTGGGTTATAATATTCTGAAAAGGTATATGTGACGGATAGTAAGGTTGTCTTAGGATATATAAATAATGAAACTAGACGTTTTCACACTTTTGTAGCGAATAGGGTACAAATTTTGCGTGATTGTTCAGAGCCACAGGAATGGCAATACGTGTCATCTAAAGAGAACCCTGCTGATTTTGCTTCTAGAGGCACCTCAGTTTTTAGACCTGAAGAGCTCATGTTGGTTTAGAGGACCAACATTTTCTTGGGAAGAGTCTAAGTCTTGGGTTGAACACCCAAAAATAGAAGTTAATTCGGAAGATCCTGAATTAGGAAAGAGCAAGGTAATTTTCACGTAAGAAAAGTTGTAAGTTCTAGTAAAAATAACTTTCTTGAAAAGAAAATCGATAAGTTTAGTAATTGGTCCAAATTAAAGCGACACGTAGCCATTATTCGTAGACTAATTTTGATTTTACAGGTACGTTTGAGGGGGAAGACTGTACGCGGTACAGTTTAACTAATAAACCTTTATCGATTTCGGAATTAAGCTTAGCTGAGAGTCATATTATAAAAATGTATCAAAATAAGTACTTTCAGTTAGATTTGGAGGTCCTTAAATCAAGGGATGGGAGGAAAAGAACCAGTATTTCACCCCTTGATCCTTTTATAGACCCTCTAGGAATATTAAGAGTGGGGTAGAATTAAACATTCCAGCCTCCCAGGATCGGAAAGGCACCCCGTTATCATTCATAGAAAGTCACACCTCGCTACTCTTTTAATTTGGCACTATCATCAGGCCGTACACCATCAGGGTCGTGGCATTACAGCTAACGAAATTAGAAGCAGGGGTTATTGGATTATTGGGGGTAGTTCAGCGATTGCTAATTTTATCGGGCGATGGTGTCGTAAACGTTTACGGGGTCCGTTCATTCATCAGAAAATGAATGACCCTACCGACTGATCGTGTCAACACCAGCTCCACATTCACTCATAGCGCGGTCGACGTATTCGGGCCTTTTTATGTCAGAAATCTACGAAGAGAGGTTAAGCGTTATGTATTCTTTTTACCTGCTTAGCGTGTAGAGGTGTGCACATAGACTTACTGGATAGTTTAGACACCAGTTCGTTTATTAACGCTCTACGGAGGTTTTTTATGTAGAGAGGAGACGTTAAGCTATTACGCTGTGATATGGGAACAAATTTTGTGGGAGCGAAGAAAGAATTGCAAAAAGGTTTAGAAGAGATCGATGTGGAGGCAGTTAGAAAAATTATGGCAGACAAGTCTTGTGATTCTTGTTTAACACCCCGACAGCTAGCCACATGAATGGAGTCGTTGAGAGACAGATTGGGTCAGCTAGACGCATTCTAGATTATCTCTTGAGAACGCATGAGGGCCTTTTAAGTGATGATGGTTGAGGACATTTTTCTGTGAGTGTGAAGCTGTTATTAATGGTAGGCCATTAACAGTTAACAATTTGTTTGATCCGCATTCTTGGAGCCACTAAACACCCAGCCATATTTTGACCTTAAAGGACCCTCCAGGAGCACCACCCACCTGGCGACTTTGGAGCGACTTGTACAGTAGAAAACGCTGGAAGCATGTCCAGCACCTTAGCCAAGAATTTTGGTCGCGATGGAAAAAAGAGTTTTTGCTAGATTGCAGCATAGAGAAAAATGGACAAGGAAAGAAAGAAATCTGGAAGTAGGGGACATCGTGATAGTTAAAGACCAGTCACAACCGAGAAATACCTGGCCCTTGCTGTCATAACGCAAGTGTTCCCAAGTCAAGATGGGCTTGTACGGAAAGTGGAGGTAAGAATTGGTAACACCGCTACCATCCTAAGCGCCCGGCTACGGGAATAGTATTACTTATTAAAAAAGAAGACCCAGGGATGATCCCCGCCAAAGAGCCTGCAGATTGAAATTCAACCGAAGGTATGAATTGGGGAGCCATGTCGGCGTGGCCGTGAATTTTTACTTATTTGTTAATTTTATTTTATTGTTTAATTGTCAATAATTTGTCATACATTATTGTCATCTTGAAAATACTAGAAACCCAAATAAATTTCTTTACGTTATGGTAAAATAGTTTAATAGAGTAATAGAGTGTTTAAATAGATTACTGTAGCAGTAAAGAGTGATAGCCCTCGCTGCCCTGTGAAACGGCAGCGATAATACCTATATATAACTTATAAAGTATCAGTCATACCTTCAGCACATTTGAGGATTAGCAAAGTCAGTCCCAATTTGTAGGGAAAAGTTCCGAGGTACCCCGGACACAATTTTTCTCCTGGATCTATCAAGGAGTCACTTTAATATGAACAAATTTAGCAGAGTATTTTGAGTCAAACCCCCTCCACCTCTCCTATCTTTACTCACTCATTTCCCCCATAGAAAAATGAGTCAAACAATTATCAACAATTTTCTCATTGGAGAAGGTTACAAACAAGCTCTACCCATGTATATGAGATGCAAAATCTCATTGGAGAAGGTTGTTTTGTGGAGCTTGTATACCTTTGCAAACAAGGTTATCGTATTCCATAAGTATTTAATACAATACGGTTCTTGCACGTATTTTTTTATTCTATCTAGTGAGATCACTTGATAACTGATTCCGCCCAAAAAGGTTCACTTTTGGTGATAAGGAAGTTTAGAACACAAATATATTTAATTAAATTGTGATTTCTTTGCATAAAAATAAAGTTACACTAAAAAACATAAAAAAGATATTTAATGAAAAACGATAATATTTTTGTTTAAAACATTAATATTAATAGTTTTTATGAAAACCGGTTAATATTAACGTCGAACGGAAAGACTAGTTAATTACTAGTCGTATTTAACGGATAACCTTCTCGTCGAATTTTTTCATTTTATTTCACTTCAATATTACCGTTTTGATCAAATAACTTTTGGAATATTATTTTTTTAGTGTAACTATTTTCATTTATTATGTGTGTTATTTAGTGCATAATTATTTATTATGCAAAGAAATTACAATTTAATTAAATATATTTTCTGTTTTAAACTTCCTTAAAAAAAAGTGAACCTTCACTATAAAAGACGCCATGTTTTTGCAGGATCAGTTATCTCGTAATCTCACTCGATCGACTAAACAAATACGCTGTAAGAACCGTGAAGTTAAATGACCGTATTGCATACGTATGCAATACGATCGCCTGTTAAATACACTGTGTGTTCGTAGTAATTGTTCTTACAGCATATGCCATATTTAGATATCCTACTTAATACCATCCGCAGATTTAGAGTACTGAGTGGACGTACTAAATCTTTTCATGTTGAGAAGAGTCATCTATGAAATCTAGTATTATTGAAAATGGATACTCAAGGATAGTGTACTTACTTGTTGATTATATTCCACTATAACTCTGTTGATAATTCACTTGTTTATTATATTCCATTATAACTTCAAAATGGGAGAGACTTGTTGATTCAATTCCACTATAACTTCAAAAGGGGAGTGAATTCACTTGTTGATTCTATTCCACTATAACTTCAAAAGGGGAGTGAATTCACTTGTTGATTCTATTCCACTATAACTTCAAAAGGAGTGATTCACTTGTTGATTCTCCACTATAACTCAAAAGGGAGTGAATTCACTTGTTGGGAGAGAATTCACTTGTTGATTCTATTCTAACTATAACTGTAACATTTATTTTTTCAAACATACAAATTTAGCTACTTACTTGTCTTGCGTCATCACAATTGAATTTTATCACACCACTTTAGATTTTTATTTTCATAATGATAATAAAAGTACTTATGCTAATAAAAGTACTTATGATAATAAAAACCAAGAATAGAAGATTAGAAAGGATACTTCAATGCTCGTTTTTTGACAGTTTTGTCGGATGGTAGTGGGGGGACGCTAATATTAGGGTTGTGACGTCACCGGAATAACTTTAGAAAACAACCCATTCAACTTGTCATATATGCTCAGCATTGTCTTAGTTATTTCTTTTACTTATTGAAGTTGTTGTTATTTACTTTTTAGTTATTTGTTATTTAGTGTTATAGAGACTTATTTAGAATAAGAATAAAGATTTACACTTGTACCCAATTTCAACTCAATTAAACTCTTTCTCGATTATTTAAAATTTTTTGAAAATCGTAATCAAGTCATTCGATACAAATTGAACTGTTGCTGATAATGAGATGAAACTTGGTACGTATAACTTTGACCGTGGGGCTTTGGGCGAATTCACACCGGATGGCCAGTCCGGAACCCCACAGAAAAAGGGGATTCCTTTGACTTAACGGATAATTTAAACAAACATTTCACAAAAATTTTATTGAGTAAATAAAATTGATTAATAAATTAAAACATTACGGTGAAATCAGCTTAGTTTATCAGTTAATTAAATACTGTTACAACTAATTTAAACAATTTAATGCAATAAAAAGGTAATTTGTGTGTTTGTGCAAACTAAAATTAATTAAAAGTAACATTAATTAACAATAAATCAAATAAAACACTATATTATGATTTCCACCTTCTCATCACTAAATTTAAATACTCGTGACAACCCATTAAAAACCCTATTTTTCAATGAAATAGTGGTTCTACAGAGTTCATACGTTCTAAAATTAATTAAATTAAAGCACTTGGAGAAAAAAATTTAAAGAAATAATCGTTACAAATAAGAAAAACTAAAAAACTCCCATAAGGACTTTAACAACGATCACCCTTCCGTTATCAATTTCTTATCAGCGACGGTGGCGCTGCTACGGACTTTGAATCGCGACTAGCATTTGATTTTTAAGAATGCAATGTGTAGAGCAGAGGGGGGGGGTAACTTAATTGAGGAAAAGTTTGGATTCAGTCGAATCCAAAATGACAGCTGCATTTATTATAATAATAAAATGATTTTTCTTTTCGTTCCTTATTTAATAAAAATGGTTCACCATTGTTATGATCTGTATTACAAAAATTCAGGAACTAATCGAAAAAAAAAGTTTTTTTAACTTCAACATAACGCTACTAATAGCTGGTAAGTTTACATTTTATTCAATTATTTAAACATTTAATTGATATAATCCAGGCAATCACATGTGGGCGTCTAAATGTGTGTGATCACCCATAGCTAAAACCCATATTTATATGATTGAGAGGATGCAGCGCAGGTTTTCTAAGTATATATTAGGCTACAGTAATAATGGTCAATCTCCAACATACGTGAATACTGATGGCAATGGTGCAATTCTTGTATAAAATTATAAATGGTATATATGACTCGCCGGATCTTCTTCAGAGATGTAACTAGCGAGTCCCGGCTAGAGCTTCTAGGAATAATAACTTATTTGTAGTAGATTTTCACCGGACAAACTACGTTTTGACGAGCCCTATGACTCAATGTTTGAATGCTTGTTGCTCTGATTTAGATATACATTTTGATTCATTGTACTCAGTTAGGAGTAAGATTGATTTTAAAAATGTTAATTCGCTGTTTTAGCTTTTATATTTTTGGTATTCTGTTTGTTAATTGTATTATTTGTCCTTGACTTAACTTTCTTTTTGAAAGTCCAATTTAATTGTCTTGACTGTGAAATTTTTGGGCTTTTACGTCTGTTATCACTAAATATAAATAAATAAAATAAATATAAAAAAACGTAAAAACGTTTTTTAAAATGATTTAGGCTGCATTAAATGCCAAAATCTATCTTCTAGCACGTGGATAATTTAGCCACTAATGTTAACCTAATTAAATCGATTAAATTATGAAATAAATAAAATGAACAAAATGTAAACTTATTTGCTATCAGAAGGGTTCAGTGGAAGTTTAAAGACGACGAAGACCGCGCAAAGCGCTTCCACTAGTTAGAAGTATGACTAGAAAGTAAAAAACGTTAATGTAAAATGGAATGTAGGCAAAAAGCGGGAAATTAAGCCACGCCTACTTACTTGAAAAGTACGTCTGCCGCAGCGCTAGTGTCGATCGGAAACCAAATTTTTTCCACATTGAGTCGACAGTCTTACTGTTTAAGTATCTATAGTTCTGGTGTAGAGCATAACACATAATAATATCAATAGAGAGCATTATTCAATAATATCGTCACAATGTAGTAATGTAAAATGGTTAAAAATCTAAAAGAATATTAGCCCAATAAATAGTAAAAAATACGCAATTTTATTATTTTAAAATAAACAGCACAATTTAAAAGTACTCTAATTTAAGAATATGTAAAAAAAACTTAAGTATAAATTGTAAAAAATTCAAATTTAAGTATAAATTGTAAATAAATACAGGCCGAGCCTATAGTAGCTTGTATAATGTTATTTCTGTGACGTCACAGCAGGGTCTGTTATATTTTCAAGGTCAGGTGTTACGCCCTCTTTACGGAATTGATGTATCCTTTCTAGTCTTGGATAAAAAGTTTTGGTTTTAGTATTTCCGGTTGTTGTTGTTTTATTTCGCATGTAATGTCCGTAACTAAATATGAGGACTTCTATTATATTGAATATTTGGGATTGGGTCATTCCATATCAAATCAACACAGGTAAAACACGTGATATTCCTAATTTCAAAAATTTGGCTGACAGGTAGGCCAACATAGAGGGAAGAAAAAATCCAGATTTTTGGCTCATTTAGTGCAGCCATATTGCCGTAGTAGGGTGGTGAATTTTCCAAATATTTCTTTGGAAAATATATATATACAGATAATAAAGATACAGAGATGAGATGAGAGGATACTAAATATCATCCGAGTGGAAAATAAACTCCTGGTAGAGCTTCAATCTGTTCCATCTCATCTCCTGTCTATTTATACTTTTTCATTTAGTGTTCTATCTAGTCGAGAATCAAGTTTAAATCAATAGGTTGGCCGGAAGAACTACCCGATGTGGTCGGGAGAACTACGCGATGTGATCGGGAGAACTACCCAATGTGGTCGGGAGAACTACGCGATGTGATCGGGAAAACTACCCAATGTGGTCGGGAGAACTACACGATGTGGTCGGGAGAACTACATGATGTGGTCGGGAGAACTACACGATGTGGTCGTGAGAACTACTCGATGTGGTCGTGTTTCCTCATATTTAGAATGCAATAGTTGTTAGTGTTGACTTGGATAAATGCTTTTTAATTTGTTTATTAACAGATGTTTTGACGCCTCAAAGTTTTTTTCTTCCAGTTATTCCGTTTTTTTTTTATTAAGAGACTTAACATTTCAACCGAAAAACATTTAGAACCTAATTTTTCTTATTCATTAACAAAAACTATAATTAAATTTATTTAATTATAGTATTTAATTTAAATACTTAGTGTACCCTAAATTTAGTGCGTTTCTAATAAAAATTGTTGTCGTAGTTAGGGGAATAAAATTGATTTGTTTGGTGCTAAAACAAGGCTGTCTAATGTCACAAAATCAAAGGGTAAAAACACCATGAAGTAAAAACATGATAATATAACGAGCTATTTTATCCAAGAACAGTTTAAAAGTCTACTTAAACCAAGTCACATATAATTGCGAGAGACACCTAGGAAATGTAACAAGCAAAAATGCAATGCTGCACCTGGGAAGTGTTCCATTATTCGACATTTGTCATCATTAATGGTTCAACATAATGATCTCGGTAGTTATCAAATAATATATGTTTGCATGCCAGTATGATAGCTGTAAGAGAGCACTGCTCGTCTCTGGTAAAAATTTCTCATTATATTCTCCGAAATTTTTAATTGAAGGTCAGAGTGAATTCAGACTGTCGGCGCCCTGATTTAGACGTAACGAAACAGAGTGAGACATGACATTATGTCGAGCCATCATATGACGAATGTCGAATGATGGAACGTTCCCAGATGTAGCATTGCATTTTGCTTGTTACACTTCCTAGGTGTCTCTCGCGCAATAATATTGTGTCAACTATTCATGTCTTGCAAAACTCGGTAATATCAAATGATATGAACACCCATTAAAAAGAAAATAAACTTTTGCAATGATTGCAGAAGTGTTTTTTACATTGTAGCAGAACAACGCTAAGTGCGAAGGAGTTCAACAATACAATACTTTACCTTCATACCTGCAATAGTTGGTGACTTAAAACTTTGAATTAAAAGTTTGTAATTTCTGAGTAAGAAAAAACAAATGGAAATTTTGAAGATGGATTTGTTATAAAATATTGTTGTTCTATTTTAGAGGACAACAATCTTCTAAGTATCGTCCGCGCCTATCTATCGTTAACACGGTTTTTGAGGTGAATATGTAAAAAAATATTCCTCGGAGGGATGGAAAATTTTGGTTTCAAATTAAAAGAAGGAGATTAATATATTTTATAATAAAAATGTGATTAATTCTCCATTTATGAGATCTTAAAATAAATATTAATGTTATAATAAATCTCTTGTTCCATCCTCTGGTTGTAAGCAACCATTGATGGACAAATTCGTAAGTTTTTTGTCGTAAGCTAAATTCGTAAGATCCTGAAGCCAATAGGCCGAGGGCATAAACTAGTTAGCTGCCGAGACTTGCCGAAGAAGATACTTATCATTTAGGCTTCCGAAACAGATAATACGACAGCTGAAATATTTTATACCTGTTGCATATCAAGATTTATCTACGATTTTTCAACTAATTCAAACTGATATCATAAATATTCATTTTATGAAAACTCTTTTAAGTAGGCATTTTTTACGCTGGCTAGAAAGGGAAATCACATAAAAAGTTTGCATAGAAATGTAAATATAACTTACATTTCTATCTTTAAAATATTGTAAAATAATTATCGTTTTTTGAAGTTTAATATTTCTACCTCACTACGTTTCTAGACCATAGAAATTATCATGCGCACGCATGATAATTTTCGAAAGCTTTTTCTGGAGAAAAATAATCATAATATCGACATTTCTTTCGAAATATCTAAACCTGACGAAAAACCTCATAAAAATTCATATTTGCTGCCCTTCATTTTTTTTATTTTTGCATTGTTTTAATTTTCAGATAATGGATACAACAAACTGGGTGCCGCTGATGATGAGAACAAAACCAAACTAAAGAAGAAATTATTAACTCAACACAGTCTCGCGTGACACCCCACATTGTTACATCACTGTCTCCCGTACATTCCAGGGACAGGGATTCCGACTCCAGTAGCTTTTCCGATTTAGATCCGGACGATTTCTCACAGGATTCAGATTATGGTGAGTTATGATTTACCATATAATATATATGACACCAATTTCAAGGCTGCCTTGATAAACAGAGTAGCGACAATGTCACAATTTTCAAACTGTCCGTCATTTTTTTTTATTTATAACAACGATTAATAACCAGAATTTATAGTGAAAAACAAAGAAAACCTTTTTACCTCTCCGAAGAAATTGCTTGTATATTGGTTATTATTTGTTATTTTATACAATTCATTTAACACAGTATGAGTCCTCAAGGTAGTATACTAAGTCCCTTGTTATTTTTACTGCTTATTAATGCCTACCTGATGGTTTAGGGGTATTGTGTCCTAATTGTATATATATATTATATATATTATATATATTTTATATATATTTATATATATATATATTAATTTATATATATATTTATTATATTATAATATATATATATATGCCAATGACAGTTCGGTCCCTGTTTCTACTAACATTTATCAGCTAGAATATAATTACTTTAGTATGTAAGCTTTCAAGAAAGGTGCGTAGTTAATAAGATAGTTTTAAAAACGCCAAAAAGTGTCTCTGTAATGTTTAGAGAGACTCGACTAACTCACAGCTATTTGTTTTCAAGAGACCAAGAACTGCCTAAATTTAGACTTTGCAACGACTTACCTACAGTCAAGCATTTTCAAATCGACTGTACTAGACTGTCACAAACCATGACAAATCATAAATATCCCGCAAACTTACCTGACCTTTTAGGGGACGATGAAATTAATATGAAAGACTTATTTAATTATCTAAAAGAAACTGATACATTCACCGAAATTTAAACCTTATTAATCCTTATTACCAATCTAAGTTTATAAAAACACCCATTCTCTCGTTTTGTTCTCAATTTAACCCCCCTTTTAATTAAATCTTAATTAATTAATAAATAAACTAATCAAACTTAAAAATTTGTTTTATACTGTTTACCAAAAACTGTCCCAGTTATAAATAAACAGTTCAAATGCAAAATTTCTTTACCTTTATGTTGTTTTCGTTGTTCTACCAATGTTAATCATAGTTGTTGCTTGGAGCTAATAATGCCTAATTAAGCACCACAATAAATAAATAAACGTATGAATAAAATAAAATAAAAACTATAATGTTTACTAGTGTCTAAATTGATGTGATGTGTTTCAGAGGAGAATCTAACGTGCCACGTCTGTGATAGATTTTTTTTCAGTCAGAATCAGCTAATTCAACATCAGCAAAAGAAGCGACATTTTGGGTTAGTATAGCTCTAACTTACAAAGTATATCTCGTACTGCCTCTAACATGCTTTCTCATGAATTCCTGTCTTCAGACGGGCACCCCCAAGACAAAGCAAAACCATTTTGACGATTTCTAAGGTATTGTTAGCAACTACGAAGTGAAATGTAGGAAAAGCTCACCTCCCCTTTGATGGACACGTTTCTTTATCTTCCAGAATGAGAATAATGCTCTTTCCTTGTAAAGTATTGTGGGTCTAATAAATAAAATAACAATGAAACGAAAGTTCCTATATAGCCTAGTGCTCTGTTATAATTCTATGCTTTACTAGCATTGAAACCCAAAGGCCTTTTAGAATTATTCAAGTGACGGAAAGAACATGGTCCTTGACTTTAGAAAATAGTCTTTAAAACATGACTCAAGCGTGTTCGAATTTACCTTTAATTTTTGGTAACTATTGCCCAAATGGCGCAAGATTTTGCCGCCTCTGAAAAGATAGCTATTTACAGTTACGATAAAATAGAAGTATACATTTGGCTCCGTATCACTCCGTCGACGAATCAGTTCGTCGACAAAATTGGTTTTTACCGTCGACAAATCATTTCATCGACAAATAATTTAATTTTTTCGACGGAATGATTTGTGGACGATAGAGGCCGGGTTGTTGCGTTGACAAATCTTTCCGTCGACTATCGACGAAACGAAACCACACCATAAATTTGGAACTCGCATGCCATCTTACTGGGGTAAAGACCATTTTTGAAAGTGTGGGATGTGTTATATTCACCCCATAATCTAAGGATTCATGTTGGTACACCTGAAATCTTTCATAGCGAATATTTTTTAATAAAGCTACTAATGAGGGTTTTAAATTTGCCTTAAACTTAAACTCATTTAGGGTTAGGGATGTTTTAAGAGTACTGGACAGAGTACAACTAACGGCTTAAGGTCCGTGTCAACGGCTCATATAGAACTTTTAATCTCTTTATTCAAATTAGAGAGAATGTTTGATTGAACGGATAAATCCAGAATGGCTGGATAGTCTTCCTTACATCAATAAAACTTCCAAAATTAATGTTAGCGTCTGGTAAAATCCCTATCTCGTCAGGAGTGCCAAAAATGTTATAAGAGCACCCAGACTTACTTTATTGCAGTTTCCACCAGGGTAATCGCAGAGCCCATGCTTGCTGGCTCTATACTATCCATTCTACCGTATCTTCCAACTTCTGGAGCCTGCTTCTGCTAGTGGAACCTACATGTGTCTTGTATTCAGAACTCTGAAAACAGAAACTAACGTACCTCTATTTGTGGGAGGGGGGGGGGGAAGGCTTAGTGCCCTGAATCCTTAAAAGGATCTTAAGTGTGTGGTTTGAACCTCGAAGTGACACTCACAATATATTTAAGAAATCAACATTGAGGGTGAGCTGATGGGCCACAATTACACATAGAGTAGCTTAAACGACTCTTTATTCTAAATTCATGGTTGATTCCTTGATAAACGTTGTTGTATTATAATACTCATAGTTCAGATCTATATTGTTATGATCTTTATTGCAGTTGCTGGTCGTGCGATAGTTTATTTCCTACATTATCAGCTTTAGAAAACCACAAAGACGAGAACGATCATTGGTCCGGCGATGAAAGACCTCAGCACCATCATTCTGATAATGACAGCGACTCTACATCAGTTTCCCACGAATTAGACAGACTCCTTTAAACGCCCTTTATCTTTCAGACAGCCGTTTATTATAAATGCGACAGTTTAGTTTTAATCTGTCAATCATACCAACATTCCACGTCCATTATTTATCATGTAGTCTTCTAAAAAACTTTTTCCTTGACTTATCGTCTCTAATTCAATGAAAAACAGCCTGACTTTCGTGTTTTTTCATGCAATATGAGTCTAAATCTCATGCTTTCTCATGAAAAAGCAGTCTATACATTTCGTGTTTTCTCGTGAAAATTCTGTCTACATTTCAAGTTTTCTCATGAAAATGCTGTCTACAATTTCGTGTTTTTTTGATAAAAAGTCAACCGATTTTTATGTTTCTAGTGAACCATTTTAAAATGAATTGGTTGACCTTTTCCTTCGTTACTCTGTGATTACCGAAGTCAGTATAGTGACGCAACATATTTATTTAGTTAACACATATTAATTGGTCAATTAAAATAAAATAATGTAAGCTGCTATCTATTTAATTAAAAACAGGCTATACCGCGACATCAGTGCTCTCACATCTGTGTAGTTCCTGGGCAGCCTTGGAATCATTTCGACCACATTTTTCTCGCTTGCTCAAAATTATCGATATAGATTAAAATTATTGAGTAATGATGCGGCAGGAGTCGCTTGACTCAATGTCGCATCGATCGAGCGAAACTCGTATTATTATTGTAGATGTTTATAATCTGATCTTTAGCCGAAACCCCTACTTTATCTCGTGTTTAGCACAAAAGGTTTTAATGATCAATATACTAATTTTGGACCCAACTACACACCGGATATGTTCAGAAATATTAAAAAAACTTTTTTATGTGGAATCTCGGAAATTTTCTTTACATTGTCGGATTCGCTACGCTTATCATTAACATTCCGGACTCGCGTCGCTCGTCCTCAGAATGTTATGTTTACAGCCAAAAGTCAGTAAGGGAAGAAAGTCTATTGGTCCATTCCATTGGCCTTACCGCTTGGGAAGGATAAACCTATAGTACTCTTTTCTTCTCAGATTTTGGCGTGCTATCAACTGACCATAACCACGTATGTTATTGTAAGTTTAATCTCAAATCGATGCTACAGTGTTGGGTCCAAAATTAATATATTTTCAAAATATCAGCCCAATAAGTAAGCTATTGTTTAGTTTTCGTTTTCTTATTTCTATTCCTATTTTCACTTACATGGCATGTTTTTCCCATGTAACTTTTTCCTTTATAAGCCATAATCTTCTGTTTCTCTTATTTTCTCTTGTGATTTGAATCTTACATACTTATTATTTATTTTGCTTTTATTTCTTGTTTGATTGTTTTTCCCTTGACTTTCTTGCAGATTTCATATTTTTTTTAATTTTGTTGTTTCGATCTGGTTTTGTTGAATACGAGTATACTTTGAGCATTAACAATTCCAAAATTTCATTATATATTTCAAAATTTTCCTGTTTATGATAACTGTTTTTTTCCTTTTCTCGTATTATTTTTTCTATTCTTAGTTTGCTATTTTGTTTTAATCCCTTTTGAACCATACTTTTATTGTTTTGAATCGATGTTGTAATTATTAAACTTTCTCAATTATTAATTAAGGGCCTATAAAAAAAAGGAAGGTTGTATTCAAATTGTCACAAATCCAAGTTTCTAGTCATACAAATAAATATTGATATTAATGGTGTCATAAAAAATTATACATATATGATGGTTTTGTAATGTCTTTGTTTTATTTTATCGTCTTAACAACAACAAATATTAAAGAGATTTATATTTTGTATTGGTTATAATAAAACTGTGATTGTAAATGCATTTGAGATGTTAAACGACCCACGTACACCATTTTGAGATGTTAAACGACCCACGTACACCATTTTGAGATGTAAAACGAGCCACGTACACCATTTTGAGGTGTGAAGTGTAGGGTCTTCACACCCCTGAAAGTGAAGGGTGGGTTCTTCTAATTTTAATTTTACAGTGATATTTTGCTACTTGTTGTAGAAGTTATTCTGTCGCAAGATGATTTACCAACAAACACTGTTTTAACCTAATCAGAATCATTATTTAACAACTGTTACGAGTCATTACTTTATAGATTGACGTTCATTAGTTTAGCTTGGGAAACGTATAACCGATGAACTTATAAAATGTGCTCAAAATTGGAACTTGTTTAGTGAGTCTGTTTGTATTTCAAATGCTAATTTCTTGTAGGGTATGTTTATCGTTGTTAAGATGGAATATTTTATCGTAGTGTAATTATGTCATATTATTGCCCTATTTCTTAGTAGCATTGCAATGAGAACAAGCTGGTTTCTGTACTTGATTCCAAGTATATATTTTTATCAAAGATTATGTTCTGTCAACAACTTTTGTAAAATTTCCATGATCAGATAAAGGCACTAGATATTTAAAAAAAATATAATCCCTTCCTTTAAAATTGCTGCTATATTAACGAAATTGGTTATAAAAATGCTGGTATGTAATATTAAAAAAATGACCTAAAAGTAATAATTACCTTAGGTAATTATTAACAATAATTAGTTATTGTGGGATTTTAAATTTGATCGGAACTGAGTGCCAATGACTGTCCAGCCGAAATCGGTCGCCTGGCAACACTGGATGAGAGCTTCGTCATTCTTATATAAGATTTGTATCTCTGAAGATCAGAGATGTATTAATTTACTCGACATCCGCTAGAACGAGTTGCTCCAGCATTATTCTAAGTAATACTCACGATAACGTTGTGGCCGAACTCTGCCCGTGCATTGCGTGATTGCCGATTGCTGTGGTAGACTCTACCCGTGCATTGCGTGATTGCCGATTGCTGTGGTAGACTCTACCCGCGCATTGCGGGACTGCCGATTGCTTTGGTAGACTCAAGCTGTGTATTGTGGGATTACTGATTTTTTTGGAAGAATCAACTTGTGCATTGCGGGATGGTCGATTGTTTTTGAAGAATCAACCCGCGCATTGCGGGATTACCGATTTTTGGAAGGCTCAATCCGTGCATTGCAGGATTGCCGATTGTTTTGGAAGGCTTTATATGTGCATTGCGGGATTGCCGATTGCTTAAACCTCCGAAAACAATATCCCCTATATAAGAAAATTTTATTGTATCGAATTTAGTTTTTAATTTTTATTCTACGTTAACAAAATTGCATCTAAAATGATCATAGAAACTTTTGTTGCAATGCTATGTTCCCTCGCCCTTAATAAGACTTATATTACCTAAAAGTAAACAAAAATGTTGTTTAATCTGGTTACACTGCAAGAGACAAATGGTGTTTGTTTGAGCCAAATATTGTTTTATGCTTTTAAATAAATACATCAATCCAGAGACATGACTGGAGTCAATCTAATGTGGAAATAAATGGATCACTTAAGCGTTTGTATGAACGTGCCCACAGCAAAGACCTCAGTCACGACTAAGCAAGGTTCACGTCGTCAACGTTCATTTCATGAACGTTTTATGACTTAGAGAAATAAGAGCAAACTTACCTTCCTTAGCAAGGTTATAGCAAAAGCTGCGAAAAATAACCCAGCATATTACATTTCTCTATGCGGTTATTACTGTAGCGTGTTTACATAACCCTAGTTTTATGTTATCTACATCCCTATAGATTATGAAGCAAGGATAGTTTAATATATATTGAAGAAGATAAGATAAAAGTGGAGGAGATAAACTTTATGGTTCTCAAAAATGTTTTTATATCCAATGTTGTCTGAGTCCCTTCTGAAAAACAGTTGCGACGCGAGTATGGCATTAAGTTGAATTCATGCTCATTGCTCCTATCATACAGTTCTTATCTTCAGGGAGTTCATCAAGATTTTCGAAACTTTAGCTGAGCGCTGATTTTGCAATCACTGGATTGTTTTTTGTACTTGTCTCTCGAGTCAACGAAACTATGCTATCCCTGATACTTGTAACAATAATTGTTTGTAGTGTCACTCACATAAGTGGCAAAATAAAATAAAAAAGATATCATAAGAACTGTGCCACAGACGTGGTTGAGGTCTTGCTGAGGTCAGAATATTTCCAACAAGTAGAATAATGCTTAAATAATATATTTTTAAAAATTTGCTAAGTAAGTCTATGAAAATTCAAAATGGCCGTCATTTTAAGAATGCGAGTATAATTGCAGTGTAAACAGTTTGCATAAACCCTTAGATGTCAAATTTGATTTGACGTAGCGTCTATCTGACATAGAGTCTATTTGTCATAGCGTCTATTTGACATAGCGTTTTCATTTGTTTTATTTGTTATTATTGGTATATTTTTTAAAGAATAAAGAAACTATTGTATATAAATATAGAACCCTATGTAACTCTAATATTTTCAGGACAATCTTCATATCGGTACTTCTAGATGTAAATGTACTTTATCCTTTTTAATGTGAAATTTATCACTAAATGTGTAATACATATATATCTATGCCATAATCCATTAGAGAGTTAGTTGTCAACTATACATTATTTGTGCGGGTCAAGCTGCAACAATAAATTTAGCACCAAATTAAAATTCAAGTTTGTAACAATCAAGAATTTGGTAGTGTTTATCATAATATCGATGGGTCGGAACTACGGGTGGAGTAGTTAAATTTGTACTGAATAAAGATCTACAACGGGATAGAGATTGCAGAGCATTTCTCACATTTACTGCGTTAGGCTGCTGACACGGCGAGGCTACCTTCCAATACCTGTGTCTGAAGCTTAATTAAAAAAACAGGAAAATTAGGGTTTTTGGTTTTCCAGGTATTTTACTTCAATTGAAATTTTGAACTCAATTTTACAAAAATAAATCAAAATATTTGTGCGAAGTGTAATATTAGCAAGAAGTTAAATTTGATGGTAAATTTAAATTAGCCACCGACTTTGGCTTTAAGTACTTACTTCAAGCTTTATCTATAAATGTGAGAGCATGCTTAGAATTATTAAACAAACCTAAGTGAGGTCATGCAGTGAGGTCATACACTTCACAAGTTTCACAAGTTGAGCATTTTTGTCACAATTATAGACGACAATTGTTGTTTATTGCAAAAATCCTTTCTCTCATCGCCTACGCGCTTTGTTTGTTGTTGTTTATTGCAAACAATCCTTTCTCTCGCCTCGCGCTTTGTTTGTCACTATAAATTACCTGTCATCGCCTACGCGCTTTGTTTGTCACAATTATAGACGACAATTGTTGTTTATTGAACAAATCCTTTCTCTATCGCCTACGCGCTTTGTTTGTCACAATTATAGACGACATTGTTGTTTATTGCAAACAATTCCTTTCTCTCATCGCCTACGCGCTTTGTTTGTCACATTATAGACGACAATTGTTGTTTATTGCAAACAAATCCTTTCTCTCATCGCCTACGCGCTTTGTCCTATTTGTGTTTTTGCAAAATCCTTTTCTTCATGCTACGCGCTTTGTTTGTCAATTATAGACGACAATTGTTGTTTATTGCAACAAATCCTTTCTCTCATCGCCTACGCGCTTTGTTGTCACAATTATAGACGACAATTGTTGTTTATTGCAAACAAATCCTTTCTCTATCGCCTACGCGCTTTGTTTGTCACAATTATAGACGACAATTGTTGTTTATTGAAACAAATCCTTTCTCTCATCGCCTACGCGCTTTGTTTGTCACAATTATAGACGACAATTGTTGTTTATTGCAAACAAATACCTTTCTCTCATCGCCTACGCGCTTTGTTTGTCACAATTATAGACGACAATTGTTGTTTATTGCAAACAATCCTTTCTCTCATCGCCTACGCGCTTTGTTTGTCACAATTATAGACGACAATTGTTGTTTATTGCAAACTTTCTCTCATCGCCTACGCGCTTTGTTTGTCACAATTATAGACGACAATTGTTGTTTATTGCAAACAAATCCTTTCTCTCATCGCCTACGCGCTTTGTTTGTCACAATTATAGACGACAATTGTTGTTTATTGCAAACAAATTTCTCATGCCTACGCGCTTTGTTGTCACATTATAGACGACAATTGTTGTTTATTGCACAAATCCTTTCTCTATCGCCTACGCGCTTTGTTTTGTCACAATTATAGACGACAATTGTTGTTTATTGCAAACAAATCCTTTCTCTCATCGCCTACGCGCTTTGTTTGTCACAATTATAGACGATTGTTGTTTATTGAAACAAACAAAAATCCTTTCTCTCATCGCCTACGCGCTTTGTTTGTCACAATTATAGACGACAATTGTTGTTTATTGCAAAATCCTTTCTCTCATCGCCTACGCGCATTTTTGTCACAATTATAGACGACAATTGTTGTTTATTGCAAACAAATCCTTTCTCTCATCGCCTACGCGCTTTGTTTGTCACAATTATAGACGACAATTGTTTATTGCAAACAAATCCTTTCTCTCATCGCCTACGCGCTTTGTTTGTCACAATTATAGACGACATTGTTTTTGCAAACAATCCTTCTCTCATCGCCTACGCGCTTTGTTTGTCACAATTATAGACGACAATTGTTGTTTATTGCAAACAAATCCTTTCTCTCATCGCCTACGCGCTTTGTTTGTCACAATTATAGACGACAATTGTTGTTTATTGCAAACAAATCCTTTCTCTCATCGCCTACGCGCTTTGTTTGTCAATTTAGACGACAATTGTTGTTTATTGCAAACAAATCTTTCTCTCATCGCCTACGCGCTTTGTTTGTCACATATAGACGACAATTGTTGTTTGCAAACAAATTCTTTCTCTCATCGCCTACGCGCTTTGTTTAAAATTTGAGAAAATTTCCAACCGTCGTTTTAATAATCTATTATCTCATAGTATATTTTGACTTTCATCAAATTGATCTCAAATTTTCGATTCAGGACTCATTCAGACCATAATTTTAAAGAAAAAAAAAAACTGAAAATAAAAAAAATCAAATTTTCCCGTTTTACCTTTAACCTCCTGCAGACACGTGTATTAGAAAGTCCTCGGTAAATAGTTACATGGTTACATTGAGATGGCAGTGCCTGTCACATATCTTATAATTACAGGGTTGTTCGAAGCAGTTCTAATGAAATCAGTGGTATTTCAATCCATAGACACAATGTATAGTACATTTCAACAAACTCTTTGATAAATTCAAATACATAAATTTTATAGAACAAAAGAAAAATAAATATATTGAGATAAATTTATCAACCGTCAGTATTTTTATATTTTTAGTTGTAAACCTTTTGTCTTTATAAGCAGAAAGGAAACACAGGGACAACCTTGCATTTAGCAAAGACAGCTAAATCAAGAAATGACAGCAGCAAAGCCTGCTCGCCACTGGTTTCCCAAGGTGCGAGCCTGCTCACCATTTGTTGCAGGTGCCTGCTCGCTGCACATTTGTTTGAGGTGCAGCCTGCTCGCCTCAGAGCCTGCAGACTCACCATTTGTTTGACAGGTGCGGAGCCTGCTCGCCCCTCGTTTAACAGGTGCAGAGCCTGCTCACCATTTGTTTGACAGGTGCGGAGCCTGCTCGCCCCGTTTAACAGGTGCAGAGCCTGCTCCATTTGTTGCAGAGGTGCGGAGCCTGCTCGCCCCTCGTTTAACAGGTGCAGAGCCTGCTCACCCTCGTTTACTATTATTTGATATACGATTGACATGTAATATTGACATTGCATGTGAGTGACGGAGCACTTAAAATACGTATTTATGTTGTTACAAGAGAATTCTACTTACTTTCTGCACTTGTGCAGTAAGTAAAGGCATTCTTTTTATATTCTGCACTTGTGCCGTAAGTAAAGGCATTCTTTTTATATTCTGCACTTGTGCCTAAAGAAAGAAAAAAATATTTTTCCGTGAAAACCTTATGAATGTTTTTCTTTAATTGGAAATTATAATTTTTTTTACTTAAAGACTTTATGTTGAATCTCAACAACATTTGTAATTTTTCAATTTGTTGTATTATTCTGCTTAATCTATGTGATCTACATCTCTTTTAAAAAAAAATAAATAAAAACCCAGTGTTGCACATTACCCTAAAAATTAAATTCCCACAAACAGACACAGACTGTTTTGGGTTCCAAGACTGGTTCCATCCATTTAGCTAATTTGACCATCTGATTTCTTTAAAAAAAGAGCCAAATTGATTTTTCCTCCAACAATAAAGGTAAAAAGCATCTATATTTTTTTTATATTATTTATCTTAACAAACACACGTGCATGTAAAAAAGAGCCATGTCTGGCGTAAAAAGTTGTGACATTCTTAAAAAAAGCAAAGATGTAGGTTCCCAATAATGCTTGAAAATATATGAGGTCTAGGCGATTTCACTTTGTGACTTGGTCATTACGTAGCTTAAGGTAGTGTAGTACTAATAATAGTACTAGTATACTAATAATAGTAATACTAATAATAATAGTAGAGTGTAGACATACACTATAATAATATATTTAGCCTATTTAATAAGATTTTTTTTATTAATAATTATGCACTTCTGCCAATAAGGTGCTAAGTCACAAAGTCAAACCTCATATTTTCATGCATTTTTAGAGACCTAAGACTTGGCTTCAAGATCTCACACTTGCTAAAGTCTTGAAAACTCTTTATGATCAGGCAGCTTTAGCAGTGAAAAATAAAAAATATCCTAACATTCCTGATTTTCCTAACATTTTCCTAACATTCTCCTAACTTTTTCCTAACATTTTCCTAACATTTTTCTAACATTCTCCTATCGGGTTTTATATGTCTTTTAGAGGCTTCGCATGATTTTATTTAGTAAGAATCTAAGGTAGTTATGTCAAAAAGTGATACCATTGTAAGTAACGTAATATATCGTGAACATCAATGTTATTAACTTATTCCTGGATTTACGACACACTTTGTCATAACAACAATGCGGCCTTGCTTTGGCGAATGTTTATATTAGAAACTTTATTTACATATGTTTTCAGTAAACAGTAGAGTTAATACAATACAATGTTCAATTATTGTAACAGCTTTCATAAATAAAGCAGTATCAAGCGTTTCAAGTTTGAACGTGGACCAGGTTGTACGAATCCAAGGTGTCTAAATGAAGACCTGTTAATCAGTGCAACACTGTTTCATTTTGCTAAATCATTTACACAATTTTTGTTTTCGTATTTTGTCATCAAATTCATTTTGTTTGTGTAAAATTTTTTTGGTATAATAATGGCTGAATTATTCACACCGGACCAACTGAATTTCCTCTTTGAATCGATAGCCCGCCACAAACAGACCATAGAAAATAAAAAAATCTGATTGTGTGCGGGCCGAAGAAAATAAAAAGGCTTGGGCGTAGGTGTTAAAAGAATTTCAGGGTAAATTCCCTAATAGTAAGGTAAGTGGATTAATAGTAACTTATATTATGTAACTTTATGTAGATAGTTATTAATACGACAAAGTGTGTCGTAAATCCAGGTAATAAGTTAATAACATTGATATTTTGCGATATATTACGTTATTTACAATGGTATCACTTTTTGACTTAACTACCTTAGGTTCTTACTAAAAAAAATCATGCGAAGCCTCTAAATGACTTTTAAAACACGGAAACGAGCATTTAAATTTCGTGGCTTAAAAACATTTCCCTTACCTAAACCAAAGGTGAGTGTTAGGAGTTAGGAAAATGTTAGGAGAATGTTAGGAAATGTTAGGAAAAATAGGAAAAAGTTAGGAAAAAAGGTGTTAGGAGATGTTAGGTGTTAGGAGGAAGAATGTTAGGAAAATGTTAGGAAAACGTCTTGAATACGGGCCTAGACAGTCAATTTCTTTTAAGCTAAAGGCTTTAAAGGAGTGAAACTTAATAATGTAATTGTAGGGTTCAATCAGGCTTAAAATTTATTTTTGTTCTCAATTTAATACTGTAAACATACATATGTCTATCTTTTCTTTATTTGCTTTTATATCTAAAATTAATATGTCGACATTACGTAAGTTTGCTCTTAAACAGAAGTTTGGAAGAAGAAGAAAAATGTAACGAATAACATTTATTGGTCTAGTTTTTTCCGTTAGATCACTCTCACACCGAACACACCGATTTCAAGTCTATTCCTGGCCAGGACGTGTGAAATTTTGACTCTACCTTCAAATTTTAAGTATTATTCAATGCGGTGAGTCCTCAAACTTTACTATCTCATGATTTTATGTTATCTCTTATTTATTTATTATGTATGTTCAAAATCTCACTCGGCGTCTACTTAGTCACAATTCCAATATCGGAACTAAAGACGCAACATATTAAAGGTCCACTCGAGCCCGATTTTCTAGTTGAACCCGGCATTTCCGCCTACTTTGTTCAAAAAATAAATTTCGTTTCGAAATATTTTAATTTTCTGTATAAGTACGTTAATTTTCCTTGGGTGTATTATCAAGGTCATTGTGTTGGTGCATTTATATTAATTGCGCATTTTAAAAAAAAAAAAACTATATTTAAATTTGAACTTTGGTCAATTTTGTTGTCAAATTTGTTTTCGGAAAGTACTTTTAAATTTCGTGTCCATATCGATACTGTTTATATATCGATATATTTAGAAAACTCTTAGATCGATCATTAAGTTTTATCACTTCGATTTTTTTTATTGATCACTCAGATTACATTGTTTTGTTATGGTTTTTACCTTATTTTTTTATGGTAAATCTCTTTTTATTTCAAAAGATTAACGAATTAATTTATTTTCGTCTTATTCGGTTCTGTGT
>JACMZG010001859.1:911980-969802 GCA_018340805.1 Microvelia longipes
AGTAATAAGAATTTCACTACTCCTTTATGCTGATGATGTTCTTTTTCTAGCGAGTTGAGGCTCAAAAGTTGTTAGTTTTATTATTCCTGTATTGTGTAGAAAACGGACTCGAAGTCAACACTGAGAAATCTAAAGCAGTTATTTTCTCTAAGAAAACTAAGACCTCTCATTTTTAATAATAGTAAAATGGAATTTGTTAAAAATTTCCGCTATTTAGGTGTACTATTTGCTTCTTCTGGTAAATTTTACCAAGCTATATACTTGTATTTATGTATTTTTTTTATATATTTTTTTGGTTCTAAATATTTCATTTTTAAAGGTAACTTGGCATCTGCTCAAGTTCGTAATATTCTCTTCAAGTCAAAATCAGATTCTTGGTCGACTAAACTCACTCTTTTTAATTCTAATTCATTGTCTACATTATTATATAGTTGTGAAGTTTGGGCGCCTAGGTACTTAACTGAGCTTGATTTTTTTCTGTTAAAAAGAGAAATAATGTCCCAGAGCTAAACTGAGTTTCCCAGTTTAAAGATTTATTAAGCATCATAGGTTGGTCTGACGTAGTAAATATAGATTCAGATTAATTTAAATCTAATATAAAAAGCCTTTATCTCCAGAAGGGTAATAATCAAAACATTTCGGGGCTTGTTTTTATTTAATAATGACCGTCATTATAACCCGGCGAGAAATAATAATTTATTATTTCCCGCCGGGTTATAATCCAGCTTAGCCAACTTAATTATTGAGTAGTTAAAATTACAGATTCAAAAATCTACGTAAAGAATTTTGATAAACAAAGTTATGTTGGCAGCACTGATTTATTAATTCCCAGCTGTCTGTTAACAAATAATTGCTTTATCAAATCTGTTTTGACGATAAATACCTACTTTTTTACTAAGTTTTTTTCTTATCTTTCAAGTAATATTCCTGTTATATTTATCATAAAAGGATTTAGTGCAGTTGTTTACGATAGAAAGTGATAATGAAATGATAGTAAACGACATAGATGAATTGTTTCCCGATATCCCCGACAATCCTCAACCGTCTTGTATAGATGACGAAGCAAATACGGTTAAAATAGAGCATTTAGGTATTTATATAGTTTTGTTTATTATGATATTTCTTTGTTATGTATGTATGTGGTTATGTTGTTTGTATACTATATTATACAATGTATTTTTGTTAATTTTGCATAATTATGTTTCACTGATTCTATATATAAACAAATACATCTTCACATTCTTTTTGTTGCCTTTATCCATAATAATGTATTTCAAAGACACTATAGGGAATAAATATAAAAACACTTCTTACTCCATATACTAGACTATATTTCGCCCCCTAGTCATCGGGGCATATTCATGTCTAAAAACATACAAAAATGAAAAAGAATTCAAAACAAAGTTTTTTTATAAAAAAGTAAACACTAATTTCACATATGATAATTCATTTATAAAATAATATGATTAAACTTACAATAAAATTAAATTTGTAAAACATTTATAATTAAAATCAGAGAGTAATATTCTCCATCGTCATTAAAAGTCAAAGGGCTTACTTTTACTTTTAGGGCTTTTATTTTTGTTCAAAACAAAAAAACTTTGTTTTGAATTCTTTTTCATTTTTGTATGTTTTTAGACATGAATATGCCCCGATGACTAGGGGGCGAAATATAGTCTAGTATATGGAGTAAGAAGTGTTTTTATATTTATTCCCTGTAGTGTCTTTGAAATGCATTAAACAAATACAGTTTTTTTTGTTTCATATATATTGTTTTTCCTTCTGGAGATAAAATTTTGTATGCACCACGTGAATAATGCCCTATTATAACTCTCGTCAAACCTCGGGAGCTAATTGTAATTAATCCCTCGGCTAAAGCCTCGGGATTAAAATAAATAATTCCCTCGGCTTGCGCCTCGGGATTTATAAATCATGATTTCTTCGTCTTTCAGCCTTAGGAATCATTACAGTGACCAGGGTTATAATAGGGGTCATTATTCACTAGGTGCATAAATAACTATTTTGCTTTCAAAAGCCATAGGTTTTGATTAGACGTGGAGAGGGTTGTGAATTCTAGTTACTCAACTGTCTATAGAAATATTACTTTGTATTGTTCTGAAGTTACGTCTAGCCTCGCAAATAAGACTTGCCAACACAAACATAGTCAAACTATACTGTCAAATGATATCAATTACCTTAAATAGTTGTGAACTATGTCCTCTTTGCAACAATTATTCTGATTCTCTAGAACGCTTCGTCTTACAGTGTAATAGTTTCAGGGATCTCAGACTAAAATATCTTAGCCCTACTTTAACTAGTCAAAACTTTTTCTATTCTCTGTTATGCAGCTATATTTGTTTGCTGTTCAGGCTATGAGGAGAAGATCTAGTAACCTCATTTATACGGTAGATATATAGAAAAATTCGTAACAGGGATGTCACCGGAATTATCCGTTTCAGACGTTTTTGAGACCTCCTGAGTGGTTTTTGCAAATTTGTCTGTATATGTGTGTGTGTCTGTTATCATCGTAGCTTCTAGTGTATTTTTTGCTAAAGAGTTGAAACTTTGTATAAAAGTCAATCTACCGCTGCAGTTGTGCTATTTGGAAAATAATTTTATTATGTCGTCATTAACCTGCAATAATGACTCAGTAAAAATTTCAAAAAAATCATAAAACACGGCAAATTTTTGCGATCCGATTGAAATTTGGCACGCATGTAGCCGTGTATAAGACTAAAATATGTGTTAAGTTTCATTATCAGCATTAGTTCAATTTTTATCGAATGACTTGTATACGTTTTTTTAAAAAATGTGATAAATGGGGAAATAATCGCATTAAGTTAAGATGTGTTTCAAGCATATTCCTTGACGTAATAAATAAGTGAACTAAGTATCGTTTTAATACAACAAGTCTATCCATTATTCTTGTTTGATCAAAAAAGTTAAGCAGCATCGAGCTTGGTCAGTGCCTGACAACTGACAACGCTATGAAACGAATGTATTTACTATCTGAGGACGAGCGAAGCGGGTCCGAATACGTGTAGCTGTATAAATTTAACGACTTTTATATTCTGAGGACGAGCGAAGCAAGTCCGATGCTTAGAGGATAAGCGTAGCGAATCCGATGCAATGAGGATAAGCGTAGCGAATCCGATGCTTAGAGGATAAGCGTAGCGAATCCGACGCTTAGAGGATAAGAGCGAATCCGATGCTTAGAGGATAAGCGTAGCGAATCCGATGCAATGAGGAAAAGTTCCGAGGTACCCTGTACCCGATTTTGTATCTGGTTGTCTTTATGTTTGCCTTATTATTATTTGACTGCCTTAGATTGGACTTCTTCTTACAAGTTTTGAGAAAAAGTGGAAGAAGTATTAAAGAGATATCTTTCTCATCTTATGTTATATGTTGCTTATTCGTTATGGTGACTTCTCCCCTACATATCTAGATGGTTTTCTCACTTTCCAACATTCATTCGTTCCTATCTCAATTCCGTCATCAGGACTGAACTCTGGCTTTAAGATAAATGTCACTCAACATCTTTCAAGTTGAATGGGGTGAAAACTATTCACTTTTCGAACGAAGCACAACCCGAAGAACACTGGTTCTGTTTATCAAGAACCCTTAATTAACACCGAGTAGGATTCCCCGACTCATGTATATCATATTATAGCTTCAAAATTGATATCCAGTGAGACAAGGTAACCTGCTGCTGGGATCCGTATCTTAATTTAAAATCAGTCGGGCTAAGTAAAAACAAAATACACCTCAGTTCACAAACAAAACAAAATCTTTATTGATATAAATAAATATAGTGGCAGTTTGTAAGATTGACCAATTTGATAACAAAACAAACCTATAGAAAACTAACAAATGTTTAAAAACATGTACAAATAGATTCACGCAAATTGGCAGTAAGACCTTAATATTATGACTCCACTACCACACCAACAGAGCTGTGGACAAAAATAAAAATACCCTCGGCTCCAACTTAAAAATGCAAAGTATAAGTGTTATGGTGGTAAGCTTGAATGCAGTCCATTCAACCACATTACGCTTATTATTGATATAAGATTTCGCTTATTGTTATCCACACATGGTTTCGCTTATTTAAAAAATAAGCTATGCGCTTTTGAATGACCATCATCAGTGCTAAACAAATATAAAAATGAATAAATTATAATAAAATAAAAATTAGACGTACATTATTTCTTATTTTATGTATTTTAATATTAGTTTTTTTGTTGTTATTTATTTGTTAGGAACAAATGGTGGTCTTTAAGATAATGAAGAGGCTTTCACTCAAATTGTAACTGAGCATTTTTATTGGTCAACTTCTCTAAACGGATCAAACGTTATATTGGACCCATGAAAAGTTTTGCCTCTCTTTATTTCCTTATTTGTATAAGTTATTGCTTATCTGACGTAATATTAAAGCACTCTTGTCTTTACATTAAAGTTTCACTCAAAGTAATAACTTAAGTGGACGATCTTTAAATTTATTTACTATGTACATAAATATAAATAGAAAGTAGAACTCTGGCTGTGAACATTGTCTGCATGTTGTTGAACATTGTCTGCATGTTGTTGAAAATAAATTAGGTTGTTGCAAAAATAAATTAGAACAAAACATTATGTATTGTCTTTTAAGTTTTGGCACCATATGTCCGGTAAATAATTATGAAATTTTAAACAAAATGCTAAATGGACTTTAAAAATGGATAGAGAGTACCCTAAAAGTTATCCTTAAAATTTAGGAATCGCTTTGCTCGTCTTCAGATTATCCAAACCATAAAGTGATTTACTTTATTTTAAACTGAGGTTCAGCTTCGCTCGACCTCAGTTAAAAATATTGATCCAACGTCAATCATGTCATAACTTTGGACTCGATTCGATCTTTTTCACAATGCCATGATTATCCAAAGCTTCGCTCGACCTTAGAATAACAATTTTGATCTACAGTCTAGAGTGTCATGACTTGTTGAGGACAAAGTCCTTAGCGTGTCGATATTACCCCAAACCGTTAAGTATGGTTTGATCTCGCTAATATCGACCTTAGAATTATTAGATAACTAAATTTCTAGGGTTCTAAATCAAAGCTTTGCTTAGTATTACAATATAAAGTCATTCAGTATGTTCACGAAATCTTTACAAATTCCAGTCATACTTGGCAGCTTAGTTTTTAATAAAAAATAAATATCAATATGTTTTTAAAATGGGAACTAATATCGAAATAAAATTTAGGGTATTGTAAAGAGAATAATAAAGAAAAATATGCTTTCCTACGAGCGACAATAGTAAGCAATTTATCCCTAAAATATTTTCCTGAGGCTTTCTCGAAATTGTCCATTAAGTTATAAAATTCGTAGATTTCTCCTCATCTTTTCCAAGTGTCTTATACAGAGCCAGAGATAGTTTCATATCATCCTTAGTTATGGTAGTAGAGCCTTATGGCACAGATAATAAAATTTGATTACAACGTTTCCTTGGCCATATCTAGAGGGTTATCACATTATCATTACTTACTTACAAGCGGGTCTTGCTGTGGTATTAGTGGAAGTTAGTGCATCAAGGCAACAAAAGCCCCAAATGATACTTCTAGCAGTGAAAAAAAACCTTTTTAAACGACGGTCGCGCCCGAAAAAGTGCGAAACTTTGACTGTCTCTTAAATTAACACGGTATTCTCCGGAACACTTAGACTTTTACTTCCTCATAAATATGATCTTCAATGAAAGACTTGGAATTTTAACTCCTCATAAACATTGTTTCAATGAAAGTTTTGGAATTTTAACTCCGTCATAAACATTGTCTTCAATGAGAGACTTGGAATTTTAACTCCCTCATAAACATTGTCTTCAATGAAAGTTTCGGAATTTTAACTTCCTTATAAACATTGTCTTCAATGAAAGACTTGGAATTTTAATTTCCTCATAAACATTGACTTCAATGAAAGACTTGGAATTTTAACTTCCTCATAAACATTGACTTCAATGAAAGACTTGGAATTTTAACTTCCTTATAAACATTGACTTCAATGAAAGACTTGGAATTTTAACTCAAAACATGACTTCATGAAAGACTTGGAATTTTAACTTCCTTATAAACATTGACTTCAATGAAAGACTTGGAATTTTAACTTCCTCATAAACATTGACTTCAATGAAAGACTTGGAATTTTAACTTCCTCATAAACATTGTCTTCAATGAAAGACTTGGAATTTTAACTTCCTCATAAACAATGTCTTCAATGAAAGACTTGAAACACCTAACTTTTTCCTAACATTCTCCTAACACTTTCCTAACTTCCTCATAAACAATGTCTTCAATGAAAGACTTGAAACACTAACTTTTTCCTAACATTCTCCTAACATTTCCTTCCTAACATTCTCCTACACTCACCTTAGGTTTAGGTAAGGGAAATGTTTTTAAGCCACGAAATTTAAATGATCGTTCCCGTGTTTTAAAAGTCATTTAGAGGCTTCGCATGATTTTTTTTAGTAAGAACCTAAGGTAGTTAAGTCAAAAAGTGATACCATTGTAAATAACGTAATATATCGCAAAATATCAATGTTATTAACATATTACCTGGATTTACGACACACTTTGTCGTATTAATAACTATCTACATAAATTTACATAATACTGTTAATCCACTTACCTTACTATTAGGGAGTTTACCCTGAAATTCTTTTAACACAATCAGATTTTTTATTTTCTATGGTCTGTTTGTGGCAGGCTATCGATTCAAAGAGGAAATTCAGTTGGTCCGGTGTGAATAATCAGTCATTATTATACCAAAAAGGTTTACACAAACAAACATGAATTTGATGACAAAATACGAAAAACAAAATTGTGTAAATGATTTAGCAAAATGAAAACAGTGTTGCACTGATTAACAGGTCTTCATTTAGACACCTTTGTATTCGTACAACCTGGTCCACGTTCAAACTTGAAACGCTTGATACTGCTTTATTTATGAAAGCTGTTACAATAATTGAACATTGTATTTGTATTAACTCTACTGTTTACTGAAAACATATGTAAATAAAGTTTCTAATATATTTAACATTCGCCAAAGCAAGCCCGCATTGTTGTTTATGACAAAGTGTGTCGTAAATCCAGGTAATAAGTTAAATAACATTGATATTTTGCGAATATATTACGTTACTTACAATGGTATCACTTTTTGACTTAACTACCTTAGGTTCTTACTAAATAAAATCATGCAAAGCCTCTAAAAGACTTTTAAAACACATAGGAAACGTTAGAAAATGTAGGAAAAGTTAGGAAAAAGTTAGGAGAATTAGGAAAATGTTAGGAAACGTCTTTAAATACGGGCCTTAAAATTCACTTTCCTCGTAAACACGGTCTTTAATAAAAGACTTGGAATTTTAACTTGCTTATCATCAGTGTTTTCTGAAAGACTGAAGACTTCAATTTCCTCAATGAGAATCTATACCGAACTACCCAAGATATACACATTGGAAATGTTGTTTTTGCTTTTCCTTATATTTTGAAAATCATTTATTGGGAAAGTAATAATGTGATAACTCTCTATTACAGTTATATCACTAATTAAAAACAATTTAAATTAATTTGCATACAACTATTTTTAAAATAATATACAAGTTTCTCTGATTAATAAAAAACATAATTTTTAAAGCTGATTGTTAAAAATATTTGGTAAGTTGGTAAATATGTTATTGACTTATCGGCCCAACGGAGGTGTGCGCTTTATCCAATATCGTGGCATTATGTCCACTGCTTAAAAGTTTGATCGTGTCAAAATGTGCTTGACGCCTTAAAGTGAAGTTTGACAACATTTTAGTTTCGTGAAAAATTGAGGTTAACTTGATTGAAAGACACAAACTTTTTATACAGTTGTTACAAAAGTTTGACGAATTAAAGACGAGATATTAAGGAGCATCATAAAAATTGTGCTTTTAAGTGATTGGATAGAATAGGAGCGGAGAGGTTTAATAAACCCAAGGAGTAACCAACCCACAAATCAGGGATACAAACTTTAATTATATCTGTAATACCGTTATTGTTATCATATAATAACTTTGGTATTTTCAGTTTAGAGTGTATAAAATGCTAATGTTTAGAATTGTAAAACATATTATAAAAATACATTAATTTATACGATGAATACCGCACTAAAATCCCAAAACCATATCTCTGAAATCTATCTGTGAAAATAAATGTGTATCCTAAAGACGGATATTCCGCACCCTATATAATACGATAGTTAGGGACGCGAACTAGAATTATCACACGATAAAAATTGCATCAGGCACGTCGCAAACGTGCCTGTAATGTGTGAAATCACAAACTAATCTAGTAAAAAAATGATAAGATCTAGTGAGCTTCATGACCAAAGCTTGATATGTGTCAAAAAGACACATAATAATGATAAGATCTAGTGCGCTTCATGATCTAAGCTTGATATGTGTCAAAAAGACACATAATAATGATAAGATCTAGTGAGCTTCATGATCCAAGCTTGATATGTGTCAAAAAGACACATAATAATGATAAGATCTAGTGAGCTTCATGATCAAAGCTTTATATGTGTCAGGAAGATACATAATAATGAAAAGATCTAGTGAGCTTCATGATCAAAGCTTTATATGTGTCAGGAAGACACATAATAATGATAAGATCTAGTGAGCTTTATGGTCCAAGACCGATATGTGTCAGGAAGACACAAAATAATGCACATATCATAATAGCAGTGCTTTTTTTTAATGTTTTCGTCATAGAGATATATAAATAGAGGAGCCCTTTTAGTTTAATTTTGAAACATTGCAAAAGTAACCTGATGGCATTTGGTTACCAAAATAATCAAATAAACACACAATGTTTTTCCTTTATTGTTTTTTAAACCTTTTTCTCTGTATTGTTGTAACAACAATACAGATTCTCTGTATTGTTGTAACAACAATACAGAGAATCTGTATTGTTACGCCGTTACGTCTATGGACGTAACGTCCATAGATATATATTTACTAGAGGGGGCATAAGCCCATCTTAATACATTAAGAGGCCTGAATCATCATTTAGGGGCTCTCAGGGCTCTGTGTAACCTCATGAAACCTCTATTAAGTGTGAGTTAAGGTTATAATAAATCAATTGATTTCGGCTTCCCACACATTGTTTGTGTTGTGATTTATATTTTTAACTTTCTCCTATCTAAGTTATTGTAATTTTATACTGATTATTTTTTGATTGTATTTATAATCGAAGGTAGTCAGGTTAGTTTTTCGATGTTTTACAATTTAACCTATAGGGCCTCTCTAGTAACAATATCTATATGGATACGTCAGTGATGCTCTTCCACTGATAGAAAAAATACCTGAAAACAAAATTTTTATTGTTATAAGTGATAATTTCTATGACTTTTGAGTTTTCATAATGTCTTACCTATTGCTTTGTTGCAAAGCTTTTACGCAAAAATACCCACAAACGGCAAAATTTTTTATCAGCATCGCACCAAATTTAGTATACACGACATTTAACTCTCCGAAATGCGACTATCAATGTTTGATAGTCTGTGGACAATTAACAATGTGACACTGTGAAGAATTAAGTCGGCATTATCTACTAAGCATGTGTGCAAGATTTCATGTCTCTAGAAAACAAGTGATTTAGCACTTTAGGGAATACGAGCATGGGTGCGGCAAGCACAGACTTCAACAACATGTCGGACAGTTTAAAAAGTACTCTATTGTCTGGTTACTTTCATAAAACGTTATAAGTTTACTTACAAAGCAGAATAGTTAAACTCAGCTTGAAACACAATTTAACAATCTATAGAGCCCTTATTTCAGCAATAATATCTCTTATAGATTTCAAAATATCAATAACATATTTCCAACTTTTCCATTCAATAATCGACGTAATTGATTTAGTTATCTAGTTTACCTTATCATATAATCTAATTTTAAACAACCAATTAGCTTTAACAAGTGATACTGACATTAATTACCCATTGTTGCGCTAGGGCGCATTACCATCGTACGATGTTCTTCAATTTACAACATGCACTCCACACATTAGTGCCAACGTTTACTAACAAAGATAATCAAGAAAATCAGATCAACCAGATTCCTGATAAGTATTTTCATGTTGATCTTTTAGCGATCACGAAAAATTTTTTAGGGACACCTTACAATATCATTCAACAATTGATATTTATATGTAATGGCAGACCTCGTAACTCAAAAAAATTTAAATGTCTTTTTACATTCACCAAGCTGATTTAGTAAAACCAAAATGATAAAAATATTTTACCTACTATTATATCATATATTATCCACAGAAATCTTAATGGAACATAAAAGAAGAAGTTTAAAATTCAAAATAAACAATCAAGAACAATTAAAACCTTCTAGGCAAAATTATTTTGTGATACAAATTTTAACATCTATTATTTTTGGTTAAACTAAACCAGACGGGTTTAATTAAACCACTGATGAAATGCGCATTTTATTAGTGATGTCAGTAATTAAATTTCTGGACGTGTACTGTACTTGCAGCTCTGAACTTGTGTTGCGTCCCGTGTGTCAGAATCAGTTATTAAAACTAAACTAAGTCATAATAATAATAATTTTTTTATTAGTAATAAATAAAATCTATGTATACAATAACATGATGTCGGTATAAGAAATATTTATGTATAAATTTATATATTTATAGGGTGGTGCATTCGGTTTAATTGTTTATCTAAAAATATTCATTTATTTACCTATTTAAGTCTACTAAGTTTCTATGGCAGGAAGCTTTATCTGAAACTTTGAATTGGTAGTGTCATTGTTTTAATTCAATATTGGTCATTCTTCAGTACAAATTGTGATTATAAAATTAATGAAACAATTATAAGCCTTTCAACTTAAGTTGGTCTAAATAAAGGTCATTAAGTAGCCAGAGTCAGAACATAACAGCAGACAATAAAGAGAGCTGGTTCTACTTTCAGAATTAAAAATATTTAGACATAGCAACTGTTAACCTATACAGTTCATTGCCAAGACTTAGCAAAATTTAAACTGCATACAACAATGAGAGCTGGCTCTGGTCCCAGGATTGAAAGAAATATCAAGGCATAGCAAGAGAGAACCTATACTGGTTATGATGAAGCCTAAGCTAAAACAGAACTGTAATCTATGAAGACATCTTGATATCAAGGCATAGCAATAATACACCTGTATAGATTTGTTTTGAAGCCCAAGGCAAGACAGAAGTCAATTAAGTAACCTGACACTAAACATTTGTTTTGAAATGTTTATGATTTATTTTGAGAAATTGTTTTTTCGGTCACTTATTAATAGATCATAAAAAGAATTTTATTTGGTCAATGGCTGAAAAATACAATCGCTTAAACCTTTTTAATAAATTTACATTTAAAAACAACAATTTCTTCTTCATTCTAAGTAAACTGATAAGGTTAAGCAAATATTAATTTACAATTAACTGTAAATAAAAGAAGAACTAAGAAGACGAGACAAAAAATGCGCAAGGTATCTTGTTTACATGAAGGGCTAGAAATTCCAATTAATTGCATCTTCAACTACCAAATCAAAATCAGATAAAGGTACCACGCTAAACGTATATTATTCATAATTGTTTAAATTTCTTTGTAGTTAAGTGCAAGCTACTTATCTAAATTTATAAAACTAATGGTAACCATAATGAACAACGTTTTGTAAAGGTACATCACTTCGAAAACAACAGAAAGTAATATAAGAATAACCTCATAGTGAAACTATAGATCATGACTTAGGGATAAATAAGAGAAAAAATAGATAACTATACCTATCCACTGTAATATTAACATTTATTTATGTGGTGTAAAGTATATTGCATGAGGTTGGACCAAACCGGGTATAAAAAGGGAACAACCTGATTGTGAAATTGCGCAACAAAATTCTTAAAATAATAAAATAAGAGTAAAAAGCGACATTTATCTTCTGTTCGCTATTCGAATGTATCTAATTGTTGCATGATTGTTAAGTGCCAAGCTGCTAGATCACACTGGAACAAACCAGATAAGAAAAAACAACTTCAATGTATAACATTTCAGCTGGCTTCTAAAAAAACGAGAGAATACTTCTCTTCTTTCTGGTATTAATTATAGAAAATTTGATTTGCAGACCAGCTTTAAACAAAAACAGCTTTCAGCTGTTCTCTATTTGACAATAAAATTGGGTTTATTCTTTGTTTGTAAATTATTTCGATAGGATAGCGTCAGTTTAAATAACAAAGCGATGTACCTTCATAATTCTTTAACCTGATAGAGGGGTTTTATAGGAATATGTGAAATAAATAGATTTGATTGGTTAGTGTTTTTAACCAATCATAATTACGCATAATTTTATAGAGCAGAATTTCAAGGAGATAGGGCTAAAGTGAAAAATCTTATCAAACGTTTTATGAGACCTCAACAGAGATGGCAGTTCTATAATGAGCATTTATGCTTATCTTTAGATGGCAGTGCCTAAATGATACTATTGGCATATATAACCTAACATTCGTAACCTAACCTTCTCTTGCATAACAAGCAATAATATATATTTTTTTGTTAAATATATGTAGATTTCCTAAAAAACCCCACATGTCTTTTTTTCACAATTGGTTATCCTACCACATGATTGGTCTTTTACATATTATAATTTGTCTACAATAAGCCCTGATTAGATTTTAAATCTCGCTAGACCCTTTTAAAGTAACTTGAAAGGGTCTTATTATTTATTTAATTAATAAAAAATCGAGGTTATTTATTTTACTTTCCTGCATAGATAAGTTTCAAACAACCCAGAATTTTCTTGGTGTAAGTTTCCCAACGGTATTATTTATAGTATTCCCAAGAATTATTAATACAGTACCTGATGCCCCTATCTCTCATGAATTCTGCTCAAATAAATTAATTATTTGTATGAGTTATTATTAAAATATAGTAAAACAAAACGAACCTTGTTATAAATATTACAACAATTTTCTCATCACCTATAATATACAAATAATTTTCAGTTCTCTTAATGCATTGCGTTACAAAAGCAAAATTCGTTAAAAGGTTGCTAATTAAAGAAACCTTTTAAACTGTGGCTTTTGTACGGACAAATAAACAAAAAAATATCAATTTTATTAACAAATACAATAAGAAATAATTATTATTGTAATATACTAAATTAAACATACTTGGGATTTAATCGAGCTCTTTATTAAAAACTAATAAATCATGAAATAAAGAAAACTTCTAATAATTGTAACATTAATCAATAACGTAAAAAATGGAATATGAACGGATGTTACGCAAACTTTGTTTACAATATGAAAGTTTAATTGACTCCAACTTAAGGTCCAGGAAACAAGGGGCTTAAGAAAGGTTCTAAATGTAATAAGATATACTTGTCTAGTTTTATAACTCTAAGAAGGAACCCCCGCAAAGACGTTTCAATCCTTTAAATGCTAGAAGATGGTTTATACTCGCTTTACTTATATAACCTTTGTGATATTCGGTGAAGATTTTACTACGCTTGGTAAAATAACCATCCGCAGGGTGCAAACAGAAAAAATATCATTATTTTTAGTATTAGTCTCCATTGTTTTATGTTTTTTATTTTTCGGACACAGGATGGGACGGAAAAAAATGTTATAGTTGGTTGAAGTTTTATTCCGTCCCATCCCGTGTCCGAAAAATAAAAAGAAAAAATATCATCAGAATAACAAATCTTATAGAAATCTTCATTTTGCACGCCTTGTGGACCCCGTGATAAATGCAAAAAAAAAGTTTAAAACTAACTAGAAGTATATTTTATTATATGACTAGGGTGGTTTCATTGAACTTGATAATCCATACGAAATCCATTACACATTTTGTGTCCTACAGCTACACAAAATACCAATAGCTTTATGAAAAAGGAGGGTCATGTTAAAAAATTCGCCAAAAATCACTCTTAGGAATATTAACTATAACGAATATTTGTAAAAGTGATGTCTAGCGAATTTTTGAACGTGATCCACCTTCTTTAATACATAAAATCTGAAATCTCTTTTATATCTTTACTTGACAGTAACTTCATTTAAAGCTATCTAGACACCGATTCGTTTTTGTAAACAAAGCAGATAACTTAAGAAACAATATCCAAAATTTGATGTTAAAATCTTAATAATATTCGGAAATACTCTATGATAGTACGAAAGATGTTAGAAAGAAGAATCTGAATTTTTGATATTAAAAAGAAATCATAGTAAAATTATTTCTTATAATACAATTATTTTGTCTGGCTCGGTATTGTTCTTTTGGTGAGGAAAAACAAAATGCGTAATATTGTTTGAACATCTTTAGAAAGGGTCTAGTTTTTTAATTTTTTAATTCAGCCACATACCATAGAGATGAAGGTATAATGAAATTACTATTGGGAAAATTTTTAAACCATTAAATTTGTCTAATAAATTATATTATTTCACCTATGGTTTCTTTAACCAGCAATTGTTCTAAAAACAAGTGTTGATGTCTCTGTTAGACAATGTATGGAAGATAATACATACATTGTGACAACATACTTGTAAGACCAGTATATACGAACAATGAGATATAATTATTATATTTATTTCAAAATCACGTGAATGTGCCGCATAAAGCTTGCGTAGTAAATTACGGAGATAAAGGTCGTAAGTTGATCTTTTTAAAAAACAGAGGTATTTAGAAGTCAGGACACTGTTGGTGATCTAAATTCCTAAATTTGATTAAGAAAGAGGAGAGAACGCCGCTTATCAATGCACTACTGAGAGCGCCTCACCCTGCATCCACCAGTATGTGTCTTGTTACAAGCCTACTCAAACCTTTTTGATTTTGTTTTATATTTAATACTACTCTTTCCTACAATTCAATCTCTGCTCAAATTATATTTTATTTATTTATTTTTTCTTTATCACTCTGTAATTTATCTTCCATGTCTGTAATTTATCTGTTTTCTTTGGTATAATTTGTAATTTTATGCATGGTATATTTAAATTATAAGTGCTAGTGGATTTTTTACCATAAGTTTGTAAATAAAAGTCTATCCACAAATAAATTTCAACTAATGTAATGATGACAAAACCGGCTTTCAACCTAATACAGGTCATCCTCAGTGCTTGTCTGATCATAAGCGCTGTGGTAAACAATCCACTAGCGCTTATAATTTAAATATTACATCGGTGTGTCGAACCATGGACAGCGCCTTATGATCAGACAAGCACTGAGGATGACCTGTATTAGGTTGAAAGCCGGTTTTGTCATCATTACATTAGTTGAAATTTATTTGTGGATAGACTTTTATTTACATCCTCTTTATGCATGGGTTTTGTTTTGACATTTGTTTTTGTTTAATAAACTTCTTAAATAAAAAAACCAGCTATACTTCGAATAAAATCTTTAACTGCAAAGAGATTTTTTCTTGTTTCATTCTATCACGATGGACTCTATTTATGCTTATTCTAAAACATTTCTTTCGCTAATGATAGAAGATACAAAGACAATCTAATCTGTAGCAATAACTTAAACATACTTCCCAAACTTTGCAAATAAGTAATCTAAATGCAACTTCAACGATATTTATGTGTATCATGCTGCACATTCTAAACTATAAGAACATTTAAAAAATACCGTTTGAATTTTGCTATATTCTCTAAAGGTAATGCCGTTCTTGTAGAAGAATTCCAAAGATTGCAGTTAAGATTTTGGTTCAAAAATCTGAAAATGAGATTATTTTATTGGTTTATTCTGACCCTACTCCTTAAAAGAAACAGCAAATACCAATAGAGTTCCTTCCTTGTTTAATGTTTGGTTACAACAGATCAGTTTCATAATGAGATTTATACACGCTAAAAATCCTAACTAGCTGTGTCTTTTGTCGTGGAAGTCTTACTAAAGCTTAAGAAATGTTTTAGCACAACGTCAAGAGAAGCCTTTTGTTTTTCCTCCAAAGAACTTTCTGTATTACGTCTGGGAAAGTGTTGAGCAATCAATAGGTTTAAAGATAATTTTTATAGGATTAATTAATTAATATAGATAATTGATGAAAGATGCCTAAGAAATAATGTGACGAATTGAATGAAATGTCGAGGACCGTCCGCCTTGTCAAACAGTGGTTTCCGTTTCGACAATTTTAATGACGGACGGTGTCCGGTGTCAGGAAGATAGAGTTGATGAGTCAGAGGATAAGAGTAATCGATCTGTTGTTGGAAGTCGTTTAGGCGCAGTTGATGACCTTCCTTTCCACGCTCTAACAGCAAGTGCTGTTGTTACTACTATTAACGCTGCACCTACTGCAGTAGCGCATGCTGTGAGTGCAGTAGCATGATCACGAACTATAGCTGCTACGCGAGAGCGAAGCGAGCAACCTTTTTCATCCCAACCTGACGGACAGTGGCGATGTCCGTCGCAAACTAATGATGGAGATATACAGGCATCTAGTTCTGGACACTGTGCCAAACATCTGAAAAGAAAATATCAACTTATTTTGGAAATGGAATAGTAATGGTTCATATTGATGACAACAGTAGTGTATAATCAGGAAACAAACAAGCTATTGTTATAGAAGCCATAGAATAAAGGTGTCTACGTAAAGGTGTTAACATCCTTCCAACGCAATGAGAGGGTTTATGCCACCTCTAGTAATAATATCTCTATGAAGAGCCCATATGAGTATGGTTCAAGCCTTACATGTACATTAAACTTCCATATAAACCTATCTCGTGTAATCCAAGGATCTTGAATAAAGGGGATGACGCACTAAGTTGATTTGCCATACAAAAAAGTGACCCCATCGAAAACCAAAAAATAGAGAGAATCCAACACGAAACACACGTCAACCGCACATTCTTCGTACAAACGCGCATGCTTAAAATTCTTATAACAGCGCAGGTCTTAAATTTTAGAGGCAAATTTACCTTTCAATGGTTTCCCATTGTTTATTGCTTGAGAAGGTTATAAACACGCTTAAATTATCACTCGCTGAAGTGGCTAAGTATAGTCCAAAATTTAAAACTAAATAATCACAAATGACTTAACAATTATTCAAGATCCTTGGTGTAATGAGATGGGCTGTGGCAGCATTAGTATTGCTAATAAAAAAAATAGTCTCTCCATTCAAAATATATATTTTTAATAGCAAAGCGCTTTCGATCTACCAAGAGGCAGATTGTTTTTTAGGCCAGCCTAACAATACAATACAATAAATCACGCAAATAAGAGACTCCAAATGTTTTAAAATTTAAAAGTATATGAAAACTGCAGAAATCTTACATTTACAGGGTGGACCAAAAGTCTCCTCTCCCCCTTAATTTTGAACATGAATTAATGAACTTAGGTTACATTTTTGGGTAATGGGAACTTCTTTTTGATGTTGTAGTTAAGATCGGGTTAAACATGCAACACCGAATTTCGCAAAAAATATAAAAAAGTCAATTGGAAGGTACAGTTTTATTAATTAGGGTTTTTGTGTTCTAAATATAAATACAAGACATATTTTCTTTGCATAGTTTTGCCTAAAACAGCTATATTGCCTGGAATAAGTGCTCACAGTGTAAAAAATAGATATTTTAACCTTACAGAATATTTCAAAAATTGTATATATAATGAATATAATATAAAGTCCTCATATTAGACACTTAGAATACTTACAGAAACAGAACAATAATCGGTCATAAAAAGTCTTACGGAAATAGTGTATTACTGGATAAAAATGCCTAAGAAAGTGGGTACTACAGGATAAAGGAGTAAATTCTATTGAACCTAACCTAATGTGGGTACTACAGGATAAAGGAGTAAATTCTATTGAACCTAACCTAATGTGGGTACTACAGGATAAAGGAGTAAATTCTATTGAACCTAACTAATGTGGTACTACAGGATAAAGGTGTAAATTCTATTGACCTAACCTAATGTGGGTACTACAGGATAAAGGTAAATTCTATTGAACCTAACCTAATGTGGGTACTACAGGATAAAGGAGTAAATTCTATTGAACCTAACCTAATGTGGGTACTACAGGATAAAGGTGTAAATTCTATTGAACCTACTGTTAAATTCTATGAACTAACTGTTTCACCTGTGAGAGGAAGTGTTTTGCAGCAGAGATGATGTTCTTGCTTTACTGATCTCGAGCCAGGATAGTGAAGCGGGTCCTGGTTCTCGTCCCACAAACTCAACCAGGAAGGAGGGAGGTGCTGACTGAGGTGCCCCGCCAAACCATTCCTCGCTGAACACTTGAACTTCGAATTCTTTGTCTTTGTTACTACTAGGGCAAACTATCTTGGTTAATCTGAAACCGAAAGATTTCATATGAGAATGAGCAAAAAAACACTCTGACCTCGATTATTAATAGCTATTTTTGTTACTAGGCAAGAAAATGAAAGTTCTGCTAACACATATTTAGCCCCCGAGCTGAAGGCTGGGATAGGCTATAAAATTTTCTACAAGAGGCGTAGCCGAGGGGGTGATTTGAAACTTTTGTCAGACAAATTTGATACCAGTAAGTTGTAATTTTTGTCTAGCCGTGTTGCATGAAATATTGTATTTAATCAAGCAGAAATCAGAGTTTAAACTTTATGGAACCACCTAAATATATTGGAAGATGAAAGGCAAGTGAAATTATGTAACCCAAATAACTGCTCGTCATTATTAAACTAAACATATCGGGGTTTCTTGAAAACAATGAAATGCATTCAATTTTTAAATCTCTATGACAAATCTAGACAAATACCTAGACCTGTCTAAAGCCTTTGACCGGGTTAATCACAAAATATTAATTGCTAAACTTTCAGCCTATGGCATATTTGGTCCTCTTCTTAATTGGTTTGAATCCTACTTGACAGGCAGATCTTGGAAGGTTAAACTTAGAGATTTATTTTCAAATTTTTTCTTTTCAACCTCGGGAGTCCCTCAAGGATCTTTATTAGGGCCATTTCTCTTTATAATTTTTCAATGATCTGTTAACTAATATAAATTGTGAAATTATATTTTTGCGGATGACATGAAACTATTTTTAAAGTAAAAAATCTAAGAGACTGCCTAAGAATTCAAAATGATTTAAGTTTTATATATACTTGGTGCTTAAATAACGACATGATAATAAATTCATCCAAATCCTATTTAGTTAGATTTTCTAGGAAGTCCAGCAATATTAATTTTTCTTATACTTTTAATTCCAAAATAATTAATGAAACTAAAGTAATAAAAGATCTTGGAATCACTGTTACTTCAACCTTGAATTTTGAAAATCATTTAAATAATATTTGCAGTAAAGCAAGAAGAAAAACTTGGTTTTATTTTTAGGTGGTCCAAGAATTTTAAAAATCCTAAATCCTTAATATTACTCTATAACATTAGTTCAACCAATGCTAGAGTATGCCTCCATAATATGGTCCCCTTTCCAACTTAAGTTTATTGATAAAATTGAAAACATTCAAACTAAGTTTATTAAAATATTTAAATTTAGGTTTAATAAAGATATCACAATCAACACCTTAGAACAAAGGAGAGAAGCAGCCGAAGCAGTTTTCTTGTTCAAACTTTTAAATAACCATATTGAGTCTCCTGAATTATTGGAGAAAATAAATTTTTTAATTCCTAAATTTGATACCAGATCTACTGAATTATTTGCTCGTTCTTTCCATTATAGAAATTACTGTTTTTATTCACCTATTGCTAGACTTCACCGACTTGGTAACCACCTCTCTGAAAAACTTGATTTTTTTAACACCTCTATTTATCTTGTAAAGAGGACTATAATAAAACAAACCGTCATTTATTAAATAATTATATGAGTTTTATTTTTATGTGCAAGGATATAACTAAATTGCAATAATTCATTATTATATTTATTTTTTTTTTTTTTTTTTAATTTTCTAGATTAATAATTCATTTATGATTTGCTACAAAGCACTTTCTCATTTTTCTGAAATTGAAAATAAATATTTTAATCGTTTATCAACATACCTACCCCCTATTTATTCAAAACATCTAAATGTTTATTTTATTTCCTTAAATATGTTTATATACATTTGTTATTAGATATTTGTAATTTATTATTTATATTTTTTACATTGTTATGTATATATTATTTATTATTTTTTTTTAATTTTATATTATATGTGTGTATGTATGTACATGTTTTTTGTATGTATAATATGTATTTCTACATAATGGCCTACTGTTAGATTTTGCAATGTACTAACTTGATTATTTTTTATTTATTTTTTTTTTTAGTGATTATTATTATAATTTAATTTGTTGGTAGGTTTTTTTTTCTTTTTATCAAACATTTTATTTAAATCTTATTTGGCTATAGATGCCTTTTTCTATACATAGTTGTTTTTTTTTTTTTTAAATTTTTTATGAGCAGTTTTACAAGCTTTTTTGTCATTTTAATTTCTTAGATAGACTTTTTTTTATTCTTACATAATATAATAATAATATATAATAAAAGTCTATTTGACAATGGAATATGCAAATGAAACTAATGAAAATAATAAATTATTAAAAGCCGCATAAGCTATAGCTTGTGCGCGCTATATATTTCATCTATTATTTTTTTCCTTATAGATAGTATTTTAACTTATAGATAGTATTTGTTATTTTATAATGTAATCATTCATAATAATTTATTTACAAATATTTTTTAATTTATAAATATAATTACATTTCAAAGGTGAAAATTCCATGCATTTTGGTTAATTAAAAACAAACAAAACATTTTTTTTCCTTTTCATTTTTAAAATTAAAAAAAATAAATAAAAATAAAAAAATAAAAATAAAATAAAAATAATAATAATAAACATATTATACAAAAAAAAAACTAAGTATTTTAAGAGTAGGTTAGTTAAGTATAAATAAGTTTAAGTTTTAGTAGGTGGCGGATTTAGCCACAGTATAACAATCTTTTTTACTCTTTGAAGTAAAGATTAGATTTAATATGGTTAGGTAATTGATTAAAAATAATAGGACCTCTTGCTGCAGCGTGACGTTGCATGAGGGATGTTCTACATCTGTAAGTTCTCACAAGTCTATTTTGCTTATTTCTAGTGCTTAAATCGTAGTTTATATAGTTTTTTGTTTCGTTAAAATATTTTAATAATACTTGCTTTGAATAATTGCTTAACAGTAAGAACAGGGAAATCCAAAAAGAGTTGTTCAGTTGAATAGAGTCTAGGCTTCCTTAGGATTGTTTTAATAACAGCTTTCTGAGCTATTTCTAATGAAAGTAGATGAGTTGGGTGAGCAGAACCCCACCCCACTATACCATAACTGATAAATTGATTCCACTAACGCGTGATAGATTGTTTTCATTAATTTTTCATCAAAAATTTCTCTGAGACATCTAAAATAATATATAAATTTACGTATTTTGTTTGTTAAATTGTTAATTTGAGTTTTCCCAAGTCATTGTTTGGTCAATCGTTATTCCTAAGTATTTTATTGAGCTCACTCTATTTATTGATATGCAATCACAAGGTTGATTTATGTTTATTTTTTTGCATTTACAGTCATGAATTTTTAATTTGTCAACATCTTTCGGTTGTCCTTTTAGAAATAGAGAAAGTAATAAAGTTTGTTTTCTTGGTGTTTAGGTATAAGAGATTAGTGTGAAGCCAGTTACTGATAAGAGATAACTGTTGTTCAACGTTAGCCAACAATTGTTGCCAACTGTCGGTATCTGAGGAGAAGAGCAGACACGTATCATCAGCAAACCCTATTATTTCTCCTGTGAAGTTAGGGATAAAGTAAAGGTCATTTATATAGGCTAAAAATAATTTGGGTGACGTCACTGTGCCCTGTTGCGTGCCTGTGGTCAGAGTGGCTGCATCACTCAGCTGGTTTAACAGTCTAACTTGCTGTTGTCTGTTAGTAATGTACTGAGAAAATAAGTCTAATTCTTTCCCTCTAATTCCATAATGGCGTAATTTTTCAATTAGTTTGTTTTGGTCAAGGGTATCGAATGCTTTTTTTAAATCTAAGAAAACTGCAATAACTTTTTTATTCTTATCTAAATTACTAGTGATGTACTTAGTTAACGTATAGATTGCATCATCAGTACTTTTTTTGTTTTGGAAACCGAACTGAGTTTTAGGAAAAATGTTCTGTTTGTCAAAAAAGACGATAGTCTACTCTCAATACATTTTCTAGTAATTTGGCTCCAACAGGTAGAAGAGATATGGGTCTATAGTTCATAACATCCGACTTACTGCCTTCCTTGAACAGTGGCGTGATGACGGCGTTCTTAAAGATATCAGGAAACCGGCATCAAGCAAAGTTAAAATGTGCACTAACGGTTTTACTAAAATTTTCTTTGCAGGATTTATATAATTTACTGTCAACTGGTCTATGCCAGGTGCTTTATTATTCTTAAGTTCCCTGATATGATTAAGAATTTCAGTTTCAGTCACTGGTAAAAGTACAATAGAGTCAGGTATGTTAGGTATATTAGTAGCAGTCGATTTAGAGCTACAGTTACAATAGACTTTTGTTCGTCAGCTAATTTTTCCCCTATGCTTGCAAAATGTCTGTTTAATTCATTTATTATATCTTTATTTTTCACTATTTTTTCACCTGAAGGTAGTTTTAATTCAGGAATTTCCGTCTGAGTTTTAGTTCGCCCTAACGTATTGTTTATTATTTGCCATGTTTTATAATTTTGCCCTGCTGATGTAATTTCTTCTCTTATATACTGATTTTTAGCTACTTTTATAACTTTATTCAGTTTATTCCTATATTGTTTGTATGCAGTTTTTAGTTCCTCATTTTCAGGTTCTTGTCAATTTGACGAGCCATTTTATCTCTCTCGTAAAAACTTTCAATAATACTACTTGAAATCCAAGGTTTTCTTTTTCTATGCTGTCTTTTTACCTTAAAACGTGTAGAATGTTTCGAATAACAGGAGTTGTATTTAAAAAATAGAAGCTGCTTGATTTGGGTCTGAGTCACTGTAAAGATCCCAGAAGTTTTTATTTCATTTACAAGGTTGGGAAAATCAGTCTTAGTGGTGTAATTTAATTTATTAGAAGCTACTCTGTTTGTTGAAGTTATGTTATTTTTATAAATAATACCAACTGGAAAATGGTCTGTTATTTTGCTATTTAGTCTGTAAGAAACAGTATCTAGTATTTCTCTGTGCTTAGTCCAGATATGGTCTAAGCATGATTTGCTGTTATTATGTATTCTAGTATACGTATTTACATATACGTAACCAAAATTAACCAAAATGAGCCATCATGGTTTTAAAATCCTCAGTATGACTGTTATAGTTGTCCGATTTTATATTTATGTTGAAATCCCCTAAGATAACGTGGTTTTCGTTTCCTACAATTTGCAGATGGTCGTATAATGCAGTATTGAACAACTCTAAGTTATAACCCATAGTCTATAAATTAATGTGATAGTAAAAATTCTGTTTTGTTTGTCTTTAAACTTAAATAACAGACTAGTGCATTGGTCAATAGGATTTTCTTGTTATGTAAAATTTGTAAATCAGATTTTACAAAAGCCACGATACCATCGGCTCTGTTAAATTGACCATCGACAGGGAGGGTTTATAACCAGGAATTGTCAAGTTTCAGGGAACACTCTCAACCATGTTTCAGTCAGGACTATAACATGTACGTCTATGTCAATGGCTTCCAGTAGAACTAGTAACTCGTCATGGTGACTTTCAAGGCTTTCTTATATTCATGTTCAAAATATTAATATAACATTTTGAATTTTTTAGTAAAGGCTTTAGATTAAAGTCGTCTAGTTCTACTGTTTGTATTTCATTATTCATTAACGGGTCCGAAATTATGTTAGTTGTTGAGGTCATGGTGGTAATGATTGGGATATTTCAGTTACTGTTTTACCTTTTTGGTTTGCAATTTAAATAATTGTCTGTAAGTTTTTATTGTGCTTTCGGAGGTTTCATGAATTTTATTAACAAGGAGAGTAAATTATCTGGTTCTCCGGAAGTAATATACCTAAAACTATGTGTATGACGACTTAAAGCTACAATGATATGAGGCAGACTATTATAAATTTCTAAGTGTAACGTACTAACTCTGATCAAAATAACTCTTTTGATGTGATTCCTTGGGCTTCATGTATAGTGAGTACTGGTATAGGGATTGAACAAGTATTTACTAAGCATTCTTTTACCATATTTTTTTCAATTTGAGTAAACGTTAATATTACAGTTTCATCTTTTAATTGATAGAAACTGCCGTCTGAGATAGTAGGTCTTATAGATCTCACACACTGGTTTGTTGTGTTTTATCTGGTTATAAAAATCTGATAAAATGCAACATACGTCCATAGGACATCTTCTTGACGTTGACAGTGTTTGGGTAGGCTTACAAAAAAGTTTTATATTGGACCAATTTGATTTCAAAGAGCTTCTTTCTATGTAAGGTATTTGATTGGAATCGCCAAGTAAGATAATTTCTTTAGCTCCAGTTAGTGATGCTATAAAACCCCACGTATCCAGCGTGCATTAGAAGTGCTTCATCAACGAATACTTTATCATACATTTTGTCTGAGCCATTGATAATATAAGAGGCAACAGTTCTGTAATCTTTATAACTTCTTCTATGGTTTGTTATTTAATTTTGCACTGAATCTCTTATTTCTTTAAGGTTTGCTCTAGTTTGTGTTAAAATTAAATCTTTTCCTGATACATGCTGTTCTATTATGTATCGTGTTTTTCCACAACCCGGTACTCCGTCAACCCATTTTATATCAGGGAATTTACATTGAGTAATGTTTATGTGACTAAGTTGGGTGATGAGTTCGCCGTCTAACATTAATTTAGTCTCGTCAGTCACTAGTATATATTTTTCCGTTGTGTTAAAAGTGCTTTCGTTTTCGTTAAACTTAACATACATTCCTTCATTTTGAAGGCAGTACCCCATTCTATAAATTTCGTCACAAGGCCAGAGATAAGATTTTTTATTATTGTCATATATGTTCATTTTTTTGTTTTTAATTTCCCTTAATGATCTAGAAGATTCAACAATATTTTTGTTTAAAACAGCTGTCAGCATTTCTTTGTAAACTTTAGCATTTATTAAATCCCTTTGAATTAATAAGTTTCGGAGTTCTATCATACTGTTGAAATAATTTTCAATGCAATTTGATCCAGGTAAATAGTTTTGAATGTAATGTTTGTTCTTTGTAGGTTCTCTAGGTATATTTAAAAATTTAATTGATTGTATCCTTTATAATAAAAAATAAATTAATATAACTATTTTCGTTAACTAGTTCTAATAGATCTAGACTTGAGATATCAGAAAGAGGTTCTAATAAATCGATGCCAACTAATAGTGGATACTTTTTTTCCGACCATTCATTTAAATTTTTAAGTACGATTTTTAGATTTATATATATTATTATTATCTGTTTTTATGATTATTATATTTTGTTTATATTTTCAGAAGGTTTTCTATCTAATTCCATGATATTATTCCAATCTTTTTCTTTGATATACTTTTTCTTAATAATTTTTGACACTCCCTTTGATAATCTAAGAGAATTTTTACACTCTGTAGCAAAAGATATGCTGATGTCTTCAAAATTAGTAAAATTGTATATCAATGAAGTTCTACATTTGACTGTATCATTAGTACCCTTAAACCTATTTATATTATTTATTAATTTATAAAAATTTTATTTAAAAGAATAGTTTGGTGGGACTGTAGTCCCACAAAATTTAAGCCTCTACGAATAAAGATATTTTTATCCTTATTCGTAGAGGCTGATTGACTATGTTTTAAGTGAAAAATTTGTTTAACAATCTCCATAATTAATCTTACTTTTTCACGTTGAATTGCTCTGATATAGCATGGGCAGTTAGGGTCACTAGCTTTGTGAGCTATTTTGCCTTTATGTTTTTTATCTATAACCATCTTTTAATTGTAAGCAATTAAAACATTGTGGCTCTTTGTTTAAATTCTGGCAAACCTTTATGTCGTGGCTTCCCGCACAATGGGAACAATTATTTTTTGTGTCTGTTTTGCAATACTTAGCAACATGACCAAATTTTTGACAGATATAGCACCTTGATGCTACAATATAATCTTTATCCTGCATGAAGTCCACTCAATAAAAATTTTGCCAAAATCTATTAAAATTTTTCTAAATTTAGGTTCTACTTCACAAACCCAGTGTACCACTTCCAAACCCTTAGATCCAACCTTGAAGAGTGGTTTGATTGCGCTTTTCAGTTCTTCTTTAGAAATGTTGTTTGCCAAATGGTAATTTTTTGTGTGCAATATTTTCAATAAGTTCCTCCTCCTTCAGGTCTGATGGGATGTTGTATATGATAATCCTCGGTTTTTTCTTAATTGGTTCACTAATTGCATATTTTGTGTTCAGGGCACTATTTATAATTTTTTCTTTATCTTATGGTTGCCTAATACTACAACAATTCCACCACCCTTTATAGTTTGAGTTTTTTTTACCTGGATGTTGTTCTGTTTGGGCAAGTTTGTCATTAGGTCCTTTTTTGTTTGCACGTTTATTTCATCTTCAGTTCCAGTTGCTTCTATTGGTTTTATTATAAGTGTTTCCTGTTGGGGTTGAATCTTTCTAAATTGATCTATTTTGTTTGAACTAATCGTTTTATTTAATTTTGCCGGTAATTGTAGCACATGTGAATAGCTAGGTGTTGTTATTGCATTATTTTTGGAATCCATCTTTTTTTCCTAGTTCCTTAATTTTTTCCAATATTTGTTCATTAATTTCCGAAGGTGCATTAAGAGTAGTCAGGGCTTCAACTCGAGATTTTAATTTAAATATTTGCTCACTCAGTTTTATGTTCATTTGCTCAAGAATGTCGAACTCTTCTTTTTGAATTTTCCTTTTGTCAGCATTTTCCGACACCCAGTTTTTAATTCCCGAATAAACCTGATCCAACTCACCTAGTTGAGAGGTCATTTCCTTGAATATGTTCGGCCTTGACCCGTCCATTTCACTATTTATTTTTTTGTTCAATAGATCTTCTTCCTCGTACTCCGATATTAAAGCGTCAAACATTGTATCATTATATTACATATTATATTTATTGTTAAGCTTAAACTTAATTTATCACTTAGTATTGATTGAAAAAATAAAATGAAAATAAATTGTAAATTAAATGAAATTAAAATAATAATAAAACTGTTCTACTTTTACTAATCTACTTACTAATCATTTTAACTAAATACTATCGATGTTTTCACAACGAGTTCTAAATCATAACTGAACATTAATTTATTTGATACTTACCTAAAAAAGTACCTTTTTTATCTTGGTTACCTTTTTATTTAGTAGTCTTTGCTTAATTTTTTAAATAATTTCTTTTGTTAAATTTTATTATTGTTATGTTTTTTTTGTAATAATTTTTATAATACCAATGGCTATTGCCGTCTGTTAATAAATAAATAAAAAATAAATAAAAATCAAACCTAAAACTGAGCCAAACCAATATTTTAACAAACAAAACTTAAAATACAAACATTTATTGTCATGTAATGTTGAGACAAACCACATTTTTAAACTGAGATTCGTTGTAAATTTCTTTTACTCACATATAAGGTTAATTTGTACAGGGGGAAAAACTAAAATTAAATTAATGTTACTTCGGTTAAATTTCCATTCTATGGACTTACTTTGATAGTGTAATTGGAGATTATAAGTCAAGCTATACTTACTCACATCGAATGAAATGATGAGGTAATTGGTCATCCATTGGTGTGATATCCTCGACAATAAGATAAAGAACTCAGTGAAGCACAGGAAGCCGACACTATGCTTGCTTGCTTTACATGAAAAGCATTTGATCCCTAAAAAGATTTCTTATAAAATCAAGTTCTTGTTAAACTTCTCAAGCAATCAAAGCATCGCTTTAAAACATGAATGACTCATGACATCTATTGTATACCGTTATCATCATACCTGGGTGGTGTGCCAGCGTATAGAAGAAGTCTGTTTGCTGTCAAACATGAGTCGGTGGCTGGAGAGTCTAGAGGTAAGAAATGACCCCATGTCAGCAGAAACAGCGATCTACCAGGTTTAGCCTCAACGAGCCATGGAAGATCCTGGCACGCTACTTCTGTAGGTGGCCAAGATATAGAAATTTCACCTCCTGAACCTCCCAGCCTTTGCTTACGGGCACATTCACCTTTAATACAATATAAATATAACAATTTATAGAGAAAGACTAGGATATTAGTAGCTAATATTAAAAAAAATACCGTCCATCTCAAATATCAAACAATGTGGTTTACTGATATTTTCAGGTGTGCAAGCCTCGGAAGATCCAGGCATAATACCTCCAATATGATCATGAAATAATGATACCATCTAGTCTGTAATAAGAACACTTTTGATTTTATTAAAAAATCAACATTTTTAAATGTATTATTTGAGGAACTAGTGCATTCTGCCTCTTTTATCTGATTTTAAATACACTTTCTTTGGTAGAAATATTTATTGATCTACATGGTAATTATAGCCCAGGCTTGTACCCAAACTTTGATAAGTAGTTCATATAGACGAGGATTGGTGCACCTGATTTTTTAAGGATTAGAGCCGACTCTAGAGATAAACTCAGAGTAAAACCTTACAGTGTTGGCAGCGTATATGCAAGGTTCGTGGATATTTCTATTTTCAATACTTATCGCGTGGACAGTTTTTATCGTGAATAAGGTGTAATAAAGTCGTTGATTTTAAAACCTGATTCTAAAGTACCATACCCCATCTGACAGATTCAAAGCTGGCGTAGAAGTAGACATCATCGTAATCCTCAGTAACATTAAACTCGCTGACGGAGAAATCTATGATCAGACTTCTACCAGTCGATAGAAAAACAACTGGGTTTCCAGATGATGTCCTGCAACCAAACAATCAGTTTCTATAAATCATCTCTACAGTACTTATTGATTGGGTGTTTATCTAAGTAGTCCCATGCGATGTCTAGAGTAGACAACAATGACCATTGACACTATGTTGGCTTAGGGCTTGCCTCCCATGTTACGCTCTCATTGTATACAATTATTGTTTCAATATATGATGGTTTACATTAGATTATACTTAGAACGTAACGGTAGGGACTAACACTTGAGACTATTTTTGCTGAGAATATTCCTAATGAGCCAAATAAACTGGAAGAATTACCTCTCTACGTGTATTGCATACCTACAAACTTACATATCTTCACAGGTATTATATTCGAATTTAATCAACTAATATTATTAGACATGAATATAAATTAGGAATTAATATTTAATCAAACTACCGCCAAATCATAAACATTCACATAAAAGTCAGCATGAACCTGTTTTATCAACTAAAAAACTTTGTTGGATTTTCGTACCCCTAATTTTTCATTTGAATCAATTTAGGCAATACTTTCCAAAGAATAAATTAATTAATAAAGTTGAGTCATGGAGAATAGAGAGGAAGAGGTGTTGATTATAAAGGAGGAGAGTGGAACTCACTGATCAAAAATATTTATAAACAAAAAACTTGGAGTTTCTACCTAGGTAGGACGGAGTTATCACAGTAGCATGCTTTCTCTAGTAATACATCATTCCAAGGCGCATCCCATAGCTTCAACTCTACGGCTCTTCCATTCCTGATACAGATGGGTCTAGTAGTGTGCAGATGTGCCCCAGCTTTACATCCGCCCTTATCTCTATCCAGATCACCAAAGGAAGCGTTGTGTATACTGATACGGACTCTTTCACTTTCTCCTGCTTCGATTTTATACCTAAATTATGAACACAATTGGAAACCAAACAGTGGGTTATATAATTAGCTAACATCGTGAGATTGATTTTCAACTATTTTGAAAAATTATTTAATATCAATCTAGAAATAACTGTAAGTGGGTGGAGTTCGACCAAGAAGTGCGTACATCTGCTTTGTAAAGTAAGAAAAACCTACGAATAAAGTTTATTATTATCAGATTGTTACTAATTATTTTGATTTCTTTTGAACCGACTGTAAAAGTTTTTTAATTGAAAATTGTAACAACAGACTATACTGACTTCGTTAATTCTCGGAGTCACAATTACACTCGAAACAGGTGTTTGCGTTTTTAATTTCATTGTCAAGCAATAATAGAATTAATTAAATATGAGTATAGCGCTTATAAGAACCGAACAAATATATTTCAATCTGTCGTTAATTAAACTTATGAGCTACTTCGGCAAGCATAAAAGATTTTACTAAGTACTACAGATCTTCTAAAAGATGCGTTTACACGTACAGATAATCTCACCTCACAGATAAATAAGTTAGATCGGATATCTTCTGTTTCCTCCTCATTTATACTGTAACTTTATACGTGGAAGAAAATATCATCAATTACAATTGGTAATCTCTTCTAGTAATTGTATGCATTACTAAGCATCCATCAACAATAATAACCACTATTATCTGTTAATAACCTGGCCTTCTTTTTTATAGTTATTTGTAAGCTGTATCATGCATTTTTGAACAATTACAGGTGGATTTGACTGACAGTGGTAATTGACCTCGAGATGGATATGTACTTCTTGGGTATTGGAAATCAAAACGCAGAACAATATCTAACAAACAAAATACGTGGAGCAAAAAGAAAAGACACATCCAATAGATTCTCTAGATAATCTGTACGAGTAGTTGCACCTATGGTACTATATTATCCTTTTTTTCTTGATTACCTGCAAGTTAAGTTTTTAGCTCCTCCTCGTCCAAACATAAATACATTTCTTGGCGAGTGGACAATACCCTGTTTTATATTGCGGAATATTCGCTGACATTTGCCCTTCATGGCATCCCCTCCGAGCCTGGTATCCACAAACTCATACCTGAAAAAACAAAATTATACTTAATCTTTCCTAGTAGGATTACTAAATTGTTTAATCAGCTTCGTTTCATATCATAGTAGCTAAATGTCTGTTCGGGTCAGGATTATATTCAGTCAGATCAGTATATGTTTTACTGCATTTAGTGGCTCTGAGTGATAGTATTATAGTATAACACGCAATTACAATCAGTTGACAGCGCGGGAAGATAATGGCAAAGAGCCAATGAGGTTCCTGGATGAAACCTCGTCCACATTTCCATATTGGACCAATCTCAACACAATTTACCTACGTTGACAACTAATTATAACCGTGCGCTATACTATGTACAACCTAAGTATTATTTAGACTTCTATTAGTCTCTCCTCGCAAGTGTAAACAAACCCCGTCAAAATCCCGGAGCCGGGGTTTTGCCTTGTGACTACCATCGGTCTACGATTATTTTAGAACGTGGTATACTATGTTATCAACAAGTGGTTCCACTCTTTAATAGTCAAATAATTATCCAAGTCACTAAATAATTGTATGCTTACCTTTGTAATGCACTAACCTGAAGGAATAAGCAGAAGGCTGAAGGCCAGTTCCTAGCGTAGTAGTGTACTCCATAGCAAGTCTAGATGGCCCCAAGTAGCTCTCGTGTGCTTCACATGGCCGGGTAGGTCTGCTGTGATTCCTTAAGGAACTATGATCACATAATCTTGGACCACTACACGTGTCTTCGAGAACTTTTTGGTTAGACCATATCCTCAGTCTGTAAAACATTATATCGAGCTTAGAAACTAACTAGGAGCCTTCAACCTCTTGGTCGCCATGCATTGTCGGTACCAGGGAAAACTACGCAGCGTTTGTGCCAGGGAAAACTACGCAGCGTCGGTACCAGGGAAAACTACGCAGCGTCGGTACCAGGGAAAACTACTAATAATACTTTGTAGTATTATTATTATTTTTAGGTTGCATATTGTCTCAGTATTTGTAAATTTAAGGTTTACTAACCTATACATTTAACTTTTTTTACATTTCTTATGACCTAATGAAGTATCATTATGACTTAATAGCGTTACGAACACTATAACAGATTTCAGTTTATTTATTAAAAGATTGATCGTTATTGTGAGACTTAAAATGACTAGGAACTCGTTTCCTTTATAAGCATACATACACACACACACACACAATATATATAATATATATATATATATATATATATATATATATATATATATATATATATATATATATATATTATTATTCTTATCGCTCTATTATCTGGTATTATCAAAATTAAGAACCGTTATAATAGCGTACTTGAGGATTTCCCCGGCTACTGAAACTGACAAACCCTTCTTAACTTGTCATAAATAAAGTACCTGTGTGGACAAGGTGGTGCTGTACCATTAGCTAGAGGAGGATCTAAAACATAGCTAGAGAAATATATCCACAGCCTATCTGTAGGTAATCCTAGGAACTTATATGTACACGTTGTATTTGGTGATAACGTGTGCCGTGGACTGTGCACTTCACCCCATCTTTTAGTTGAGTTCCCTCTAACTATAAACTCACATCTGTAAACAGACAAGGAATTCAAACTTATCAAGATACAAGTTGGAGTGAAATATTTAGTCCTAGTAAAGTTGGGATTGTAAATTAAAGATACAAATTTAAAAACAAAAAGAAGAGCTTGATTATTAAATAAATTAAAATTACGTTTTCTTCAAGTTCCCCTTAAAAATATCTAATGGGAAGTAGGAAGCAATAAGGAATTAGAAAAGGAAGTAGGAATTAGAAAAGTCTAATGGTTGTTTTAGGAAGCTTTAATTTGTGATTGAAAAGGATAATGAAACACAAGGTCTGGTCAGAGCCAAGATCTATGGCTGAGACCTCTGACTGAAATAGTAATAACAGCTTTTATAGCTATCTTAGCTTATATTATTGCTTTTATATGCCACTGATTTAGAAGTTTTCCATATGCCACTGATTTAGAAGTTTTCCTTTGAAATTTCCTAGATACTAGACACATAAGTAGTCATGCTATCCTTGACTGCAAAGCATAAACAAAACACTTAATGTAAAAAATAGATTGTTGATTTAGAAAGCACGCGGTAAAAATAAATGTTGAGCAAGGAAGGTCGCTTCGATGCTTCCTCCGCGTTCAATGTTAAGTATTTTGATAGAACATGTGGAATTAAAGTTTCCAATTCAGACAGAGAAGTTAAATAAAAGTACTTAATATAATGGTTATTGTCACATGACAAATATTTGCTGAAGAAAAGAATTCAATAGATAATTATGACTTCTTCAATGGGTGAAGTCTAATTAAAACAATAGTACTTTGAAAGGACTGTCAACTACATAAAACAAAGGCTAACATATAAAGGATTACTTGTTATTCCTGATATACTCCATGGAATCTGAATCACTAAAGATGACCTGCAGATGTAACTGAAACCCATGTAGAGGTGATACAGGTGTTTGTGATGGTATTGAGAATGGCGATGACGTGAATATAATGGTGATAGCTGATCCTGATGATAGTATGCGGGGTAGTGGTCCACCACAGTATTTAGCGAGTCTTTTGGAACCGTCGTAGAACTCTAGCTTATCCATACCGGGTTGACATTCTGTCTGATTGCTGAAACACAAAGATCATCCAATTTAACGTTGAACCTAAAAATTGCTAAGATCACTTACGGCAATTTAAAAGATCCCCTTAGAGGTCATGCCTTATACCTGAAGAAATTTCTACCTGACAATGTTTCATCAGGCAAGAATAATTAATGAGATGATTATTTAATCTGAGATTAGAACTTGACGTGGAGAGATCCCGAGAGTACCAAAGTTCGACTCTACGTGGGGTGAGGTTTCCCTAATTTATCTTAATAAAGCATCTCATTACCCATGAGGCTATGTTCACTTCTTTCCAAAAATTATATTATATCGATTTCAAAACAGTTTATAAATTATATTTAAAATATTGAGAGTCACAATTTTGATTTTTTACTTATCTTACTCATACCGTAGGTATGTAGGAAAAGTATAGTGTTAGCAAAAAAATCCGAAACCGGGACGTCACCGGATTTATCCGTTTTAGGTCTTTTTATAGCCTCCTAAGTGGTTTTCACAAAGTTGTCTGTATGTGTGTGTATATGTGTGTGTGTGTCTTTATCGTATTTCTTAGTGTATTTAGGCTAACAAATTTGAAACTTTGTACAAAAATCAGACTACCGCTGTAATATGTTTTTATTACGTTACTAATCCGTAATAGTGACAGCGAAAATGTCGAAAAACCATAAAAAACGGCAAAATGAGATTTAGCACGCATTTAGCCATGTATAAGACTAACATATGTGCCAAGTTTCGTTTCAGTATCAGCATTAGCTGATAATGAAATGAATGAAACGTTATTGATTGACTTGTGAACGTTTTTTATAAATCGATATACTTTGTTCTTGTTTATGTGGTTTTTAACTTTAATCTGAGTGCAAAATGTTAGTAATGATTTCCCCCTCCCCCTTTTTTAGAAGATGGATTCCCTTATGAGTCAAAGTGAAGACATTTTGTGTCTAATCTGGAAAAGAGTTGTGACTTGCTGTAATTTCTTTAGCTTTAGCTAGAAAGAACAAGTGCCACGATAAAAAATTAAGCATGTTCTTCTATCCCTTACCACGGCTGTAAGGATTAAACAGGAAGACCCCTAAAGCAACAAGTGGTTTATATATTACTAATAGTGTTTACCTAGGTAATCTAAGATGATTTGGAATAACAAGCAACATAGCGTGTTTGCAAGTTGGAACGACTCGTTGTCTGATGCTGTATTTGCAGGTCACATTCCTAGGGTATATTCCAGGATAGTTAGGACTCTGAACGACGCACTGTGTTCTGTGACAGTCATCGTATTGTCTTCCACAATAACTACCTGCTATAAGTTGACCACGCTCCATTGGTAGACCTGGAGGACCAACACGTGCCCACGCATCCCCTCCCCGCAGCATACGGTACTTAAACGTCACCTAGACAAGCAAAACATATCGACAATTAACACAAAAAATTACATGGTATGAAGGTGAGACGAAAGTATACAGAGTATTTTCCTACTCGGGGGATTTTGAGATGCATTGTTCACTTTCTTATCAAGTGATAAGACGTTCAATGTCTACTCTGTTTTCTGTGTACTTACATTTTCAAAATTATTTTACCAATAAATAGAGTACTAAAAGACTTTTCAAAATCGTCCATATTGGGAGGTTAAAGTAACAATCATTGTTTTTTTTTACAATTTTTAAAATAACCGCCAAACAGAGTGAATTTATAAGAAACATTTGATGGATAAAAAAGAAAGAGGTAAAGTCCGTAAAAAAGTACTGATAACAGTATGAAGGCGATAGTTAACAGTATCATAGTAGCAGAGGACTGGATCAACTGACCATCCTACTGGATCCACTAACCATCCTGCTGGATCTACTGACCATCCTGCTGGATCCACTAACCATCCTGCTGGATCTACTGACCATCCTGCTAGATCCACAGACTATCTTACTGGATCTACTGACCATCTTACTGGATCTACTGACAGTCTTACTGGATAGCGCGTCACAGTTAGCGTCAAGTGAGATCACAGCTTTCTTTTATATCACTTATAAAAGAGTGATTATTAACATAAACTTCTTTAAGTTAATTTAAAATGCGCATTATACCACAAAATTACCACATTTAACCTGTTTCCATGGCATCCTTTAACCCCAAAGAAAAACTTTATTCGCTGAAGTTTTTCTCCCATTAATGTAACGGGTTTGAAGTCTAAACAAATAGATTGAAGGGCTGGGAAAAGGTTCAATACTAGGGTTGAGAGGTGTGAAAAACTCGGAGCCCTCCGTCTTAGAGCTGAGTTTCTGTGCCTTGAACCCCTCGTTAATGAAAATCCCCCACCTCGTATTTTTCCAACGCATTTTACTCATTTTCTTCCTCCTTTTTTCAGGAATTTATTCTTGAAAGTTTCCTATCCAAAAGCCACATTCATTCTGCCAGTTATAAATTTGTATGATGTCAGGTACTACTAACATTAGATATGATGTCACCCTACAATTCGATGTAAGGTATTCCACAATAACCTGATTTTAGAAAAATTATTACATCTTTTAAAGTAAATTATAAGTAAGTTTAATTCTAGGGAAGAAAACTATTGTACCTCACCTACATGTAAACGCTTGAAACTCTTATCATCAAATAAATATTATTTCGTAATTTTTACGTTTCTCCATATTTTTCGAATGTATGAAGGAAAAGTATTGTTTTAAACTAAAAATCCGAAACCAGAATTCCACCTGTATTAATCGTTTCAGGTTTCAAGACCCCTTCGTATGTGTGTAATTTTTCAAGCAAATACAACTGCGTGCCTCATTTATTAAATAATAAATTCATTTTAACAACAATGTAATATTTTATTGTAATTTTTAAAAGGACCTAGGTACAAATAAATAAATAAAAAAAACATTGCGAAACATTACGAAATCCTGCATGTTTAACTGTAAATACATAAATATATGAAGTAAATAAAGAAAGATAATGATTAATAAAAATAGATGTATATGGATTAAAACCATATAAAATAATTATGTAATACTATATACAGTGTCGCGCACAAGCCTTGAGCTTACGCGACACAAATAGTCAATGTATATTGTTTTATTTACATATGTTTTGGTATCTAATCATTGCAAACAGGTATATAGATATAAATAAACCATTTATTTATTTATGTAAATGAACAATTTATAAGGTTTCCCACAGTCGTTTAAAAATTAAAGTGGATTGGCAACATTATATTAACTTATTGATCTTTATTTCTTTGAGTTGCTCGGGTGTAAAGGTTAATACATTAGAGGCCAGTTAACATTTGAAGTTCAGAGCAAGGCACGACCATATTATATGTGATGGTGTTTCATCTTCTTCTTCAAATTTGCAATAAAGATAACTTCCGCATTCCAAAGCTTCAAATAAATGCGATTAATTCTGTGCATTGCCGATGTTGGAATCTGTAGAATAAATATGGGGAATTGCATAGATGTTTCCAAGGGACGTGTGTTAGCAAGGGACAGACGTTAGCAAGAGACAGATTTTAGAAAAGGACGGATGTTTGCAAGGAACGGATGTTTGCAAGGAACGGATGTTTGCAAGGACGGATGTTGCAAGGAACGGATGTTTGCAAGGAACGGATGTTTGCAAGAACGGATGTTTGCAAGAACGGAGTTTGCAAGGAACGGATGTTTGCATGAACGGATGTTTGCAAGGAACGGATGTTTGCAAGGAACGGATGTTTGCAAAGAACGGATATTTGCATGGAACGGATGTTTCCAAGGGGCGGATAATTGTAATGGTCACATAATATTTGTATGGGAAAATTTTTAACTTAAATATTTCTATAACTTAATGGTTATGATGTTTATTTTAACAAAAATCTCACACCATGCTTGCAAAGTTTATAAATAAAAGCTCAGAAAAATGAGCATTATGTAAAAATTAAAGAAAACAAGGGCAACGATGAAAAAAGTAAGAAAATTGACTTTTCCAGACTTCAATATTATACAGCGTGTTTAGCGGGTGAAATACACTGTATTCGTCAAGGACTTAGTCCAAGGGAGGGGGAGGGGGTATAATGGGGGAGAGGTGCTTTCTAAGACCATGTATTAATCATGGTCAACATTTGTGCAAATTTATTCTCAACATCAAACATATTCAAGTATTTTTAGAGTGCTTTGAACTTGGGAATTTAAAACCAGTGGAGAGAGATGAATAAATAATGCGTTCCAAAGGACGGCATTAGTTTTCTCAATACTTCATTTCTTTTAGGGGGTTTTCCTCAGCATTTTAGTGTCACAGTCAGCTGATTTTATATCATTATATTCATTTTGCTTTTCTCTTCTTATACAATAAAGAGGGAAGCAGTTTTATATTTTAAAATTGTTTATTAAATTATTATTTATTATAATTATTATATTAAATATTGTGTATTATTTGTTTTATAATACACACACTCACCACACACACACACACACACACACACACACACACACAACACACACACAATATAATATATATACTCGGAAGCGTCAAGCCGACAACTAGCACGACTTGCTAGTTGTCGGCTTGACGCTTCCGAGTACGCACCGACTCAATAGCTTGATAAAGAAGATTTGTCGAAACGTCGCGCCAAACCCTCGCACTCCTTTTTTTTTCACCATCTGTAAGTTATTATTATTACTTCTCAGAATTATTTTGATACTATAGTATCAAAATAATATTAATATTTTATTTACTCGTATATATATGTATATGTATATGTATATAATATATATATATATATATATATATATATATATATATATATATATATATATATATATATATACACAGGGTGGAACAATTCACTTAAACCAACATTAAACCATTAAAATCATGGTGAACACATGGTCCTAGACTAACGAAAATGGTCTCTACCCCTAGAAAGTCGACCACCCTGAGTTCAAATTCACCAAAAACATTTTGATAATTAATACCCAAATGTGGTAATTTAATTACCACTTTTCGTTTTTTATTGGTAACTTTAAAAAGTCAAATTGGGTTATACCATGATATAGACTAATTTTGAAACAACATTATATCCTGAGAAATTTGATACCAATATCACAAAAGTCCGGTAATTTTTAACCCAGCTATCGATCGACATACAAGACATAAATTATTACCGGCATTTTTGGAACAACAAAATGCGCATGATGGTTTAGCATGGTCATTCTTTAACCTTTTTTTTAGGTTGGCGCATTTTGTATATGTATTATTATTGTTATGTATATGTATTATTTCATATTGTATTTGTATATATATATATATATATATTATATATATATATATATATATATATATATATATATATATATATATATATATATATATATATATATATATATATATATATATATATATATATATATATATATATATATATATATATATATATATATATATATATATATATATTATATGGGAATTTTAATAGAAAAGCGTGTTTTCTTGTCATCAATGCATTTAATGCTTAAGTTTCCAGTACATCCCTTATAAACTGAGCAGTAGTGTTACATGTTATTATTTCATTTTTTAAGGTTTTTGAAAGAAACTATTTATATCATAGATAATAGAGAACTATAGTCACCATCCAAAATGCCTAGAATTCATTCCACTAATTTCATGATTTGGTGCATTTTCTTTTGAAATGTCTGATTAAATTAAATAACGACACGTGACGCTACTGATCAGTTAGCATATCTCGGGAACTTATGCAAAAAGGAATTTTAAGTAAAAAAAAGTTTACTTTTTAAAGACAATTTGCTGTACTTGCGGAGCTCCACACCTGATATAATAATAGACATGGCGAATAAAAATGTTGCTGCTACCAAGATAGAACCTTGGCACCCCGTTTTTGTGTACTTTAAGTCGGTCTGTTGACATTGGAACGGTTTCATTCGATTAAGAACTCCAAAAGCGTTGAAACGATATTTTACTTAAAGTTTGTTTACCTACCGAATTTTGAATATTTCGATTATTTTCCTTGGGTTTATCGACTTTTTAATCCTTTACAGTTGTTGTATCGACTTCAGACTGTGTTTAATCGATTCTGCGCCACTTAAAACATAGAAATCTACTCGTTACTAAGAAATATTTTTTTCATATCGTAATTCTTATTTTAGTATTTTACCATGTTTTTTAAGTTTTTAGTCTTTTGGAGTGGTCGTATCGACTCCAAATCTGTTCCGTTCGATTTAGGAAACTAAACTACATAAATTAGGACCTTTTTGCAGTAATTAATTGTGATCCTTAATTTACCTATTTTTTTAAAATTGACGACTCAGCCAACTGGGACAGTGACGCTACAGCAACTTGGCTTTCAAGAAATTCTACCAATAAGGACTCTTCACTGATTATTTGTCATTTAAATGTTACTTGTTCATATCTATTATTTAACGTATAAACTAGACACTGTGTTTTTAACAAAAACAGGTACCGGATACCTACACGAACTTTTCCTCATCTCATCGGATTCACTATGCTCATAGTCCCTACTTCAGACTTGCTTTCCTCGTCCTCAGATAATAATTACATTAACTTTTTTTAACAGCGGTCACCCATCCAGGCACTGACCTAGCTCGATGCTGCTTAACCTTTATGATCCCACAAAAAACCGTTGATAAACTTGCTGTATTGAAACGAAACGTTGTATACTTATTTTGTTACGTAAAGGTACTTAATACACTCGAATTGAATTTTAACTCATTTAAATTATTTTCCTAATTTTTTTTACAATGTAAAAAACGTATTTCATGTATTTAAAAAAAAATCATTTGATGAGAAGTAAACTAATGCTGATAATGTAATGAAATGTAGCAAATATGTTAGTCTTATATTATTACTAAAACCGTGCCCAATCTCAAACCAAAGGACAAATTTATTCCGCGTTTACTGTCATATGACAACTTTGTGGAAACCACTTTGGAGATTTTAAAACACATTCAACAAATAATTGAGAAAAAATCCAGGATGGAATTGTTTTCCAAACACTACAATACTTTTCCAATATAGTAACGATGTAAATTAAGAAAATTAAACATAATAATTAACTATGCTTAACAAATAAATGATCAGCAGAAAAAAGAAAATTATAAAGTTTTTACCTATTTCGTGTAAAATGATTTTTAGCCACTTACGGCTGCAAAATTGGTCATTACCAGACTGTCTTTAAGCTGCAAAATGTCATTTTGCTACTATAACAATATACAGCAATTTGATGGATGCAGCTGTTTGATGCATGTAAAATTGCGAATTTTCATAAGGAAGATAATAAGAGTTTAATCATACTGCATTTTAATAATATTAAATTATTAATTTATAAATCAAAACATTTCTAATTTTAGGAAACTAGATTTATTAATCTAAGGTCACTAAAGATATAAACAAATAAACAAATTTATAATAAAACTGTTTATTATATAAACAAATTTGATGTCATGATACTAATAATAGATCATAACGTCAATTTGTTTTGATTCAATTAAATAAAAAGCTCCTCGACCAAAAGGAAGGGGCTCAGTCTTTTGGTAAAGTTATAGTTATGTAAAATGGAAAAGTTATTGTGAGTTTCATTAGTTCTTTTTAAAGATAATTATTATATTAGTTTCATTAGTAAAGTAAAGTTTCTGAAGAAATAGTGCTAGCGATACTCAGATAGAATGGTCTCGTAAGTTGATCAATAATTATTTGTAAATATGTACAAGGAAAAGAAATTTAATATATAATCTTAATTAAATTTAAAAAGATGTAATCATCATGCTTATTAATTAATTAATGTAAACGTTCAGACTTGTGTTTGTTAAAATTATTTTATTTTTAATTATAAAATGTCTTGTGTTAATCTTCTGTTTTTGAGTTCTACCCTACTTAGATGAACCACCAAAAGAAATAAAAGATCACAACGGTACCTATGAAATGTTCTAAGGGCTATTTATGTGTTGAACTTATCAAATAGACCCCTAATGTTATATGGTGGAGGCCAGTTTTTTTTGTGGTTTATCAAAGGGGGAAATTCAAATTGAAATTAACATGAATGATATTAAGATTTAAAGGCTTTAACTCGGACAGATGGACTGCTTAGTCAGCCATTTTCTCTGTCAATGTCAAGTAAATTATAATTAGTTTTTCGAGATCGGCATATTTGCTTAAGATTACATTTATTTTCTTTTTCTTTTAGTGCTTTTACCTTGTTTCTTTTTAATTAACAACAGAAGTTGTGGCTCTTGATGTTCTTTATGGATTTATAACATATTAGTTACTGCTTCTCGAAGCTTTTGTTCATGGCTATAAGATCATTTTATAATAAGTTTTTAGTATATTTTTTTAAATTAAAGACTCTTATAAATGATTCTAAACACTTTGTTATTTGATTATGTCTTATTATTATGTTGTTAATTTACATTAGAGTATGAATGGCCCCAAGATTTTATCAGTGATTTACTGAGTTGATACGTTTTGTTTTTTGGAGTTCTTTTATTTTATGTTATTTCGTAGTTTTTATATATAGCATCATATTTTCGATGTCTATTTCTTTTGCTTAAATAAGTTACTCTCTGCTCAATTATTTGTACGGTTTACAACCCCTACATTCTTTAATTAAAAAGGAGGATTGTTTTGATTTTTTTCTTTTGAAGAGCCGTTATTAATATAATATACTTTTAATATTTTTGTTATTTTTTCTTACTTTTATTTTGCTTGGTTTATTTTTTTGCTCGATCACTATGTCGGATTTGTCGGGTAATGAATCGGACACTAGCTCGTGTGCTTCGGTCACTTCACGTGTGAATATTTATCGTATGCGTTCAGACCAGCTCAGTGCATACTTGCTAGAACAGGGGCTAGATGCTACCGGATCACAGAGAGAAAAGCGGGTGCGAGCTGCCACTTACTTGAAGAGTAAAAAGCATACAGTTAATATTCTCACAGGTTCAGGGGGCGCAGACGGTGGTACTCCTGCAGGCCAAGCGCAAACGCAGCGTTTTCCTTATTTTGCTCCTAAATCGTTTTCGGGGCAGACTGAGAAACTTGAGCCGTTTCTTTCTTCAGTACGCCGGGCTGCTACTGCTAATCGTTGGTCTGATGAGGAAATCGTTAGAATTCTTCCGTTGTATTTGTCGGATTCCGCTCTCCGGTTTTATGATGAGTTAGAAGCGCGTGCAGGCCGGACTAATACGCCTCTCACTTGGACTGCAATTAAGACCGCATTTTTAGCGCGTTTTAGGCCCTCGTCGCGGTTTTCGCTCCAGATGGAGCTAAATACTCTGCTACAGAATAAGGAGGAGCACGTGCTCGACTTTATTGATCGCGCCGTTGAATTATGTTCACGTATAGATGACAACATGCAGGAGACAGATGTTGTTACTCACTGTTTAAAGGGTTTGTCACCCCATATTTTTGAGCGCGTTGCTCTCTATAATAATAACACGCTCGCTGAATTGCGCCAAAATATTTCGAAGTACTTAGAGCAAAGTCTACTTCAGAAGAACCGAGCGGCTATCTCCACAGTCGCTTCTGCTCAGCCAACCGATCTCTATGATTCGCTGACAAAGCAGATCGAGTCGTTAACACGGGCGGTGAATTCTATACAGATAAAGCCCGAGGCTTCATCGCGACCGGCTCGGTTTGACAACCGCAGGTCATATAACCGCCACTCTTCAAACAGAATTCCCAGAGCGGATCTTACAACCGTTATAATAATAATTATAATAATCATAGTAATAATAATAATAATAAGTTTTGTTATTACTGTAGGGCAACATCTCACTATGAGAGTAGCTGTCCTTACAGGCCTTCTGGCTCGAGGGTGGTCAGCGTAGTGGATCTAGGGATGATAAGGGCTCAAAAGATTTTCAGTCTAGGGGTCCGTCTGATTCACGACGCTCGAGTTCTAATTATCGCTCTGATAATAGGTACGGGCATAGAGGTCAAGAGGGCAGCCGTTATCAGACAGATCGTGCTTCAAAAAACTAGGTGAAGGGTTTACGGAGACGGTCAATGTGTTAAGGTCCAGTAAACCCCATTTTTCTCGTCAAATGACGTATTATTTAGTACCATGTTTTTATTCATGTCCGATTATTTTTTAAGTTGTGTTGAGCCACTTTTGGCATGGTTTCTTTTTATTTTTAAGGGCTTAGGAGCATTACTTTTAATTATGTTGCTTTATTTTGGGTTTCTCAGCCATAATTTGTGTTGTTTTATGCGTAGCTCTATTAGCGACTTTTATTTTTATATACAAGGTCAGCATTTTTTTACATCTGGTCGGAATTTCCTTCAAATCAAGGCAAGTTTGTTATACTGTGTAGGTCAGCAGATTTTAATTAATTTAAGAGATAGTTGTAAATTCTCATTACTATCTTTATATAATAAGTTAAAGTATTGTCCTAGGTCAGGCTTTTTGCAATTCTCATATCCCGCGGATTATTGCCTAGAGATAGCAAAGGGGAGAGGTTCTTGTGCCACTACCTCCAAGTGGAGTTTGTCAGTGCCTATTCTGGTAGGTCAGAAGAAATACATGGCTTTATTAGACAGTGGAGCATCGCTAAATGTAATAGACAAGGAGGTCTTGTCTCACTTAGGTTTATCTGTTTCTCCAGTTCCAGACGATTTTTCAGTACAGGGGGCGTCTAAATCTCAACTCGACATTAGGGTATGACAGCTCAAATTCAAAGTTGAGCTCAAATTTCAAATATGAAAATTTCAAATTTCTTTAAAGTTTAGGCCAAAGGATTTAGTCTTAGTGAAGGTTCGCCCCGGCTTAAATCAAAAATTAGGGCACCATTATGATGGACCTTATCGCGTTATAAGGGCATGCGGCGATAATGCATACGAAATAGCCCTCAGTAAAGGAAAGACTGATGTCGTTCATATTACACGTCTGAAACGTTATTATTCTCGGGGATGCCCTAGTAAAACCTAAAATTTAGAGCAATTCAAATCAACCTATTTATCTCAGACTTTTATTAGCATGTAATTAGTATATAATGTTTCATTGCTTTCTTTCAAGCAGCTATTACATTCATAAATTTATGAATACGCACGGAAGAATAGAGTCCGTAAATACGGCAATGTCAGTGATAAAATTTAAATTTATTATAACATTACATTAGGTCGCAGAGTTTTTATTTCGTTTAAAGATGTACATTTTTTCAATTATTTTATAAATAAAGATATTGTTTCTTCATTTTAACCTGATTTTAAGATAAAATCAACTAAATACACATATTTCTTTTTGTTTTATTTTATAAATGATAGATTAGCTATAAATAAGACAAATATTTTATTCTAGTTAGGTGTAATTTTACTCATTACAGAAATATAATTTTGCTGATCAGAGCATTCTTTCCATCCAACAAGAAGTTGACAAGATGAGTCGGCCATGCAGAGGTTATACTTTGCTTCAGCGTAAAGATACAAAGTAAATCTAAGGATCGTAAATTTAACAAGATTTATTATTACGCTCTCACGTTTTATAATTTTCAATATAACTCACACAAATTTAGTTGTGAAATAGAGGAATTGGTTTAGCTAAGTATATATGTATATAAGACATATATACATGCGTTACAAATCGTTTGTAAAGGAATTATAAAACATTTACGTTTAAATTTTATTATTTTGTACATAAAATTAATCTTAATCATTAATTACATAACTTCATTAAACATTTTATAAATCGTCTAAAGAGATTTACAAAATATTTATAGATACTTTAAATGTTTCCATTAAATTTATTTAATTATAAAAAAAAAAAAAAAAAAAAAAAAATAGCGTTATATCATTTTCTTTTATTAATTTATTATATTAATAAGACATTATCATATATTCTTTTCAAGTATATTAGCTTAAGATATTTTATAGCCACCTTAAAGAGTTAACTTATATTTATAGCCACACATTTCATTTATATGTTCGATCAAAATAATCATTTAATATTGTTTTCACAAGGTAAAAAGCCACTATCACTTTGTAAATATATATTGTAATGAGGAAACTTACAGAGCACCCGAAACATCGACCACTTATACCTTCATGAACTCTCATCATTATGGATCCAACTCACTACTATGGATCGATGTGCGTCCACAACCTTTCACAAACTCAACTACTTTGGACAAGACTTTTCTCATTGAAAACACCCACAGCTGACAGAAGCAACACCTCAAATACGAGCACACTATTCTTCAACAACTCTTCACTCATTCAAGGAAAATGAAAATCTTATCGATACTCTACTGAATTTTATTTGCGATGCAATTTGATGGATGCAGCTGTTTGATGCATGTAAAATTGCGAATTTTCATAAGGAAGATAATAAGAGTTTAATCATACTGCATTTTAATAATACTAAATTATTAATTAATAAATCAAAACATTTCTAATTTTAGGAAACTAGATTTATTAATCTAAGGTCACTAAGATATAAACAAATAAACAAATTTATAATAAAACTGTTATTATATAAACAAATTGATGTCATGATACTAATAATAGATCTAACGTCAATTTGTTTTGATTCAATTAAATAAAAAGCTCCTCGACCAAAAGGAAGGGGCTCAGTCTTTTGGTAAAGTTATAGTTATGTAAAATGGAAAAGTTATTGAGTTTCATTAGTTCTTTTTAAAGATAATTATTATATTAGTTTCATTAGTAAAGTAAAGTTTCTGAAGAAATAGTGCTAGCGTACTCAGATAGAATGGTCTCGTAAGTTGATCAATAATTATTTGTAAATATGTACAAGGAAAAGAAATTTAATATATAATCTTAATTAAATTTAAAAAGATGTAATCATCATGCTTATTAATTAATTAATGTATACGTTCAGACTTGTGTTTGTTAAAATTATTTTATTTTTAATTATAAAATGTCTTGTGTTAATCTTCTGTTTTTGAGTTCTACCCTACTTAGATGAACCACCAAAAGAAATAAAAGATCACAACGGTACCTATGAAATGTTCTAAGGGCTATTTATGTGTTGAACTTATCAAATAGACCCCTAATGTTATACTACACTGTCAACAAAATATTCAAAAACATCACGGGAAAATTGATTGGTAAGACGAAACCTCCTAGAGAGTTATGGTACATTTAAATATAATGGTAAAAAAGTCAAAACTCCCTAGGAGGAGAAATGAAATTATTTGAGGTTGTAATGTTGCAAGTTATTAAGTAAATTTTAGTGTTTTTCACTTTGTTAGCAATGATTCTTTGAGCTTGTTTTTTATTTTTTTTATAATATCACAATAAATTACGGTATAATTATTATTATTAATACAAGTATTACATTTTTTTACAAAAAACATTATAATATAATTAAAAAAATAAAGTTGGCAACCCTGATATCTACGGCTTGTTTTAATTTTTTAACCATGAGTTGTCAAATTTGTGTCGTCACTTTATACATTTTTTGTTTATTTACTTTGTTTAAATAAATGCAGTATGTAATATAAAACGTATATAAACGGTAACTTTTATAAACAAACGAAAAGTTGTTAATAATTATAATGAATCAGATAAATAATAAAGAGAATGAACATAAAAACATTGTTGGTATTAATGAATTAATAGATCACACGCCACCTGAAATTTTAAGTATTGCATCAACTTCAAAACAGTCTTTACTGCCAGCAAAATCTCGCAGTAAGTATTTAAAAAACTTATATGTTCAAAGATTGGTGTCAGTCAATTGTAATTAATTAATGTATTGTAATTGTATTTTTTCACAAAGATTAAACGATATATTTTGAAGAATAATTAACTCTTGTATATTTTTTTGCCGTAAGTAGATAAAATAATATATGCTACTATGCAGCAAAGGAAACATTGCTGACTCGTTCTAGCATATGTCTGCATAGGTTCCACCTCTGCAGGCAAATCCCCATTTGACTGACTCGGCTTCGCCTCGTCAGTCAAATGGGTTAGTTACCAGCCTCGGCTAGTGCCTCGGCAGGTAATTTTAATAGCCTGCCCTCGCCTTTAGCTCGGGGGCTAATTTATAAAACTCGTCTGCTAAATTCCATTTTGCTGCCTAGTAGCATAATATACTATTATCCTATAGTGATATAATGATGAAGGTAAATGTTTTATCTCTCGCATCAATTCAAAACCATGGCCATTTGTTTGCTTGCAGTTATTTCGAATAAAAGTCAGCAAGTATTTAATGTCTAAGAGAAAAATAGGTTCAACATTTACTTTGTATAAGAAAAGAATCGATTTTATCCCTGGCAGAGGGGAAAACGCCAAGTCATTCTACCCCAGACAATAAAATCATCTTTTAAACATTTATAATGGAAATGTAAAAGAGTTATTATTTTATATTCAATTCAAAATGGAACCTCCAGCCTCAGAAGAATAAGTTTAAAAAATGTCAGTAACAGAAGAAAAGAAGATTCCGATTAGGAATTAGAGTCCTTTCAGGCAGCTTCTCCTCGAGGACTCCCTCCCCCACCCCCTCCCCACCCCCACCATCCTTCCGTAGCCTATGCCACCGACTACCTCTAACCCAACCCTTTCTCTCACTTCCTCGTAGCTGGCAACTTTCCTCCTTATTTCCAAATACCTCTTTTCAAGCAACCCTATTCTCTCACTTTTCAGTACATACTTCACAATTTTTATTTCAATTTTATATTTATAATAATTCAAGGAATAAATAAATAATATAAGTTAGTGTCACGTCATATTGTAATTTTTTATCAAATCATAACGTCTCCTTATTTTTTTTTTCTTTTCCTCACTTATACCGTATGTTCAAAAGAAAGGTATTGTATTAGCAAAAAAATATCAAAACCGGGATTCGCGTGAATTATCTGTTTCAGGCGCTTTTAATGTCTATTAAGTGGATTTTTTAAACTTGTATGTGTTTGTGTGTTTATGTGTGTGTATGCGTGTGTGCGCACGTGTGTGTGTATTATCATCGTAGCTCTCAAAGTGTATTTTTGCTAGAGTTGATTTTTTTTTAAAAAAATCAGCCCATAGTGTACTTGTGCTATTCGTAAAATAATTGTCTATGCCATTTTATGATTTTGGGCAGTTTACGGTTGAGATTACTAAAAGAGGAGCTCTATTGATGCTTTTTATTAAAGTTAGAACATATTATTAAACGAATAACTATTTCCTCAAATTCAATGTAATCATTTACTACGTACACACAGTGTATTGTATGTGTTGGATACGTATGCAATACGGTCAACTAACTTCACGGTTCTTATAGCGTATTTGTTTAGTCGATCGAGTGAGATTACGTGATAACTGATCCCGCCAAAATATCGCGTCTTTCATAGTGAAGGTTCACTTTTGGTTGTAAGGAAGTTTAAAACAAAAAATATATTTAATTAAATTGTGATTTCTTTGCATAATAATAAGTTACAATAAAAAAAATAATATTCCAAAAGTTATTTGATCAAAAAACGGTAATATTGAAGTGAAATATAGTTCGAAGAGAAAGTTATTCGTCAAATACGATGTCTCTAAAGGTACATACAGGCGTATTTACATACATTAGCGTATGGATCCATTTAGATTCTATCTCCCTAGTTCTAGCGTATGCGATCGGATACCCTCCGCATGGTTCATACAGCTAATATTACCGTATTGAGTGATCGTATCCCATACGATACGCGGATCTAGAAGTGTGTGTGAACGTACTAATTGCATACATGAAACGAAATCAAAGGTGAACAACAAGCACTTGAAAATGCGCACAAAACATTATAAAATACAAAAATTACCACATATATTAGTTTTAATAACAAATAGCATAAATATAAATTTAATATTGTTAAAATATAATGATTAAATAGGTAAAATACATCGATTATTATTATCACATGTGATAAGAGTGATTTCCCGCCAGAACTTAAAAAAGCGGTTTGGTAATAGAATAAAGCAGCTAGGAGTCTGCAAATAAAAGATACGTTAAGTAACAAATGGAACCCATGAATAGTTCTAAATAAATCCGCTGTGGTGCGATACCGGTCCAGCCTTGAACAACATACCCCCACATCAACAGTATACTACTATACTATAATTAACTAAAAGTTAATTAAAATTAATTGGAACGCCTTAAAAAATGTTTGCAAGTGCTATTATTCATTAAATGTAGTATACTTTTAAATAAAAATATATTCGGCAAACATACATCTTCCGGAGGGTGAGCGTAGCGAATCCGATGTGAAGAGAAGAAGTTCCGAGGTACCCCGTACCGTAACTGTTTGACGGCAGTACTCTCTTTACTTATTGATATGTAAATTATGTAAGAATCATTAAAATCACATCACAGCAAAATCATTTTAACGCATTACCTTTTAAAAAAAATATGGTTAATGTGTTGGTTAGAATAATGGAAGATGGATCTTCACCAAAAAACATTTGGTACAAATTAGAATAAATAAACAATCTGGATTAAAAATTGAAAATCCCTGAATAAGTTCTTAAAAATATAAGAGAATTTAAACAATTCAATTTAACTATCTTTGCCTTCTGCTAATGACACAAACTTTTAGATAATCTATTAAACCCTAAAATTTAATTCTCCTAAATAAATTTAACTTTGCTCTTAATCTTAACCCTGTTTTGTTTATTTATCTAAGATTACTAAATAATTTTGTCTGATACTTTAAGGAAAATTAGCAATCAATTAATAGAAATAATCTATATAACAGTATGTTTATTATATTATGAATATTATATACAAGTTAGCATAATATATCAGCTGTCATATATTATTTTACAATAACATATAATGTTTTAAAGAGTTAAGATTAAATTGACAGCAGGGTGGTAAAGCAAGAATAGGAATTGACAGCAAGTCTGCTGTCAATTCCTCTAAAGTAATCTTTAATTTTCTCTCTAATGATATAAACTGTTTAAAGAGTTTAGAATTTCCCAACTTAGAATTTAGAATTCCAATTTAGAATCGACTCCGGACCGGCTTTATTGCATTCAGCTCTTTAAGATACATCGAAAGCGACACCCTGCTTCAGTTTTGTTGTATACCCACAGTAATTTAGGATGTAATGTAATTTTCTTCTGTTTTTCGACTTTGTGGTTACTTTGAGAGGTTGTCTTAGGACCGTCTTCGTAGCCTGATTGTGAAATTCAAACATACTATAATAACTGTTGGAAAGTGAAAATGAATTATTTCGGTTCCAGATTCGTTGAGATTTTCCTATCCTCGTAGTTATTCGAGGAAAAAGTTTTACAAGGAAAGATACCTTACTGATTTAATTATAAAGTTTAACGACAGACATTTCCTTTTCCATGTTTGTCTTTTAAATGAAATGAGCCTCATTTCCTTTTTTTAATTTATCGCATCGGTAGATATTTTCCCGAGTATTCTTCCGTTTTTTTACTTTTATTGTTTTTTCTATCTCTATTCAATTTATAATGTTATATAAAATTTTCCTTACGGTTTCCCTAAAACAAAACACAACCCATTTTATATTTTCAATAAAATCTAATTTTGTTCCAGACAAGCTGCTATGTTTAGAACTAAACCTTTATACCTAAACAATCATATAAGACACCGACAACTCCATGGCCCATTATTTTAATTTAAACGCCTCGGGAGCTGTGATGGAGCCAGTCTCGTTATCCTCTTAAACACTTCAATATAGCTATAGAAATTAACCTTAGCAAAACATATTTTCAAAAATGTTTACTTTTCCTCGCCTATTACTGAAAAAGTAATGTGTTCAACATAAAAATCCGAAACAAGTTTTCAGCATAATTATTTGTTTTAGGTACTCTCATAACGTTTTGTACGGTTCTACTGCAGGTAAACTTCCAGAGTCCCACGTCAGGGGGTAGAATAATTCTACAGATGCTTGGAGGCCAAATTGAATGCTTAGAGATGAAGTCCTTCGAGACCTCCTGACTGTTACTCACGGATCATTTATGGAGCTACAGTGTGCGACATGATGACGCAAGTAGTAAATCCCAATACTATAGCCATCAATACCCAAATGTAGAGCGGGCTTCAAACTAGATTATTTATTTAAGACGTAATAATAATAAAATCCAATTGCTTATTTAAGAACTATTATGTATATCATTTGATATACATACACTGACTTTGACATACATAGACTGTTAGGCATTATATAAAATGTATATATACATTTTATATAATGCCTAACAGTCTATTATAAAATAAATGGTGGAAGAGTTAGTAAAACATAAAATAAATATGCCAAACCACAATAAAGCCAAAAAATAAACAAATAGTTAGAAATGGACCCCCTTATGATTAGCTATGATTGAACTGAGATATAACTATAGTCAGTATATTGGAGGAAACAGTACATTATTTACTTACTGTAACACCTTCTTAAGAACAAAATAGTTGACCCTATAAATAATTCTGCGAAATAACCCTAACAGTGTAACAAGGAAATTGTTCAGGGTGCCGACAAATTCAAAACTCACTTTGGCCTTTACTCGATATTGTTGAGAATATAAAGTGAAGTATTAACTAGCGATTAGCGGTCTGCTTGTTAGCTTGTTTGTGTTGATTGTAAGCAAATGATTGCAGTGTTGCTTGCTAGAGAAGTGTTGTAGTGTTGCTTGTTACATTCCTAGGTCTCTCTCACACTATAATATTTAAGTGTTTGCTTTCATGTTTTTTTGCAAAACTCGATATCATCAAATGATATACATAATAGTTCTTAGATAAGCAAGTGAAAAAGTTGAAAAGGTCACCTATCTGATATCATACTTGTGACTCAAAGAGAGAGAGTGTGTGTGTTTGTTTGTGCCCTTGTGTCCAAGGTAGTGTAATCTAATGCACGGTGAGCTTACAGTAACTCTACCTGTTCATCTATTTGTTATCTAAAAGCAGGAATACTTAGTGTGAATACGTATAGTGGTGAGTACTCTATAGGTTGAAACATTTTTTGGTTTAAACTAAGTAGGAACATGAAGTTACAGACAAACAAAATTTCTCCCACTAAAGAAATTGGAAAGGAAATGATTGGGAATTGATTTTCATTGGACGTCTTCTAGTTCTGAATTATAAACTTTATTCGGCTTTCAATAGTTCCTGGCAGAAATCCATTTACTATTGACTTACACGCAAACACACGCAGACACACGCAGACACACGCAGACACACAAATAGAGTGATAAACGTGTGGCCTACTCGTACGTAAAGCATAGAAATACATTATGGATGTGTTTACTGTAAACCACAGAAAAAAGTTATATAAAAGTTGGCTCTGATTCAAGTCAGAGGAAGAAGAGTGGCTCCAGGAGGGGAGAGACGAGGAATGGAGAGACAGCTTAGAATTCTATGAGGGTGGAGTCCACCTCGAACACTTGACTATATAGACTTCGTTATTAACTTGAAAGGCCGACTAACCTTATTTCTAAACCAGTATTTGACAAATACATACAAATGTTTTACTAATAATGAAATCAATAACCAGCAAGGAACTTATTACATTTTGTTGATTTTATGGCATTTGAAGGAAAATGTTGGAATTTGTAACTACTTCCTACTTCCTGAATTGAGAGGGAAGCATGGAGTCAGCAAAACCATGACACGACGCTTTTTATCGACGTTTCGGCTTTGCACATTCCAAAAATCGAAAAACAATCTGGTGATTATATATTAATGTGCACATTTCTTGTAAATATAAGCTAAAGCACGAATGATCCAACTTTAACGAAATTCTGTCACAAAAAGAACTGATTATATTTCGGAATTAGCCTAACACGGCGCACGGCATCACAACAAGCATTTAAACAATTATAATAAAATATCTGTTTATAGAAATGTGTTACTTATGATGATTTGAAGTTTTCTGTGTTTTGTGTTTCATTGGTCTTGACTGCATACGTTTTTAGGTGAGAAATAAAAGTACAGTGATTTGCGTGATGGTAAAACTTTATTAATTTTTAGACACTTCACTTTTTTATTATCTTAATCATGAAGGCGGAGAATTTGATTTTCTTCAAAATGCTTCTCTTCTCTTAGAACTCGATATTTGAACTAAGTATCACCTCATTTGGGTGAAAACTGTAGTCTGTACAGTGACTACGAGAAATGTCAACATAACACTTACACATGAAGACACGCATAAACTAAATTTCTATTTAGAATAGTTAGTTTCAGTGAACGCTGAAACGTGGACATAATAAAAAAAGTTTATGTCATTTCTATACTTTCTCTTCTTTTATAAAAGATACACAACCAAACCTAAAAAAATATATTACAAAATCTCTTTCTCTTTTGGCAAGAAGAAAGTAAATGGGTTATGAAATAATAAGTATATGTTTCATCTATCACAGATATAATATCATATGTTGTATCAAAGAAATAAAGATGATGTGAGTCTTATCAACAATATAAGTTTTTATTTTTCTTCTTAGGTTTTCTTATAAGAGAGAGGTTTTCCCAAAATATATATATAATTTTTCTTTTATATGAAAAGAGAATAAAGTGTCGTCAATCTTGTGTTTTAAAAGGAGGATCCCAGGGCGGTAAAAAGAAACTAAATGTAGGTGATGATATATATATATATATAATATATATATTATTATATATATAATATAAACCCTGTGATACACAGAGTAAAGGTAAGAGCGCAGTTGTACGTGTCGTCATCGCGAGAAGTTGTGTGTTGTTTAAGAAACCCCCCCCCCCCACCATTCCTAGGAAATAACAGAGATGATCATTTAGAGTAAGAGGAACGTGTGAAGGTCGCTCAACTACATCCCTACAACTAGACTATTTGTCTTGTCCTGGACAATATCTTGGATACAATTTGTAACATTTTAATTAAATGGAACTAAATGTTTAAAATAAAACACTGAAGACTTGAACCCTCGCACTGAGTGGCCTGCGTCTCGGTGACCAAAATAAAGAATATTCCTTTTATTTTCCATCTAAAATCATTTTTAATTAGATGTTACTCTTCGTGGTATTAAAAAAAATTAAGAGAAGGTTACTTTATCTAATCTTTATCATATTTAATATTTTTTTCAAAGTATATTCAATTTTTTTTTCTCCGAACACACTGTATTACCTGTAAAACACGTATTTATTATTTTTAAATATATCTTTGGTTGAATTGGTATAGTTTACATCTCAGAGTTAACACAGTGGCTAGATTTAGAGATGGTGATCAAACATCGATGCTGTGCTTAAAAGACAGTATTATATATTAATTAACAGAATATACCCGGTGGAACATATCAGATGCATCATTTTTAAATTCTTTAATATATGGGAAACCCTGGACCCAGACTTCTAATTGAAAATGTTCTTTACGCCAGTAACGTGTCAAATTTTATTAAATTTACAATTGTTGTTGCCCACAAATGGAAACTTTGCTACCGCTATTGGCAACTTTAAAAAGTAAAATTAGAGACTAAAATAAAATTGACTGTTTCAGCAACTGCAATAAATTAGGACACCTACTTTAATCTGACAAAAACTATATTAAATATTGGATCCGTGCAGAAATAACTGTAGGGGATAAGTACAACAATTATTTTTCTGAGTGCTTAAAGCTCGGAATATACTGAAGAGATCTTGACTAAACTTTTAATTTAGACTACACTGAGGTCTGAATTGTCAATTTTTAAGTTTCATCGGTATTTGTTAGAAAATAATATGGGCTTAGTGCAACCCGAAATTTTGAGTGCTCATAGATCAGAAACTAATCGATGAATCTTGACTAAAAACTTAGTCGACTTCGATATGACTCAAAAGAGGTTATATTAACCAATTGTATGTCTCAACCTAATTCGTTTATAAATAATTATTGAAGATAAGTTTAAAAAATAAGGATATATAATTGAAGTAATAGATCTATTAGTAGTAATAGAGCAAATTAATAGATCTAAACTATTAACTCGGGTATCAAACTAGAACCTCGGTTATCACTGCTAGTACAATGATTAATTATATGTAATACTTATAATTAATACTGCAATTAATAGTTAGACTACAGTGAATGTGATGTACTGGTATGTAAATGAATATATGAATGTTTATTCATTTACCCCTGCCACTAGACTAAACTTGATTATAACTACTAAGCACTTGACTGTAAACTCCTCAAACTTAAACAAAGCACATTGAAATTCACCTAAACCTCTGCATGTTTATTAAAACCCTTTAAAAGTTATATTCAAATTCAAGCCACCTAAAGACAATGTTAACATCGTAAAAGGAAGTTTTAAAGCTAATGTAAACAAAGCTAATGTAAACAAAGATAGTGTAAAGAAACATGTAAAGATACAAGTTCATCATGGTATAGAGTTGTATCTAAAGGAATTTGGCAACATGCATGTAAAGCATGACTTGTGTCGTCTACTTGATTAAGTTTTAAGTTGACGTGTTTTTACCTTCAGTCATTTAAAACCTTTTATATAATATGTCGTTCATTATTCAAAGAAGTAAAATGTAAACATTATTATGCTGCAAAATATAAAGCAGTGTTAGACAAATTCTAAACAAATATATCAAACATACGTTAAAATTAGTATTCCGTGCAGTACATTTTTAGACAGCAGTAAATCTATGTTGAACCAAATAGATGGTTTTATGGGAAACTATTTTCTACTCAGGTTTTGCTCTCAAGTAACTTCACGAGAGGTAATGATGTCTATGTATGTCCATCATTAACTTCAATACTCAACCATACTAAGCAATTAGAATACAATTATGGATGCAATTATATATATTATATATATATATATTTTTATATATATATATTAATATATATTATATAATATATATAATATATATATATATATATATAATATATATATATATATATATATATATTAGTTGTTCCTCAATATGTTTCCCCTACTTTTTATTGTAAAATAACTGAGTACAATGCCACATATTATTGATGTCGCGAAAGTACTCAAATGCTTAGGAATTTTAAAATGTCAATATTATTTGCATGTTGGGAGATAAAATTTTGTTAAGCCAAAGAAAGAAAGAACAGTGCAGGAATATTGTAAGTTATTGTGACATTAATATAAAGACTATATAAATTAGAAAAGTCGGGTTCGAGGTGGCTCGCAATATCGGATTCGCTTCCATCATCCTCATTGCTTCCATCTCGCTTTGCTCGTCCTCAGTGTATGGAAATCATTAAATTTATATTGCTACAATACTGAAAAAATATATATCCAAGAAATACTGAAAAATCAAGACTCTGCTCTTGCTCAAAATTATTAAAAAAATATAATAAATACACTTCAAATTGTAAATAAAATTAACTATTCCCCTTGCCTCAAAAAAAAAATCTAGAGACCAAACCTTAACAGTTAAACCCCCAAAACGTAAAAAAAAAATAATAACATAACCTTACACCAGGACCCGCGTGTCCGATTCAACCTGATTTGAGGTTTTCTGTGGTTTCCCTCAATTTTACAGGCGAATGCCAGGTTGGAATCATTAAAAAGTCAGTCCACGGGCTGCATAGGCACCTTTTTGAACTCCTGCAAACTACCTTAATACAATTATAATGTCCTATTCTCAAAACACCACCACAAATACCTTGTTGACACAATCCCCCCCCCCAAAAAAAAAAATAAACAAATAAATAAAAAATAAAATACCAAACAAAAAAATATAAAAATTATCTTGACCCAAACAAACCCTCACCCCCAAAAATAATCAAATTTATACACAAAAATAACAAATAAATAAATTAAAAATAAAGAGGCACAACATTACCCTAATCAATAATATAATATGGCTCCGGTATTACACAAAATACATTTTGTTAATTACTTTTGCCAATAAAGGAATTGTTTAAAAAAAAAAAAAAAAAAAAAAAAAAAAAAAAAAAATAAATTGCTAATAATTAACAACGTTTACCCTTCCAGGCATTGACTTGGCTCGATGCAGCTTAACTGTAGTGATTCGATGCTAACCGTGTTGAAATGAACCTTAGTAAACTTGCTAAGGCTTTACTTATTTTTATAGTAAAGGGATACACTGGTACCAAAATTCAACTTAATTGAACAACTTTTCCATTTTTATCATTTATAAAAAATATATATACTACACTATTCTAGGGTAAAAATTGAACTAATTTCTGATAATGAGATGAAAACATTACTCATTTGTTGGACAACATGTGTGCTAAATATCAAATTGATCCAACAAATTTTAAAAGTTTTATGAAGTGTATTAAAGTAGCCATGGGTAAGTTCTTGAGTCCGTCGTTAAGCCTTCTAATTTTTCCAATGAACAGGCATTTTAAAAGGAAAGTCTTTAAATCTCCTCAAAGTTTGCAAACCAGGGCTTGAATTTGATCATTCGTTTCTATAACATATTTTATTTTTATTTGTACTGCATTTTAAGCACTCCGTAACTCTACTACCTCTAACCTCCTTTTAACACC